>OX336365.1:73692818-73819437 GCA_946902895.1 Fragum fragum | reverse complement strand
ACATGCCCATATGAGCGACGCCCCCAGAAGACGGTTAGTTGTTACGGGGATAGTGCAAGGATACAGGACGAAGCTGCTACGAGCTCCGCCTGGTTCTTTAACGTGCTCGGTGGATAGCATCGTCTCACGGGGCCTCGGTTTAACGTCTCACCCGAAAGACAATTAGCTTCGTTAGTTGATATGGTCAGCCCAGGGCTCGAACCCGTGAATAGAGCTTGCAATATTCCTAAAATATATAAGAACTATTTTTTATTGCGTATGCATTCAATGGATCTAGTGGTTAAGCCTCAATGCAGTGGTCTGTTAACTTAAGTTATCAAAGCTGACGCTTTGCGAGCTAAAAATTAAATCGGTGGTTGGCGACATAAACGTCGGAACTACAACTTGAATAAGCTGTAGTTTCGACATTTGAGTTGCAAAACAAACAAAAGTCCAAGTCAATGTCGGACTTAAAATGATTTATATGATTCGTCGAATATTTCTTTGATTAAGGCCGCGATTGGTCAGTTGATAGACGGATCTCTTGCCAAGTAAACTGACCTCCGACATTGCTGTTGGACTGAGAATTCAAACTATCTTGATTTGTATACGTTAGATTTATGGTCTAGAACATAAACAAAAGTCAAATTATTTGGTTGCTATGTTTAAGTAGTTACTGAAACGTCTTACACAGAGTTTGATTGATAATTGGGCTGTGACCGGAGTCGCCCGCTAACCAAATGCTTGAACTTGTTGTCGGATGTCAACATCTACTTTCAATCTAAATGAATGGTTTTAGTGATATATTAACAGCACCGACCCGTCAATCTGCATCAACTGAACTCAAATAATCGAAGTCTTTGAAGTTTTGCAGATTTTCAGAGTCGTGGAATACAATGATTTTTGTTGAAGGGAACAGATAGGTAGGGGGCCTTTTGGTTAACGTATCACTTTGTTTCCTTTTTTCCGTGACACCGAAAATATTTGACCGACCTGTTATTTTTGTGAAGCATTTTAGTTGAATGGGTGACTTAAACGTTGTAAATACAGCTCCAATAAGCTTCAGTTACGAAGTATATGTCAGCAACCAATATTTTTACATTTTTGTTACATGTTACTTAACACGAATTTTGCAAAATAATGCCGTTTAGTTTCGAAGTGGAATTTCCTGTCAGAGTCAGTAGGGGGTGTGGCTAGCGGATACAGTGGACAGAACCAGCGATCCGTCGGCTCCGTAAATGAAAACAAATCTTGTTCAGTGACTGAAAAGTTGAACACTGAAGGATCAAAGCCTTTTCAATTGAAGAAAAAATACCACATTTGGGGAAAAACACAATTTCAATGGCGCAGTCATCATGCACAAAGTGATTTATTGTTCAAAGTCCAAGTTTATCTTTAGCAGAATCATTCGAAAGATACCGAGCTCTTAAACTTTATATTTCCATATCTTAAAGATAACATAGTGTCAAAATGTGTCAAAATGATTCAGTTTAGAAATCAAAACAAGAAAAAATCCCGTAATATATAGCCAAATAACGATAGAAATTTTGTGTTCGGGCTGAACAGTTGTTTAAAAGGTTTACCCCTTTCCTGTTTTGCAAAATTTTAGACCTGTCGAAATTTAAAGGTTTGGCAGAAAATTTAAAACATGGATTTGAATTAAAAACCATTTAGTAAGGTAAAATTTATATATGGAAAAGAAGAATTTAATTGTTAAAAGCATTTTTTCGTTCTTTTCTACAATGTTTTCTACATAATAAAATCACATGGACTTAAAACCAGGGATTGAACAGGAAAGGGTTATAAAATTAGGAAATTAAAAGAGACATGCCACTCGGAGAAATCATCATTTAGGCTACAATTATTTTTCGTCCTATAATTGAATGAGAAAGTTAAGACTTTTATTGAGACTTCAACATATTCACAAACAACAAATTTTTTAGACTAGTAAAGAGGTAGCAGACGACTACACAAAATTGATTTAGAATGAAACATGAGGGCTATATTAAATAGAAACATTGTGAATAAAGAAGAAATTGTTTATTACAAGTAATCTGTTCTTTTCTCACAATGTTTTCCACAGCTTAATTTCTTTTGCGTCTATAAATGCGGGATTGTGTGGGAATGGGTTAACTGATTACAAAGCGAAGGCTCATATAGTGAATAAATAGTAAGAATTAGAAACTGTTTTTATTTTACTCTCCAATAATAGAGATGTGTGGAAAAAGACATTTTCATAAGAATCTCGGGTAAACCTTGACAGAAAAGTTTGGAGTTTGGATTACCGGAGATGTCATTTTCACTCTAGATCTACGGTGTAGTGTGGGCTTTACGGAATGAAATCATTTCTGCCCAGTTTCTGTCGCCTTTTCTCGACTCCCTACTTTGAACGTATATAAATATAGGCGGAAATGGCACAGAAATCGATCATAACAATGTCCTAATTGCCTATATGAATATCGTCACTTACCATAGTATTGCTCTAAGCCCTCAATATATAGTCGGTTTGCGAGCAAAATGTCGTAACCGCAGCTGTAATCTAGTTTTAGTTACGACATTTTGCTCGCGCACCAACGATATATTCAAAATGCTATATTTGTCATCGTAGGGAGAGCAAAATGTCGTAAATACTGTTTGATAAAGCTGTATAAAAATAGATGTGGAGAATATTGTACGTAAGGGAGAATTTTCTCCCTTTCTTACAATATTTAAACAGGTTTGGCCATTGTTTTTCCCCCCTATTTTACAACCACATTAAATCTACAACGTCGTGTCAAGAAAATTATTGTGAAAAAACAAGCAATATGTAGTAGCATTTTTTTCGTTTAATTTCTTTGGAACAATACGTTATCGGACAAATACTTCGCCATACATTACCTTATTTTAGTTTTCCATGACGTATCAATTACGTCATCGTCCTCCGCTAACGATTCAGCCGTATCGACATCACCGGAAGTATAACGACCTCGTCCGATAAATTCCTATGTTTCAAAGTCGGACAAAAGAAAGCATAGTGAATTACATTGTGAATAATGGCATTAATACATCGATGAAAAGCATACACCTTTCTTTATCAAACTATGAAATCCCGACAGCCGCTTTAATGTCCGTTTTTCGACATTCACTGAGAAGGATGCTTCAATACGATAGATGGCACTTACCTCAGTATGTATACGTACCGACGATGGGTAACTAAAATCTTGTAACTACAGCTTAAATAAAGTTGTAGTTACGGGGTTTTAGTCATCGAACGACGATATTAAAAAAAACTAGAAGTAAGTCAGGGTCGGTACTTCAAAACTCATAGGGTGACCATTCTATATTCAGAAAATCCGAGCTGTTCGTGTAATCTAACCCAGGTTGATGCCTTTTCGACGATAGGCGAAAGCTGTGTTTACGACAACTTCTTCGCCCAACGACGACTTTTACCATGGAGAATACGCAGAAGATGCTTTTTATGTCAATGGCCACTCATACGTTTGAACAACGTTTGTGTATAAAACTCAACTCAAATCTTGGAATGGGGCTTTTCGGCCTTAAAATAGTCCTATCCCAGTTTTAAGATGTCGGTTTACTTACTTAGCGTTATGAAAAGGAAACTTTGTTCCTTTGCATTCAATCAACTTTTGGGATCGCTTTAGCTTGCTTTTCCAAAGGCAAAAACCCTGGATTGGTTTTCTTACCAGAAAACGAAAGTTATTTCCCTTACCACAGTCCATTCAATGAACTTTATTTTGAAAGCTTCGAAAATACTTTCAATCTATTAGACAAAAGGACTGGGTTGCTCCATTTAAGCAATTAGTCGATTTCTTTCAAAACATCGTAAAATACAAACAGTTCAAATTCAAGGTGATAGAAGTAAATAGAGGAATTTTACCTAACGGTTTACAGCTGAATGGAAATTCGACAAAACTTAGAGTCGTCGCTTAAATTCATTTTCCTAGAATTTCGTTTATCTATTGCTTCCCAAGTAATTCGGATAAGACTGTATACCGAGCACCGACTCTATATAAGCTTAGTTTTTGAGTGGGTCGTTAAATACCAAAACATACAATCAAAAGGAATGTACAAAAAGGCTATAAGAGAAAAATTCTGTCAAGTTGGAATTGGGGGGGGGGGGGTGCAACTATGAGCAGGATCAATTCTGAGTACATGGAAATTAGAAGTCGCGAGGAATGAATTTCCTCATGCAAAAGCATTAATTCCGCTGTAAGATAGTAAAATTTCAATTTAATTTATTTGTTTAGTCTCTTTTAGGACTGTGATTTTAGAGGTCCCGGGTTCGATCCCCGACGGCGGCACTCATCCTTTCCGACTACTTTGTCTCTCACCAATGGGTAGATAATCGTAGACTTATGTGGGATAGCAGCTGGAGGCTAGGAAAGGATGTAATGGTAGTACTGGTGTGAGAAATATCAGGATTCCATTGTTAGCCACCGCGATATAACTGAAAGATTGTTGAAAGCGGCGTAAAACCCCATTCAAACAAACAAACAAACAAACAAACAAATAGTCTCTTTGAATAAAGAGACAACATGGCGGAATTGTCGCTTTATGGAGATGATTGTAATTATTTATAGACTAAAACAATGCCCGACAATTCTGACTTTTGAGAGGTCAGAGTCAATTGACCAATCGCTGGGCCTTTCCACTGACTCCTTTGTCTCGTCCATTGACTCCAACAGGAAGTTCCGATTCGATTTTTAATGGCGTTATTTTGTCCGGGCGGTGTCCACTTCTTTGTCCGGAGCATAACTCTGTCACTGTAAGTCCATTTGACTTTAAACTTGGCAGTTATATTCTTCTCATCAATACGGAGTGCAGTGCCTAATAACCATAACTCTACTTGGCCTATTTTTTGAGCTATTGCCCTTTGTTGTTTTTCATACTTGAATCTTGTCCGGAGTATATCTCTAAAAGTATGATAGCTAGGATCATGATACTTCATGGGTGTATAGATCTCACCAAGGGGGAGTGCAGTTCACAAGAACCATAACTCTACCTTGCCTATTTTTTGAGCTATTGCCCTTTGTTGTTTTTCATACTTGAATCTTGTCCGAAGTATATCTCTAAAAGTATAATAGCTAGAAATTTCATGGATAGATAGAGCTCACCAAATGGGAGTGCAGTGTACAAGAACCATAACTCTACCTAGCCTATTTTTTGAGTTATTGCCCTTTGTTGTTTTTTATACTTGAATCTTTTCCGGAGTTTATCTCTAAAAGTATAATAGCTAGAATCATGAAATTACAGTAGTTACAACGTTTAAGCCGCCAAACCAACTAAAATGATTCACCAAAATAGCGACCAATGTCAGAGTTCTAACTGAACTTGCAGACAAAATAAATGATTTCATAGGTCGACTGATTATTTGATTGACGTCCGCGATTGGTCAATTGACGGTTCATTATCTACACCCACTGACCTCCGAAAAGATATTCGACATAGATTAAACAGTATAAAGAATTTAAAAGATTAAACCAGTAATACGTATCCAAAGTGAAATGGCTGGTTGGCGTCTTAAACGTCGTAACTACAGCTCGAATAAGCCACGTTGGATGGCATACATACATTTTAATGAAAGTACGCAATACAAGTTGAACGGTTACGATTGTCCATTAAAGAATCAAGCTAACAATTCAGTTATTAATCTTGGCCGGGATTGAACATTAAACTTCGACATTGACCAATATTTATGTGTGGTTTAGCGACTATACCAATTTTTTGGCTGAAATGTATATTTCTTCCGTTGGCTGTTGCACTTCCGTGAATTATTTCCATTACCTGGGCTTCATAATTGTGTTAATCTAGGGTAAAAATATCCCGTATTTGAGACTTTTATCGAAAATCTGGAAAAAAACAACATTTCGCTTTTAGCAAAAAAATGACTTTGAGACCTGTCGTTTGAAACCATTATCAGATTATTATGATATCTTGCAAAATTTCTCATCTAATTGTTTTATTCGCACATGTAATTTTCTTTTCTCGAATATTTCATTGCTTTGAAAAAAGACTGAAAAATGGGTAAACAAGCTATTTTCACATCACTGGTTTTGTTGTTGTTGTTGTTGTTGATGTAGCTGCTGCTTTTTCTTTTGCTTTTTTACAAACAATTTGCAGCAGCACTGCCGTGACATAATGGAAAATCAAAGTACTAAAAGTACTGTAAGCTAGCAAAGCATAGTTTTGTTAAGTAATCTTCTTTGTCAAGGTTTATCACGAGGTTAAAGTAACCAAGGAGTTAACCCATTACGATATGACAAAATCTTAGACTGATTCAAATTTAAAGATGTTTTAGAAAATCTTTTCCCTTCTTTGGTAGAAAACATTGTGGACAAAGAAGAAATCGCTTGTTACAGGCAATTTCTTCATTGTCTACAATGTTTTCCAAAGTTCTTTTTTCTTGAGCATAAAAAGCGGAATTTAGTGGGAATGGGTTCAATAGCGTACTTATGAAAGAGCTCTCTACAATTTGAATAGAGTTTGCAATATTCCTTAAATACATAAGAACTACTTTTTATGGCGTAGGTAGTCAATGGATTTAGTGGCTAAGCCTCCTTTGGCAGTTTGCACTCGTTAAACTCTGAGAAGACCGCAAAATTGTATCTGTTAACTTAAGCTATCAAAGCTGACGCTTTGCTAGCTAAAAAAATAATTATGTAAAAAGGTTTATATTCTCAAAACATTTAAACGCTATCAGGAGTACCTCTAATATTGTGAGAAAACAGAAAAGTGGCCGATAAGAAGGGAAGAAAAGAAAAGAATGTTTTAAACCATTTACAAAAAATCGAGAAATAGTCCCAATGTTATTTGAAATTCTGTGAGACCGCTCATTATAGAATAGTCGCGTACATATGAATGTACGTTTATTGAAATTGCAATATGGTTCATAAAGTAGTCACCAGTTCCTACTGGAAAATGTCACGCTCGCTGGAAGTGCTTGAAAAATCTAATTCTAAAATGGGAAATTATCCCTGGACAATGATATTTGCTTTATCAGAGACAGTTAACATGAAATTATAATATCTCTAAAATGTAACGATTTGGGGCCTCATAACAATTATCTAGAAGAGTTCTATTAGAGTAAAACTTTTGAAAAATTCGAGACAAATCCAATAAAGACAGACAAGAAATAAAATAATGCCCCTTCTTTAATATTACCTACTACAAAACATTACAAATACAAAGACAAATACGTAGCTTTGTGGATTTTGCATGTTCCTGTTTATCTACTTTACGGAATTCGAATCATTGGAGTCCGGAAATTGTATCAGGCTTTCTATTCCTTTCAATGCAATACAAGGTTCGAGATCGTACAACGCGATGTAGCTACAAAAAATAGTTTCAATACTTTAACACATTTATAGTGATCAAATCAGACTCTCCCTTTTCATGAAAAATGTCTCAAAATTTTCTTCATTTTAATGCCAGGATATACCGTATATTTTCACAAAATTTACACTCGGTCGAAATGTGTAATGGAAAATCGATCAAGTAAGGGCGACAGAATCATGATTGCTTGAATGGGGTTTAACGCCACTTTTAACAGTATTTCAGTCATATCGCGGCGGCTGGAGCATCTAACATTGGGTTCCTGTTATTTCTCACACCAGTACTACCACTACATCCTTTCCCAGCCTCCAGCTGCTATCCTACTTAGGTTTACGATTATCCGAAAGAATCATGAGACGAAAATCACCAAATGCACCGTGATTATCAGAGAGGATATCTGATAAGGCAGATACACCTGCCATTTCATCTGGCGGAACAAGCTCGACAACTGGCATGTCGTAAGAGGCGACTAAAGGGTCTTCATCTATCATTTTTGTTTCATTCCCCGTCTATCATTTTATATGTTGCGGTTGACTTTGCATTGTTCCCTATGGTTTTGTTCTATCCATAAATACATCAGCTATCGATGCGCTGTAAAATACCAAACAATTAATCAACCAATTTACTTCCAGAATACGAAGAGTGTAAAAAGACATTTTAGACCGATGCAACTCGGAAGAAGTTGCTGACGACATTATAAGTGGATGAAATTTCAAAACTCTTGGTCCATGGGGATAGAAACCATTGTAGATTATGACAAGCAATTTCTTCATTTTAACCATGTTTTCCCCAAGGGTTGTTTTCTTGCGGGGTGTAAAAAGTGATCATGCGGGAATGGGTTAAGGCATATACTGAGAATCAGCTGTGTTGATAGGCAACGACTTTCTTGGAATTGTTATTTCAAATATTCTGGCACCAAGACATTGTAATGAAAATCTTGAAGCCGAAGCGATAAGTCTTTCCAAAAATCTACATCGGCATTGATACTTTCAATATTGATTCATTTTGGGCTCCATATCAACTAGCTTCACTATGTGATATTTTGTAAGTAATAGTTATGTGATCGATACACCACTGAGGGGTGAAAAACACTGATTTGGCTGCACAGACTTTGGTAGCTCCTCGAGAAAAAAAAACAAAACAAACGAACAAACAAACAACCCCCCCAAAACAACATAGAAGTATCTTTTAATCGTATAGGGCAATTTATTTCCAATTCACCATTTCTTACATTGCCATCCCATCTTGGTCTTCTTCTGTTATGATGAACTTACCCAGAAACCTCTTTTTGAAACCAGAAGTATTTAAACAATTTGTTCTATCTGAATGATTCGGCTTCCGTATGATTGTCATTCTTCAAGCCGTCTAAATCAATCACTTTTATTCCATAGCATTTTATCAAGAATATTATACTGTCCTCGCTTGGACCTTGTTGTCACGTCATCTTTTGCAATAGATTCTTAGCATTCTTGCAGTGAACGATTCATTGCTATCTTGCTTGAACGATTCATTGCTATCTTGCTGTCGAAGGGTCTCTTTAACTTAACGGGGGATTTCTTTATTGATCGAGTTCATCATATGTGCATTTATGCAGTTCTCAGTCAACATTTTAGGTAAGGATTGTCATCATCAGAATAAGATATTTCTTAAAGATGGTTGAAGATTTTCTGTGAAAATGTTGAGTATTTTCCCTCTGATTCATTTGATTTATGATCCTCACCTCTCGGATCATGCACTATAAATCTGTCGGTGTTTAGTTTTTAATCATATCTGGTCTCGTGTGATGGTTTTGTGGTTTTCTTTGATGCTTGCGACCAATTTTCCATAGACATATTTTACTGGTGCATGGGGGAGGAGAAATTTTAAAAATTAATTATGTAGTTCTCGAGAGCAAAGATAAGACCAGTAGTATGGTTACACCTTCCCATAGCTGAGGCCTTACAATCACTCGACGCATCTCTATAAGTAATTCATGGTATGAAATAGTGCGGCTGATATTATTAACAATATTTGTTGGCAAGAAGCCATCACCCTTGCTTTCAAGAAAATAATCTCCCCTTTTCCAGTCCTGGATGTTTTGAACATGACAGATTAAGAAATACTGTTTCCCTTTGAAAAATGGATTAGATGTGTTTACAAGTACAGTAGATGTCAAGTCTTAAGTTTCAATCTGATTTAAACAATTTAGTCTGCAAATTTCAATCAGATATCATAAATGGATCCATAGCAAAAGCCTATCGGAATATCTACTGAACGAAACTTCTTCCATCCTGTGACATATAACACATGTACTGGTGGTTTGCGATTTTCCTTTACTTGCTGCAATACATTCTCCGCCTTTTCCTTGAACCATATTCCCCCATCAACTGTGATTAAAGTATTGTCATCATTTCCTGTCTCTATCCATTCTGACATCTAAAAAGACATAGAAGTTTTGGATAAATCGTCGTATTGTTTGATGGCTAATCATTTGACATTTGTTATTAGCATTTACACGAAGCTGGATAATATTTCTTTAATGGCGAAAATAAATAAGGTCTTGTTAGTTGTTAATCAATGAAACACAAAAATAGTTTTGTTAATTCAATCTTTATAAACATTTAATTATGATCGAAATAAAAGCAATTAGGCTGAAAGTCTTGCCAATCATCGCACGAAAAACGGTTGTATTAAATCCAGACCCCAACCACCTCGTTTATGCCTGTTTATTTTGGTCCTCCCAAATTGCCAATCTCTTTCTTATGCAAAAATGCAATCTCAAGATAACATATTTAATTTTGGTCCCATTCGGGTTCTACTTTGTTGATTTATTTGACGCCTCGTAACGCGAAATATATGAGCAGTCATTTTCCTCACAAAATCAGGTAAATCGACATCTTAAAAAAAGCCTGACAGTTAAAAAAAACTAAAATTAAGAGCAATTTCCCCTACGATATGTGCAAGAGTCATTTAACCCGTTCCCACACAGTGACGCTTTTTAGATGCCCCATCGAGAAACACAATTGGGAAGGTATTGTGTAAATGAAAAAATGATTGTAACAAGCATTTTTTTCATTTTACACAATGATTTTTTATCCAGACAGTTAAAAAATCTAAAATTTCATAAACTTTAAATTGTTGTCTTCAACTCCTTTGTATTTGGACCAGTCTAACATTCTGTCGTTTGGGAATGGGTTAAACGGGTTTATTTCTCCCCCATATCTGCTCCATATCATAATCAATTTTCTTTTTCATTTCACAAAATTTTCTTACAGATTTTTCAACAATATCACAAATATTTTATCTTGACATACACAGACCCAAAAAGCGAATATCCATTGTATGTAAATGCATATTTCCCAGATGATAAGCACGGGATGCAATTCATTAACAGCTCGTATCGGTATGGTTCTTTAAAACCAGAAGTATATTACATTAAATCACCTAGAGGTTGTTTAAAATACATTTGTTTGCTCATTCATTGATATAATTAGTTTAACATATTTTATTTTAACTATTAACATTTTTAGATAAATAGATACTTAAATTTAATGGCAGTAAGATCTTTTTAAAAGGAGGTATAAATGTTACTAAATCTTAGGTAGGTAAATATTTCCAATTGATTGAGAATACGCTCAAACGAACATTTAATACTTAAATATGAGTCAGATGCTGTCTGATGTGCGGTCATCTAGGAAAGGTTCAGTTGAAATCCACGTTATTTTTAGACATCACGGCATTCGGTTGTAGATACCGTATGACCTCATTTGAATATAACCTAAGTTCAGCAGAAGTGACATTAGAAGCAACCAACGTCCTGGATTATGTCACATAAAGTGGTTAGCACAAAACTACGGTAAGTGTCTATATTCATATTAGCTTTTACGAAAGTTTTGGACGAATCTTTACGGAAATGAAAACCGGCTAGCGAACATAACTCAATTCAAACTGAATGCGCCATTCCAACGGTTATACGCACCACGTGAATGTCCCAGTATACAATGCGACTGTCTCGGCTCAATCTAAAAATAGCTTAAAAGCGTACGTCGGCTGTTAGCGAAATACCCTGGAACGACCTCTGATTTTCGCAAAAACTGCTTTTCAGAATATTGTATTCAAAAGATATATGAATGGGAATAAAAACGATTAAAATCTGTGACATGAAAAAAGATACCGGAATAAACATCGAAACTATACTTAAACTATAGGCATGCAGTCCATTCTCATTAAGTCGAATTTGAATCTGAAATAACCAGTTGATTATTCTATTTATTATATACCTTATTTTATTATTATCATTATTATTTTTCATTAAAATATCGAAACCAATCACTCCAGTGACGATATCAAAATTTATTACACTGAGAAATCCCAAGAGTTCACAGCAAGGTATATAATAAATTTTTTTCTTTCACTCTTGTCCTATCCAACAAGATACTGATTCATGAATGATAAAGTTATTTCCAAATTTATGGGGAAAAAAATCGTTTCTTCAAACATGGTGCACAGAAAATGATAAAATACCTAGCACACCGGATATGTTCTTATCGAGTCATAGTGTAGTTGGTCTACATATAATTTAATTTTTAGTTTCGTCTTTCGAAAACGAGTTTTCTGATTGCCCGAAATAAATTATTCATACTTCCACGAACAAAATTTTGAGCACGCACCTATTTTGTATGCTTCCGCATAAAATAGTTTCATAAAAAAGCGTCGAATTTGTAAAATATTTGTTATTTTCACCCGATTTGGTTAAATTATAAGAAATATTTTTTTTTTCATTGAGGTATGAAACGAAATGATTTTTTCGTTTCATATCTCCTTCAAAACAAAAAGATCTCTTCATCTCTGAAGTATTAGAATGTTGATGAAGTAAGTGTCCTAAACAACCGGGAAGACTAAATGCAATTTCTCTCTAGAAGCAAATGACGTAAACATTTCCGGGGATTAACTCGATTTATTTTGTACCGGAAGTCCTAAAGGATATGTTTTTTCGGATTAAAATAACCACGCAGTGGATTTGGCTAAAGTCTTCCGGATTTATCACTCAGCGGATACGTATTGGCTAGAACTTGAACCACAATACATAATATCCTACCTGTATAATTTCCATATCATTTTCACGTGGTTCACGCCTTCCTAGCCTTAACCCATTCCCACACGGTGAAATTTTTGACCGGTCCAAATTGGAAGAAATTGCAGACGAGAATTTGAAGTTGATGAAATCTTTTAAATGTTTGTCTTTTAGGGTAGAAAACATTGTGGATAATGAAGAAATTGCTTAATAGAAGCAATTTCATCATTTTTCACAACGTTTTCCAAAGTTTGTTTTCCTTGAGGGCTTGCGTGGGAAGTGGGAATGGGTTAAATGACGTTAGTTAATGACGCTGGAAAATTCTAACGTTTGATGACACCGTAATTGTCTGATTATTGCTAACCGAAGCTTCGGCAAATATTGTAACCTCCCCCCCCCCCCAAAAAAAAAAAAAAAATTGAAGGAAATCATTGTTACGAACAATATCTTCATCGCCCTTAATGATTTCAATCCCAACAATAATGATCTTAGAAATTTCACCCGATAGAATTTTCGCAATTTCTCTTAATTTGGATCAGTCTAAAACTTTCTTGTCGGGTAATGGGTATATGTATGTAGTGTAATAAACCAATTGTATTAACATTTTTGTGTTTGTTTCACGGTTTATGCTAATATTTCAACATTATTTATAAATGGAAAAAATAAATGAATAATGATAATACGTGTTGTCATTTGGGTAGGTTTTGTTGTGTTTGTAGTTTTATAAGGTCCCTCCGTGCTCGAGGCATATATGGTATGGACCCCAGGCTGCAACCCACCAGCCCGTTTAAAAGACTTTTTCATGGGTAGGTTTTCCTGTATTACGGACCATATATACATATATCGCTCTGAACCCTTTACTATTTGCAAAATTTTAGACCCGTCTAAATTCAAAGGTTTTACAGAAACAGATTAAAGTCGATTTTATTTAAAAAAAAGTAGTCATTCAAAAGAGTAGAAAATATTGTGGAAAAAGAATAAATTGCTTGTTATAAGAAAATTGTTCTTTTTCCACAATGTTTTCTAACCAGAAAGATAAAGTTTTTTAGAATGTCATCAACTTGAATTTGTCTTCTACAATTTCTTTCAATTGGGGCTAGTCCAACATTTTGCCGCCTAGAAGTGGGTTAGGATGACATTTTTGATATTCACAATGTTTAAACAATCCGTTTATGGTGACGAAAATATTGTCTGAAGTTGTACTATAACCCTTAATGAATATCCTTTGCTAGACTCGGTAAATCAATCCAATCATACAAGTTATTAGCTCGAGACTAGACGATAAAAGAGAGATTTATCAGATAACAATGCTCAATTTATTCTTTTGTCTAAAGGCCTTTTATCTGACTCGCCAACATTATAGAAATAGACTTCACAGATCTGACCATTATCCTTCGATATTGAGGTATAATTCACGCCATTTCGCTCGAACGGTTTTTATTATAAAAACAAAATAATGATATAAAAAAAAAAAAAAAAAATCAGAAAATTGAAAACACTCTAGAGAATTGACCAATCGCGGCTTCAATCAGTTAATCAGACGACCAATGAAATCATTCATTTGGGTTTATTTATACGTAGCAAAGAAATAAAATAGTTGGTTAGCGACCTAAACGTCATGCTTGAAGTTACGACGTTTTAGCCCCCAAATCAAAGAAAATGCTTCACATGTATGTCAGCTAATGTTGGAGTCCATAGTTTACTTCCGATTTAAATGAATCATTTGATTAGTCAGAATGTTCCTTGATTGATAGCCGCGATCTGTCAATTTAGAAAATAATTCTTTGTAAAAATTACACTGCAATTGAGCCTATGCGTGACATTTCAAACAATTTTGCATGTGCATGACTTGCACACATTGAGCACCCTGGACAGCCATTTGGGGCAATTAGAATATTCGCTGATTGTTTAAAGAAGCTTTGGGTCAGTATCTTTCTACAGAGCGCAGAGTGAAGACTCTGATCAGACTGTGCGGATGCACAGACTGATCTGAGTCTTTACTTGGCGCACATGTGTAATTGTTGGAAATTTCATGCACGCGCTCAATTTATATAAATGCAAGGTTTCGTAATGCAATACGTAAATAACACTTAGTAACTGAGTTGCTTCTATGATATAAAACAGCTTAACCCCCTGCGATCTGCGAGGTATCCAAATCTTGTGTATTTTCGTTTATTTATCGTCGCTACCGTAGCACATGCCCATATGAGCGACGCCCCTAGAAGACTGTTAGTTATTACGGGGGATAGTGCAAGGATACAGGACGAAACTACTGGGAGCTCCGCCTGGTTCATTAACGCCGTCATAGCGCAGTTGGTAGCGCGTCGGTCTGTCAATCTATAGGTTCCGGGTTCGATCCCCGTCGGCGGCACTCATCCTTTCCGACTATTTGTCTCTCACCAATGGGTCGATAATCGTAGACCTTTGTGGGATAGCAGCTGGAGGCTAGGAAAGGATGTAATGGTGGTACTGGTGTGAGAAATACCATTCCATTGGTAGGTGCTCCAGCCGCCGCGATATAACTGAAAGATTGTTGAAAGCGGCGTAAAACTCCATTCAAACAAACTTTAACACGCTTGATGAAAGCATCGCCACACGGGGCCTCGGTTTAAAGTCTCATCCGAAAGACAATTAGTTTGTAAGTTGATAAAGTCGACCCAGGGCTCGAACCCGTGATCTTGAGGTTTGAAGTCAAGTGCTCTACCAGCTGAGCTAATCGGGCTGACAACATCCAAATCGTACATACCACCCTATGGTTTTGCTGCCATATTCTAATATGTTCAGTTAATTATTCTCATTATGGAAGGACTAACAACTGGAAAAATAATTAGAATATTCGGTTTAAAAACGAAAACTACAACAGCAACAAAGCTTCACATGTAAATAATTCATACTTTGGGGAGCAAAGTAAACGAACTCATTGGGCGAAATATTCAACGATAGCTATTGCATTCAACTTGAGCTTTCAAGGCACGACAAACTTGTTATCAGATACGCTGAAGAAGGGGCACTTAATGTGCTTGAATTCTCTCAGTTTGTGGCGACCAAAAAAGACAAGAATACAAATCTCAATTCAATACTGGTAATACGTTGTATATGTAGACAAAACTATAGTGAAAAAAGGTGTGTACTCAGTCCAAAATAGTACACGCATATCGTCGGTGTTCTAACAAACCCTCGAAACTACAGCTTAGAATAAGCTGTAGTTTCGAGGTTTTCTAAGAACACCGTCGATATTTTAATACACTTTTCAAATTATCAAGAAGGCTTTCCCTAAATTCTAAAAATACTTACGCTAATTCTGAAAATACTTAACGAATTCTGAAAATCCTTATGCAATTCTAACCTTTATCTCGTTACCAACCAAACATGCATTTTAACGCCCTGAAGAAAACAGAGTGATAAAAGGAGAAATTGTTTGTAATAAGCAATTTCTCATCGTCTAATAATTATTCTATATTAAAAGGCTGCTATTGTTGTATTTGAAAGCCAATTTAAATATTGTATGCTTCTTCTTTCTGTTTAGATAAGTCTTAATCTTGGTTACTTGTAATGGGTTAATAGTCTGGGATTTTGATGTTTCCATTATCTATCAAGTTATCAAAAATATGCCAGATTTACAAAAAAAAAAAACAAAAAAAAAAAAAACCATATTTCGTGTTATACCGGCCAATGACATATTAAGCCTTCAAAAAACTGCATCAGAATAATTTGTAAAATTGGTTAAAACCTTGTAAGTGCAAACTTGCCTTGGGATCTCTTATGATATCTATTTCAATAACGTGTTTTTTATTAGATAGAAATAAGGCGTATTAACGGAAGGGTTGGGTGATAATTGACCGATTGTGATTGTCAATCAAGGTATAAACCGACCAATCAAATAATCTATTCAACCCGGACCTGACCTTATCAACTCTTATCAACATTGGCGCCAAATTTATTTACCTTGATTGTTGGTTTGGCGACTTAAACGTCGTAACTACAGTTTATTCAAGCTGTAGTTACAACGTTTAGGTTACCAACCAACCAACCGTTTTACCTTTTTGTTACACCATACTGGCAATAAATTTTGCAAATAGCGCCGTTAAAAATCGAAGCTGGACTTCCTGTAGGAGTCGTTTTCCGTGGCCAACGACTTAAGTGGGCGGGGCCAGATATTGGCCAACTGCAAGTCCTTCAGCAAATATTCTTTATTTTATATTGACTTTCTGTAGTTTAACCCATTACCGGACGATCCCGCATTTCAACGTGCTAAGAAATGAAGATATGGAAAGCATGTGTTACCTCTTTCAATATAGACCAGTCTTAAATCTTGTTATGTGGTAATTGGTTAAGTGACTGCTTCCTCAGAGTAAATTAACAAATCTAAGGAATGTGCTATCGATTGATTGATCGATAAGTGTTTTACGGTGGATCGAAAGCTGTGCGAATAATAAACATCAACCCTTTCCCGTTCAATCATTTTTCTAACGTCTCTGTGATATTATACATGAGAAAATATTTGGGATACATAAGAAATCGCTTATAACAAGTAATCTCTCGTTTTCCGACAATATCTTTTATCGTGTAGGATGGTTACTTTTTGAATTGTACATGATCAATTCTGTCCTCCACTGCCCCTTTGAATTAAGACAAATCTAAAATTTTGAAAACAGTACAGGGTTAAATGGACAACTGCAAGCCAAATACAATGACAACTGAGGATTGAAACATAAATTGTAAAAGGATGACTCTTATATCGCCTCTAAAGACATGCCAGTTGGCACGTTTGTTTCGCCAGATGAAATGGTAGATGACAGGGATAGGCCTGCAGTGGTTTCTTCTAATTCCCCGTTTGACCACACGGGGTCGCACAAGCCAGAGCTTTTCATTTCAAAGCTTATTTACATCGAGGTAGAAATATAAGCTTTGGACCTGCTGCAATCCAGGAGTTACTAAGAAAACAGTTCTTTTCTGGTTTGTGGTTGCGCCCTACTCCACAGAGAATGGCCGAGGTACTATTTCTGGAAAATGCCCAATAACTTAACGGTGCATGTAAAATGCGATTATGATTTGAAATTGCAAATTTCAATAAATCACCAAAACAGTATTTTGCTCGCTTCTTAGTCATTGGAATCGACTTCAATCGGTATCCGTGACACAGAAATAATAGTAGAAAAATAACAAATAATGCGTGTTTTTATTTCCTAAATTTGGAGGCTTCTACCAAATTATGATAATATAGAATTTCTTTTAGGAAGTTATTGTTATTTTATGGTAAAGACAGAGAATATCTATAATAAAGACTGAGACAGCTAAGCAATTTCTTTTTTAAAGTTACAATTGAATCCATTCAATTCTTGTAGTTTCGAGATATTTGAAAAAAGGTATCTCACATTTTACATAACTTATTGGTCTGTTTGATCTTACAACATGTAAAAGTAATAACTGAACCTACGCCAGAAAAAAGAAAATATTACTTTTGTACTCCTGGGAATGCATAGTAATTTGATTACAATTATCGTTACTAAGTTCTCTGAATATCTAGTAAATGTTGGATTACAACTACCCTTCATTGCTTATGACACATTCTTTGCATGCTCTAAAGATGGTTTTTAACCTTTTCCTTAAAATCGCTGGTTTTCAGAGCGAAACATAACTTGACACATTCCCACACACTACCTCCTTTTTTCGCCCCTAAAAAAAATAGCCTTGGAAAACATTTTGGAAAATGAAGAAATTGCTTGTATAAAGAAATTTTTTCATTATCCACAATGTTTTCTATCCAAAAAGACAAAAAAAGATCAAATTCTCTCAACTTGAAATTGTGGTCTGGAGCTTCTTTCAATTTGGACCAGTATAAAATTTTGTTGTTTGGGAATGGGTCAAAACAGTCTACTTTTGAAAAGGTAGGTGAGACCCTACCTGACATACGTGTCGTCTAAACCTGTTCACTTTTTTCAAAGTAATACCCCGCGGCAAAATGTCTGAAAACCTTTTAAGGGTACAAGATAGTATATCATTTTCAGCCATGGTTGAAATCCGAGAAAGGTTAAACACAAACACGTTAGATGTAAAAGATTCAGGAGTTTATATTTAAATTAACGGACCGCGGCTGTCGATGGAAGTGAACTTTGAACTCCGACATTTATTTTATGTATTCTTTTCTTTGGACAAAACATCAATACGTTTCAGTTCTAGGAAAACACAAAAATTTGTGTTCAATTTCTTCAAGATACAAAATATTCAACTAGAAAAAAAGTGACCCTAAGCAAATTTTAAGTAGTATATATATATATATTAATGTGGGATAAATTGTATTCAAACAGTGTAAAATATATGGATTATCAAGTTATAACCCTAGCGCTTTCGAAACTAAAAGTTTCTTCATCAGGGGTTCAATGACAACTGACAGAATGGATGAAAAGCGAAACTAAAAGTTTCTTCATCAGGGGTTCAATGACAACTGACAGAATGGATGAAAAGATTTTTCATCCATTCTGTCAGTTGTCATTGAACCTCTGATGAAGAAACTTTTAGTTTCGAAAGCGCTAGGGTTATAACTTGATAATCCATATATTTTACACTGTTTGAATACAATTTATCCCACATTTATTTAAACTATTTAGTATTCTTGCATCCTCAGGGATCCAGTGTTTTAGAAAGAAATTGCGTTGGTATTTTGTTTTCTTTCTCTTATCCTATATATATATATATATATATATATATATATATATATATATATATATATATATATATATATATATATATATATATATATATATATATATATATATATATATATATATATATATTTATATTTATATATATATACATAGTGTAATTGTGATACAACCCATTGTTTTCGTGACGACAATACACCTTTCCATAGATCAAGTGTACTTCATGATTTCGTGACGGCATTGTGTCCAGAACTGTACAGTAACCTGATGTAAAAGAGATTACTGATTAAATATGATAAAAGCTTGATTGCAGACGTCTTAGTTCCCATTTCAAATGAAGATCAATTCAAAGAAACGAGGAAAACTTTGATGGCCTTCTTGCCTTGCTATTTTCAAAATGTTTGCTATTCAGTTCAAAAGAGAATTGTGACAGTTATTTGTTTAAAATATTACCACTCGACTACACTTTTTGACGCCCCCACCCCAAGAAGGCTTCGGAAAACTGTGGACAACAAAGAAAGTGCTTATTAGGAGCAGTTTCTTCGTTATCCACATTAAAAATCGTCGTCTGCGATTTCTTTGAATTTGGGCCAGTCTAAAATTTTGTCGTCGGGTATTTGGTTAAAAGGTCATATTATGAAATGTCAAGGTAGGAAAAATATTTTTCATTTATGGTAGTTATGAATAAAGTTTTAGATTTAGAAATTTTATTTGTGTAATGGCTTGAATAAATCAAAGCACTGAAAGTACTGTAAGCTAGTAAAGCATGGTTTTAATAAGTAATGTTCTTTGTCAAAGGTTATCATGATAATTACACGAGGTTAAAGTTAACTAGAAGTTAATCTCTTACAACATGACAAAATCCCATATTGATTCAAATTGAAACAAGTTGCAGACGGCAATTTCATGTTGGTTATTGTTGGTTAAATTTAGAAAATCTTACCCTTGTTTGGAAGCAATCGTTGTGGACATTGAAGGAATTGATTGGTTCGATCCCCGGCGGCGGCACATATCCTTTCCGATATTTGTCTCTCGCCTATGGGTAGATAATCGTAAACCTAAGTGGGATAGAAGCTGGAGGCTAGGAAAGGATGTAGTGGTAGTACTGGTGCGAGAAATACCAGGAATCTATTGTTAGGTGCTCCAGCCGCCGCGATATGACTGAAATACTGCTAAAAGTGGCGTTAAACCTCATTCAATCAATCAATTAAAAAGCGAAATTGAGTGGGAATGGCTTAAATAGCATGCTTTTGAAAGAGTTCTCTACAACTTGAAATACATAGGAACTATTTTTATAGCGCAGACATTCAATGGACTTCCAGCGGCAGTTTGCACTCGTTAAACTTGGAGAAGACCTCAGGAATTTGTCTGTTAATTAATGCTATCAAAGCTGACGCTTTGCTAGTTAAAAAAGGCTGTAATATATTCGTCATTTTAACAGTATATGTGCTGGAATAGACGGATCGCCAGTCGCGCCCATCGAATTCCAAAACAAGTAAATGGAAAACAATTAGTTGGCCACCTAAATGTTGTAATTACAACTTGAATAACCTCCAGTTTCCTGGTACATTTTTGCTTAATAAGCTCTACCGCTCTAACATGATACCTTGAATTGCCTTTTAAAAAAAGTATCGATATTTCTCTTTTGGTCATTATTAAATGCTAAGATTAGCCCCATACGGACGTTTAATACATAAAAACGAAGCAAATATATCTGACGTTTTTTTCTAAAAGTCACGCCATTCGGATGTCGACACCTGAGCACTTATTCCCGCCCAAACCATGACTGAGCCCCCCGCACTGGAGTCCAGTCATTTTTGGTCCAAGTGATATGATCCCGTGCGCATACTAAGCTCATATGCACGTGATATCGGGCCAACGGAATCCGGGTTACAGGTCGTCTTGACCTCAGGCTAGCATCATTTAACAGATTTCTGATGGTTTGGGTACTTATGCGCACAGCGGAAGCGTTCTCGAAGTCCCTACGTAACGGTGTTGATTTGTCAAATCGTTGACGTCGTGCCTGAACCACCAGAAATTAGTTTGAGAGTTCTCGCTCCCCCAGCATACAAATGTCTAACATTTCCGATCGTATTAAACCGATTTCACTTACTAGAAAAAATACTCTAGAACACACTGAGGAAATTAGCAACATACCTTTTGGATAACCCAGAATGCATGCTGATTCATCTAATCTTGACTAAATTTGTCGAAAATTCATTTATTGTATCAACGCAAATGAAGATGCAAGTCAAAATAAAACACATTTTAGGAAGTTGGGCTTTTCCAGAGATCCTCATGCCGAATCGACATTTTTGCCACAGAGTTACCAAATCCAAATATTAACCTATCTTTTTGAGTCGAATTGTTTCAAGCATTAATCAATTGCTTAATGACATTTGACATCTAAAGTGACAAAAAGATATTAAGTGTTGGGAAGGAAGGACTATTTTCATAATCAGAAGACCTTTCTTCTCCGACATCGCTATTCTGAGTATCCTCGACCAGAGGGATATCACACGGACACAATTAATACAGATGCTACACACAAAGTACCAATGCTCTGTAGCAACGAGTCTTGCAATAAAACGAGTTTTTTCAAAATTCGTTTCATTGCCAAACTCGTTGCCAGAATGATCATCACCCTCTAATTTGATATTCAAAAAAAGATTACACTGTTTCTATGCAATACAGAAGTAACTTTTCCTAACCAATCATCTCAAGCATGAGGATAATATTAACAAACTTAAAATTAATGAATTAGGAGAACCTATATGCCAAGTATCAATACTCTAGGTATTCTGGTTTCAGTGAAGACTATTTCAGATAGACTTTCTTGTTTTAATGTTAAATAGGATGCATTCAGGCCGAGTCCAAAATAACCACAAGGCGGCCATTTAATACAATGACATATTCAAAAATCGAGATTTTTGTTAGGTTAACAATAACGAAAACCCTTCAAGTTCAATGCGATAAAAATTACCTGATAGAATCTTTTAAACCTTTTCTGTTTTTTTTTTAAATCTTAGACTTGTTCAAATTTAAAGAAGCTGCAGACAACAATTAAAAGTGTGAGCAAATTGAAAAGTAACAAACCTAGAGAGTAAAAAATATTGTGGGAAAAGAAGAAATTGCTTGTGACAAGCAATTTCTTCTTTCCCCAAAATATTTTTTTAAGTTTAGACTGACGTAAAACGAGTGATTGTACAGGAAAGAGTCAACATATAAGATACTTTCGTGCAAAGCCAAAGATTCCGTTTTAACGGAGCCTAAGACATGCATAAACAAATTAAAAACATATTTGGAAATAATGGATTTTTGTATTTCATATTCTGCTGTTATAATAATGTAAGAGACCAAAAGGTCGTAACTACAATGGGCCCAGATCCTATTTTCTTTCTTGTTATTCATTTTTAAAATGGCGGCCATACTTACATATCTTAAGTAAACATTAACGAGTGATGCCGATTATATTAACCTAAGTCATTTGAAAATTTTAATGAAGTATCCAAGACAGAAGCCCTTCAACCATTTCCTTTTCAATCCCTGGTTTTTACTTTCCTTTGAATTTATAATTGAGAAAACAATGTAGAAAAGAAGGAATTGCTTGTAACAAGCGATACCTTCCTTTTCTCCAGCATTTCTACTGAATGGTTATTTTTCTAATTAAATCCACTTTAAATTTTCGTCTGCAAAACCTTTGAATTTGGACAGGTCTAAAATTTTGCAAAACAGGAAAGAATTATTGCCAGTATTTGAAAGCTTGGCCACTTCGAGTTTTTATTTGCTCTCAATCTATGAGTGATGCTGAGCACATCAACCAACTTAAGAGAAATTTCCAATTGTGATTTAGATAAATGTAGGACCTTTCATAGAGGGGACTTTCATGTTGTGCCTATTTAAAAATCAAAGTACTGAAAAGTACTGTAAGCATTGTTTTGTTAGGTAATCTTCTTTTTCAAACGTTATCATGATAAAGAAACGAGGTTAAAGTAAGGAAGAAGTTAACCAATTCCCACACAAGCTCTCCTTTTTACGCCCCTCAAGAAAAAAGTTGTGGTAAACAATGTGGAAAATGAAGAAATTGCTTGTTTAAGAGATAAAAAATTTAGAATTTTCAGCAATTTAAAATTGTCGTCTGCAACTACTTTGAAGACTCTGATCAGGGTCATTTGAACATGATGTGCTCAAGTGAGCTAAAATACCTAGGAGATGAACTTGTATACAGAGTTTGCAATATTCCCCAAATACATAAGAACTAATTTTATCGCGTAGGCATGTATCGGATTCAGCCTCCAGTGGCAGTTTGCACTCGTTGAACTTTGAGACGACTTCTCGGTTTTGTCGGTTAACTTAAGCTATAAAACCTTACGCTGTGCTAGCTAAAAAAATATTTTGCGAAGCTTAGATAATATTCCTAATTCTGGTAAAAAATGAATAAGTTTTAGAGTATAAACAATTTCACGGAAACGCCCGGATAACGGCGGAAGAGAAATAATAACAATTAGAGTTCTTCGTTTTTTGGAGCTTAAGCTGAAAGTATTTCCATTTTCAGGCAGCGAGGGAGAGTTGACATTACATACATTGATATAATAAATGCAAATTGTATAATTCCTTCAACTATAGTCGATAAGATTACTATTACTAAGGTAAAGTAAAAGTAAAACCATTCAAATTAAGTATCAATATTTTTGTGACGATGAAAATGGCTGTCACATAATTGGAAAGGACTGAAATCGGAATGTGCACGGTATGGATTTCGTTTAAAAACATGAAAACTGGAATAAGTAGTGTAACTGCTTTAAAACTATTTAACCCAAACCAACACAAAAACGCTTTTAAGTGCCCAAAAGAAAGAATCTTTGAAAACATTGTGGACACTTAAGAAAGTACTCTTTAAAAGCAATTTCCTCAGTATTAAATATGTTTTCGACCTAAAAGATAAAAAAAAAGATTCCCACCAATTAAAACTAAATGTCGTCTGCAACTTCTTCCAAGTTGGACCAGTCTGAATTTTTTCGTTTGGGAATGGGTTGAAATTATTTAGAGCTCATTTAGCGGAAGATTAATTCCTATTTTGAAATCAAATCTTTTGCCAACAATTTACGAAAATCATCCAAACTTGTATGCTTGCGTACAAAATAGTTCCGTAAAATGTATCAAAATTTATAAAATAATTACTTTCCGCTTGCTGTCATTCAATATTAAGAAATTCAGAGAATATTTTTTTTCATGGAGTTATGAAACGAAAAAGTTAATCACACTTAGGTTTGAATCCAATAATAATTAAGATAAGGTTTTTCGTTACATACCTCCATGAAAACAAAACTATTCTCTTCATCTCATAAATCGTAATCCAAGGACATAGGATAATTGTTCCTCAGTTTTGTAGCTAATTCTCTACATTATCAGGTTAAGTTGGGGAGGAAAAGTATTGCTGTCAGCTTAAAAGAATTAATAACAAGATGTCCTGTGCAAATTACGTAAGAAATCTCCCACAGAAGCGTAAATGAGGTGATTTGGTTAATCATCCAATGACAACTCTCTCGTTAAGATGTTTACAATAGACAAGCTTCTTTTGCATCACGCAAAGACCTTCGGTTCCAGTTGCTGATGCTCGATGACTCAGTTCTTATTTAACAATCTTCGATCATCTTATCATTAATATAGAGCCCCTGCACTGACTTCAAGACTTGGAATAGAAGATATATTCCAATCAATATTGCAAACTAAATGAATATTACAGTAAAAGAGAAACACGTGAACGGTAAAGATATAGATACTACCATTCTGAAAAGGACTGGGGTCTAAAAACATAAAATCGTGATTTATTATACAAATCAGGTTCTGTAAAAAAACGTAAGAATAACATAAGCTTTAGTTTAAAAGCATCAAAGAACTTCCTCTCTCAAAAGAGCTTAAAGATCCTCACGCAAAATTTATAAGGAAATTCAATTCTGCACTTCACAGATGCATATTGATCAATAAGTTTTTAGCTCAATCTTCATGAAACTTGGCCAGAATAATTGTTAGGTCATAAGGATGAACCCTATTGATTTTGGAATGACAATTTCTTCGTTGACTCTGTAGAGGCCACAATTTTGACTCAATATACATGCAACTTAGCCAGAATAATTGTTAGGCCCTATTGATTAAGAAAAAAGAAAAAGGGGCCTTATTGACTTATTGACAATTTCTTTGTTTACACTCTGGAGGCCACAATTTTTGCTCAATCTTCATGAAAATTGGACGGAATAAATGATAGGCCATAAGGATGAACCCTATTGATTATAGGAAGATACTTTTGGAAAACACATGGAAAGAGGCCTAAATGACAATTTCTTTGTTTACACTCTAAAGGCAACAATTTTGACTCATTCTTCAGAAACTTGCCCAGAATAATTATTGGGCCATTAGAAAGATCCCTATGGATTATAGGAAGGTTGTTATGGAAAACACAGGAAAGGGGGCATTGTTGACAACTTATTGATTACACTCTTGAGGCAACAATTTGCTAAGTCTTCATGATACTTAGCCCTAATAGTTGTTGGGCCATAAGGACGAACCCCATTGATTAAGTGGGAAGGTTCTTTCTTAAAACACAGGAGTTTTGTTTACATTCTAGAGGCCACAATTTTAGCTCAATCTTCATGAAACTTGGCCAGAATAATGTTAGGCCATAAGGATGAACCTTATTGATTATGGAAAGGTTCTATCAGAAAGCACAGGAAAAGGGGCCTCAATGACAATTTCTTTGTTTAACTCAATTTTCATAAAACTTTGCCAGAATAATGGTTAGGTCATTAGGATGTGCACTATTGATTATGGGAGGGTTCTAACACAGTAAAATTTGCTTTAATGACAATTTCTTCGTTTACACTCTAGAGGAAACAATTTGGACTCAATCTTCAAGAATCTTGGCCAGAATAATTGTTAGGTCATAAGGATGAACCCTATTGATTGGAAAAGGGGCCTTAATGCCAAACTTTCTTTACACTCTAGAGGCCACAATTTTGGACAAATCTTCTTGAAACCTGGCCAGAATAGTTGTAGGGCTCATAAAGATGAACCCTATTGATTATGGAAAGGTTCTATTGGAAACGCAGGAAAAGTGCCTTTATGATAATTTCTTTGTTTACACTATTTTGCTCCAGTTGCATTCTTTTAACAGCAAATGATTCTAGTGAGCGACATGGTCCTCTTGTTTGTCTTTAATGGGTCAGCATCTCTTTTAAGGACTCTATACTTAAAACACCAACCATTGAGTACACAAACACACGCACGCAAACACACGAAGTTGTTTTGGACAATAAGATCAATAACCTTATTAAAGGTTCAGTCAAAAAACTTTGTTCAAAGACATCTCACCTTGGAATATAACAGACTGAAAACAAAGAAATTTGACGAGTATTTCGAGTATTTTTGAAGAAGATTTTCATTTATTTCATTATATATCATATGTATAAAATATAATTTCCCAACCACAAAAGTCTTCTGATAGAACAACCTATATCTCTATAAATTGGTAGACCTTCGCCAATGAAATTTCCTGCAATAGAAATCCCCAAAAAGAACAAAATTCAATTACAGGTTTGACAGAAGAAATATTTTAAAAATTTCGCTCTACGCTTACAAAAAGCCGCATTTCGCATCAAACCAAACTCATTTCAAGGAATTTTGGACGTTCACCCAAAAGAACAATTAATCCAATGACTGTATTTCACTACATACCGCAGATAGAAAATAAGCCCCATGTTCGTTTTCGCTTTACAATCTTGATGTGCTAATAAAACTCTGAAATATACAAAGTGTGTGTCAACGACATATGAGCAACTTTGAGAACCTTTGATAAGCCCTGCTAAAAATGCCAATGTGTCTCACCCTGTTGAAATTGCTATGAGAAATTTTGGGATAATTTCTCTAATTGAATATTTCGGTCCAAAATAATTCTAATTCAGAGAAAATATCTTTCATTATTTCAACATATTTTCAATATTGTACTGAAAAGCTCCGCCCCAAAAAGCCCTAGATTTCTCGCCCAAAAAATTCATTTGACCAATTTGAGAGAGGTATTTCAAAGAAATGTTCCTGCCAAAAAATATAACTAATAATTTGTTTCACAGAAGTTATTTATGCTCGCATCGAAAGATCGGAGAAACGTGGTTTTACCGTTGTCTGTTTCTCTTTTTGTCAACAAAACTTAACCTAAAAACTGTACAACTACAATTTCTTCAAATGGTGCAAATAGGCCCTGCGATAGCATACATGTCGTCCAATCATAATTCAATAAAGAAATATAGGAGAGGTCCAAATAGGATAAATAAATCATTAATTCCAAATCGGTAGGTTCAGAAACATTACTATTAAGAATCAATCGGCCAATTAGATAATTCGTTTAGACCGGAAATGAACTTTGAACTGACATTTACGTCCCTGTGATATTATACCTGAGAAAACATTTCGGAGAAAGAAGAATCAATTCTTCTTTTCAGCCAGAATATTTTATATCATATAAAATGCTTATCTTTTGAATTGTACGAATGTACATGTATAATGTCGTCTGCTGCCCTTTGACGTAAAAACCGAGGACGTAAAAACACTCAAGAGATAACAGCCCGTTTTAGCTAAGGCAAAAGGTAGTTGTTTAATCCGATAGTAAACAGGATCTTTAATTCACTACAAGACGATGTAATTTTAGACTGGTCCGATTTGAAAGAAGTTGCAGACAATTAAAAAGATTATGAAAGCCTATATTTGTTTTTAATTTTCTGGACAGAAAATATTGGGAATAATGAAGAGAGTACGTGTTGCAAGCAATTTCTTTTCTTTTCTTTTTTTTTTTTTACACGAGAATTTCTCAAATATTTTTCTTTTCTGCGTCAAAATGCGTCGTAGTATGGGGATAAGCTAAATAAAACCATAATTCAGTCTTAATTTAGTTCTTTGCTTTAAGTTATTTTTCGGTACGAGACATTTTACTTCATTTCGCTGCGCAGCCTTATAAGTTTCTGATTTTAGAATGAGAAAACATGAAAACCAGAGGTTCTGATTTTGAGCAGTAAGGATTATAGTCGTGGTTAATCCCAAATAGCGACGTGATGATTCATGTCTGAATGGACATCACCTTTTCGCAGCGGCCACGGATATAGTCATTTTTATGTTAAACGGTTGACATGACTTTGACTTAGTTATGAGGCGAGTGCCTTCGTCGAAACAACAATTGATCCAACTGATATTAATCAAACAAATATAAATAATCCCACAAAACGAACTTCATTTTGTGACGATGCCTGAGATGTCTTGTTTTGAAGAACCTAGCTCTTTATCTGGTCGCTAAAGATTGGACATTAGAACAAGAATTCGATTTTTTTTATAGTGAATGAGCGCACTAACCTTAACTGTTTTTGTGAATAATCTTACTATAATACGAAGAAAACCGTCACAATTTGAGCGGTAAATAACAACCTAAAGTCAATCTTAAAAAAAGTTACGGTGAAAAGTGTATATATGCCTTATGGGTTTGATCTAGCTATTCATGGGCGTGATAGTATACACGTCAGGAAAAAGTCCGTATCTGATAGTGTCGAAAACGGTTCCATATAAGGCAACCTAAGATGATGTCATTATCCGAATGAACGTAATTAAATGGGAAAGGAGAAGGAGAAATACAGTTTGTTTTCTTTAATTTATCGGAGTTATCTAAGAAGAAAAAACGGTATAAAAAATGGAATAGTATATTACGATGGCGATACAGCATCTTGTATTTGCTTTGAGCTTTGGAGAAAAATTAAAATTTGATATTCCGCTCGACATTCGGTCTCGTGAAATATCAAAATTTTCCTCTGAAGTTCGGCTGTGGCTAAAGCTCAGTTGTTAGAGCGTCAGACTCCTAATCGCGGGGTCGAAGGTTCGGTCCAGGGTCGAGGCAAATATCTTTTCCGACATTTGTCCCCTACCAATGGATGGATAGTCGTTAACTTAAGTGGTACGAGCACCCGGAGGTCAGGAAAGGTTTAAGTCGTAGTACTGGTGTGAAAAATACCAGGAATTCATTGTTATGTGAGCCTGTCGCCGCCATATGACTGAAATACTATTAAAAGTGGTGTTAAACCAAATTCAAATCCAAGTTCTTCGCAGGTCAAAGTAAATACGAGATGTTGTATCGCTATCGAAACATAATATCCCTTGTTCTACATTTCCATGTTGTTGCCATAAAAGACAACTAAATCGTTTTTACCCTTTAAGAATTAATCAGACGACTGTAGCCAGTTGATGTTTATTGAAATAACGGGGACATAATGTTTTTACCATTGTCCCCCTGTCCGTCTTTAAAACTTAACCAAAATACATTTCTCAATTGTTCTATTTTTTATTCTTGATGCAAGGTTCATATTTTGTATGATGGTACCTGTCAACGATTTTGAAATAATGAGTCAAGTTTTTACAGTTAAATCTTAATCATTTACTAGAAATAAACACTTTATGATAACAAGTAAAAAATTGCTGTTATGTACAGCAAAGTGAATTGTGTCGCCCTTACAAAATCAATATCTTGAGACAGACGGACAGTGGTAACCATTATCCGTGAAAGGATTGATGCGGATGGGGCGTAAAAATGTTCAGTTACATGCACTGACTAATTTTACGGTGGATATAGTTGACAGCTTATATATTGAAAATATCTACGGTCAAAGTTTAAAGAGAAGCATAATTCCTCAGAAAAATGCTTCTAGAGTTCAGTGCTTTCGTAGAACGGATCGCTCTTGTGCTTTTGAACACACACATGAACATGCAAGTGCATATATTGAATAGTAATACACTATGACTTATAAAATATGTCATGCAAACACCAGCAACAACATTGACAACTGCACGAAAGCGAACACGGCGAGATCAAAATAGCTCAACAATTTGTGTCAAATTAGTTATTTCGAAATTCATCCATAGATGAAGTTGTAATTGTCCAGACAGATCCGAACGGACTAACTGAGTGGCTAACATATGCACAAATGCACCAACAGCGAGCTGTCATTGTGACATACCGCACATGGGCCGGCTAAAATTGAAAAAGCCAATGGCTTCTATAAACTTTTAATAAAAATAAAATTAACAAAAGTTTGAGTAATCTCCCATGAGTAACAGCAAAACTAAATATTCAAAAAGGCAAAGTTTTAAAGAAATATCTGTCATTATTTTATTTATATCAGGTGAGCTAAATAAAGGTTCCTAATACTGTTGTTTGACATGTATGAACACTAGAGGTACTTAAGTTTGATTCACTATACTGACCTGAATTTTACCACAGGAATACAATGGAATAGTAATTATTTTTTAAATAAGAAGGGAAACTGACACTTTCAGTGAAAAAAGTGTTGTTTTTTTTTCGAAATATATTACTTGTGTAATACTTACCCTTTTGGGACAAATTGAAATAAATTTGTTTTCATGTTTCCATATGTATGAGTGACAAATTATCATTCTGAAATATGTGCTTTTTCATTGAATGAGATTAAGTGTGATTTCTAACATTATTCAGTTGTATTGTGGTGGCTGGTGCAGATAGAAATGGCCTTCTGTTGTTTCTTTCACCAGTACGACAAACATTTCATCTGAGCTACCTGCGACCCATCCAAGTTAGGCATACATTTATTTGTTACGATTTGGTTGAAGATGGATGAGGCATGCCACTATAACTTTTGCAAGTGTCAATTGAGAAAAGAAAAAAATGCTGGTTTATTTTTACGTTATTTGCAGTTACTATTATTATTTACATATTTTTTTTAACAATTTGAACCAATATCAAATTTTGTAAAAAAAAAGAGGGTTAAAATTCTATTTAACCAGATGTGAATTTGGTATGATCTTTTAAGAACGAATCTTAAGATTTCTTATCAAAATATATTGCACAACTCAGATGGAATTCTACACTGTGGTGTGGTATATTTCGATTGAAAATCTAAGGATTCTTTAAATTTGTATTCGTAAAGAAAGCACCTGAGCAGTTGGATATAAGTATAATGAGGTATTAAACTTGTCTACTACATTGATTAAAAGAAATGAGTGAATTTCAACAATAAGCAAGAAGTGTTCATGAAACACAAAACAGCAAGTTCGGCCTTGACAGATTACCTTTGCCTTGCTACATGACTATGACTTGGGCATCTTCAGATGTGTATCTTTGAAATCAAGTTACAGAAACAATTGAAAATTTGACATTGGTTGCAAGTTTCGAAGGTATTTGCAAGTTTAAGAAGGTGTATGCAAACTGTAATAGATTTTATGTGTGAATGAATTTTCAACAAAATGCCAATGCTCGGCTGTTGACTGCTGAATAGTGGTTAAAAGATATAATAAGGAAAAAGGCACGATTTTTACTAAAATGACATTTCTTTAATTCCTTGATACTAGTATAGGTTGATCTTTTGATAGATTACATATATCTTCCAAGTACCAATGCTGCTAAAGTTTTTTTTTTTTGCTTACGACAACAACACTGAGCTTACTGCAATACCTGCAATTTTGTTTGACATTAGCTTAGCTAAAAAGGTAAATATTCCAGTAATGAAATTTTATGGTAAATGAGGAATACGTCTCAATGCTTTCATACATTACATAGTCTGAACTCAACCAGCCGCCGTCATAGCGCAGTCAGTAGCGCCTCGGACTCCTTATCTTCAAACATTGGGTGTCATAGTTTCGATCCCCGGCGGCGGCAAATATCCTTTCCGACATTTGTCTCTCACCAATGGGTGGATAATCGTAAACCTAAGTGCGATAGCAGCTGGAGGATAGGAAAAGACGGGTAGAACTGGTGTGAGAAATACCAGGAAATGCATTGTTAGGTGCTCCAGCCGCCGCGATATGACTGAAATACTGATTAAAGTGGCGCTAAACCCCTTTCAATCAATCAATCGATCTGAATTTAACCATTCTGAAAGTTAAGAGCCAATCTTTCTTTTCTATTTTATTTTAAAGACCACTGATCATGCCAATTATATCCTTGGCTTTTTATCTTCATTTGGCACTGAAAACTTATGATACAAGATAGAGAGCAGGACTAACCACACAGACCTAAATGTATTGATAATGATTGAATATGATGGATTGATTTAATTAAAAAATATTAACCAAATTGCAGACAATTTCATCGATGTTTTAAATTGTTTTGTTTCTTTCAACCCCCCCCCCACCCCCCAACCCCCCCCCCAAAAAAAAAAAAAAAAATTGTAGCCTGCATCTCAATTCAATATAAACTGGTGTCAAATTTTGTTCTCTGGTAATGGCTTAAAGGTTAATAAAGATAAAAAAAGAAAACAACAACAACAAAAAAAACCCCCGGAAATATAGACGTCAAAAGCCCGCTAAAATGACGGAATCGTAAAAGTTAAACTCGCGTGAACAATACATATTTGGTATGGATAAACACTACCAAATCTTAGCAGACATTGACTACCTCGATGGCCGAGTGGTATAGGTGCTTGACTCGTGATCTGAAGGTCACTGGTTCGAGCCCCACCGTCACCGGGGCGTGTTCATGGGCAAGACACTTAATAGCCAGCCCCAGTCTACCCAGCTGTAAAATTGGGTAGCAGTGGGTTTAGCCACTGTCTCTCTTTCAGGAACGTGAAAACATCTGGATTGTGGGTTTCGAGAGTGACTCTATAAGTTTAAAGCTTTCGTCGCAATCGAACTAAAATAAATTAGTGTAAACTAAATCTTAGGGGACATGAATTGATTCGAATTAAATTAAAGTATAAAATAAGGATCATTCCTATTGTTAATGTATAAGATGTAACACAATGTACACAATACCAAGTATCTGTACTTAGCACATTATAAAGCACGGGTGCAACACAATATAAAATTAGTGGAGTGTTACAAAAAATAGTATTTAGACAAATCTTCATGGGCAAACCGGAAAGACGGACTTTCTAGTGACATGCACAAAATAAAACAATGAAAACATTGTTTTCATGAAATTTCGGCGTGTTGCAAGATTAGATGAACTTCATTGTGGGGTTTATAGTTCTACTTTAAAAAATTTATCTCGTAAACAATAGTTATTAGAATACATTTGCGATTCTCAGGTAGGATTAATTTTCCCTCATGACGTAATATCTAAAATTAGAATGGGTATACCACAATTAGTGTCGCCTATGAGGCGACACAATAAGGATGATAATAACAATAATAACCCATGAACATTTTCCCTTTGATTATGAAAGTAAACCTATCGATTATTAGCATAAATGGGGGTCGTGTGTAAACGATTTAGTCCAAAGTTCCTACCCAAATCATGTCCATTTCTTTTTTACCATTCAAGATTCAACGTTCATGTCTGTTTTGTCAGTATCTGTTATCAGTGACATCTAGTTAGGGTTTATGATCAAGGTCAAGGGCGAAGTCTCAACCATTAGACCTAAAATGCCTTTCAAAACTTAACCAAGAAAACATGAGCATATCAGTTCTAGCCTTTTCAAAAAATCAATACTAATGTTTGACATAATACTAGCTCTTACGACGAGCATCTGCTGGTCCCAAGGTTAAGGTAATCTGACAAGCCACATGTCATTTATCAAGGTTTAACTCTACATGATATTTCGGGAGCATAAGTTATTTCCATTGTTTTATTTCTTCATATTCGTATCAATCTAAATTTATCTGGAAAGGATTATTCTCAACTGTTTCAAATATACCTATATGTACTCTTGGCTATGCTGCTCTTTCATTTTAACCCTTTTCTGTTCAATCCCTGGTTTTTACGACCCTGTGATTTTAAAATTGAAGAAACAATGTAGAAAAAGAAGAAATTGCCTGAACAAGGAATTTCTTCTTTTTCCACAATTTTTTCAACCCTACAGATTGGTTATTTATCAAATTAGATCTACTTTATATTTTCGTCTGCAAAACCTCTGAATTTGGACAGGCCTGAACAACAGGAAAGGGTTAAATAGACAGATTTTTCACATCAGTGACCTGTTTTCTATTAAACCGCGACAATGATTTAAATTTTAGTTTCGTCTATCAAATACGGGCGTTCTGATTGGTCGAAAAAAATATTCATACCTCTATGAACAAAATTTTGACCATTTAGCCAGTTTGCATGCTTCTGCACGAAATAGTTCTACACTAAAAAGTATCAAGATTTGTGAAGTCTTCGCCTTTCTAGCTCGATGCAATAAATAATAAGAAATTAAGAGAATATATTTGTTTTCGGGGATTTATAAACCGAAAAACCTAATCATACTTGAGTAAGAATCCGCTCCGCGTATTCATATAGTGTGATTAGTTTTTTCTGTTCATATCTCCATGAAAACAAGAAAAATATTCTCTTTATCTCTTAAATAAAAATGTCATTTCAATCTTATACTATTAGCTGGGTCCTAATGAAGTAATTTATAAATATGATTATTCTAACGAATGATTTAACAATAACAATATAAACAAACAACGAGGCCCTGTTTTAAAACACACGATCAATTTATTGGGTTTTAAGAATACACACAAATGTGCCTCAGGCAGAACGGCAAATGTTTCAGAGATGAAGAGATTTTTTTTTGTTTTCATGGAGGTATGAACCGAAAAACAATCACACTGTATGAATTAACGTAGCATCGAGTGAAAAAAATAAATATTTTACTAATCTTGATTCCTTTTTGTATGGAACTATTTGGCCCAGTGGTTAAGGTGGATATGACGTTTAAAAATCGTTTTTATTTCTATATTTCCAGCCCCCGGGGTTCCGTCCCTTTGGACCCGTGGGTCATGATTTTAGCTTCTTTGAAAGAGGTAAAAATACTTATGTTTCAGGCAAAATATCAAGGCTCTGCGCCTTCTGCATGGGTCAAGGAAAGATTTTTGAAGATTATTTTAAAATTTCACTTTTGTTGCCATGGCAACCAGAGTTTTTGACGGATTTCAATTCTTTTAGCTAGGGTACCACCTAAGGAACTTTCCGCAAAATTTAGTCCAAATTGGTTTAGTGATTTTGGAGGAGATTTTGTTTAAAAATCGTCCTTTATTTCTTTATAAACCCGATCCCTTGGGCTCCGCCACTTGGGTCCCAAAGTTCATAATTCAAGCTATTTTGCAAAAAAAAAAAAGTACCTTGTTTTAACATACCGTGATAAGTAAGTCTAATAAGAATATCGTATTCTATCCAAAGATATTTATTGAAAGTTTCAGCATTTGCTCTCAACACTTGAAAGTTGTTTTAGCCATTATTCCAGCCTTTTAATCCCGTTTAAGTCATAATATGTAATGGCGTCTAGCAAAAATTTATTTACAAATGCTGCCAATAGTTTCATGTAGAAGAGAAAAGGCCGTGATCGACGTTTCGCAATTAATTTATTTGCAACAATAACGCGTGTCGATGTAACTCACAAAGTTGCTTTATTTATCAAATACTACACGATGATCGAGATTTGATTCGTAGTTTGAAAGAGTGGGCTCTGAAAGCATAAAGGTCGCATAGTAAGTACGACAAAAGTCTTTTAAAGGCAGAAACATTGTTGTTGCACCATGTGATCCCTCAATCTATCGGGAATTTATGGAAAGAAGATTTACTGTATTTTTAACAGAAATAAATGTTCAAGAATTCCGCCTACTGATTTGATAGCAAGAAATGATTTTTTTTTTCAATTTGATTGCATTCAAACGGAGATGGGCCGCGCTACTACTCTGGAAAAAAACACCACCTAGAATTAAATGGAAGTGGCTTTAATCCTTTCCTGTTATGCAAATTTTAGACTTGTCCAAATTAAAAGGTTTTACAGACGGAAATTTAATTTGGATTTAATTTGAAAATAACCATTCAATAGGGTAAAAATATTGAGGATATAGCAGAAATTGCTTGGTACAAGCAATTACCTTTTTTTCCTACAATTTATTTTCAATGATAAATTCACAGGGACGTAAGAATCCGTGATTGAACAGGAAAGGGTTAAAAATTTTCAATATAAGATCATTCAAATTAAAAAGTATAATAATCAGGCCATTTGCATACATAACGAAGGTCGTAACATAAAAATAAGAAAAGGAGAAAGGATAAGAGGTGGACTCTTTAACCCTTTCCTGTACAATCACTGGTTTTTACGTCCATTTGATTTCATACCCGTGAAAACATTGTGGGAAAAGAAGAAATTGCTTGTAACAAGCAATTTCTTCTTTTCCCACAATATTTTCTACCCTGTAGGCCAGTTATTTTTCAAATTGCACTCCACTTTTAGTTGTTGTCTTCAACTTCTTTCAATTTGGACAAGTCTTAAAGTTTGAAAAACAGGAAAGGGTTAAGCCCTTGTCATGCTGAATAAATCTTTATTCAGAATTACATGAAAGGGCTGAAAGGCTCTAATTGTTGGTCAATATTTTTTAAGATAAATCATTTTACAAACAGCTCTGACTAGATAAGTCAAATTGGTAGTGTAGACTAAGATCAGACTGCAAATATGTGCAGTCGATCTAAGTCTATACCTCCAGCATCACCAGGAATATTCCGGTCTTAGCATGGCGAGTGTTAAGATGGTACCTTTGACCGTTAAGATGGTACCTTTGGCCGAGTTTCTTCTGAGGTTACAGGAACCTTAAATTAATAATCCTTTTCACACAGAAAATGATCTAGACAATATCCGAGACAATTAAAGATGAAAATTGTATTCATTGTTGCTCTGTGCAATGACGCATCTTATAAAAACATTTGAGAAGCTTCAAACACGTTTTTTAAACTTTGAGGCATGGCAATTTCATTTCCCATTCCAATCTTAAATTTCCATCGTCTTTGTCATACTAGGTTCCTTATAGGCCGATCGGGGCTGTTAGTCAAAGAAGAAAACCATCAATCAAATTATTCATTAGATCGAAAGTAGTCTTTGAACTCCAATATTAGCCAAGATTATTGTAGTTACGACGTTAGGTCACCAACCAACCATTGTACTTTTTTGTTGCATACTACAGACCATGTGTTTGTTTGTTGTTGTTGTTTTTATCAAAATAACGACAGTTAAATATCGCAGTGAAACTTCTCGTTGAAGTTAGTGAGCGGAACCTGTAGAATCGGTGTGCGGAACATGTGTAGTAAGTTGGCGGAGCCAGCAAACTGCCATTTGCATGACTGATCATGACTAATGAATATCAAACGATATTTAAGCTCCAAAAGCACAAGAGCTTGTCATCTTGTAAAAGCATTTCAAGGATGTTTTATCCGTTGGTTACTCAATTTCCAGGAATCTGATATCCCCCGGGTTTTATCCACTGTCCTTTACAGGTTGACTCGGAGAAAGAATAGTGGGGATTATTAAGAGTCTATTATCTTGAAATAAGAATGTACTTTTTGGCTGTGACATAAATGTACTAGATGCTACATCCGAATTGAGAAGAACCTAAATTGGACATTTATTGTCTCATTTACAACTTACTTATGGAATTTATAGAAGAAATAGAGTATAAAATCGGTTGATTAATCCTTAACATGACATAGAAAATGCACAGCTCAGGAAGAGTAAAAGACAACAGAAGAAAATTGAATTTTTGAAGTCTTTTGAAATGACGTGGTAATTTCCTGTCCAATGATATATGTCGAGCGACAGACGTGTTTTAGGCTTGAATAATAGACTCTATAGACATCCGTTAATTTCAAATTCGCACGACCTTTGCTCTAAAACAACTTCTTCTTAGTGTGGGTTCAAATATTAAAGGATTTCTAGCTAAACGAAAGCTTGTCAGCGTGAATACATATTTCGCTGGTTGAAAAGGTTCAATCCCACGTCCCACTATATCGTTTCAGGCCATCCAAGTAAACGCTTTTTTGAATAGCATTTTTCAGTTCTGATAAAGACATGCTTTGACAAAAACGAATCACGAGTTATAAACAGATTATAAAAGAAGTATTGGTGAATCGTAAAACTCTTTAAACATTAATATTTTATCAATATGGTTTGACCTACAATTACAATATAATATTAACACAATATTGAATAACAATGGGGCTGCTAACACTTGCTACTGGCAAATCCCAGCGAAATATATTAATATTTGCCCAATGTGGGCGAATAGACAACATACAACAATGGCCAACGTGGGCCAAAATAAAATTGACAACAATGTCCCAATGCGGACCAATAGACAACAAGTATGTATCCCGCTGGGTCAACCATCAAGAAATACGATGTATATTTCGGCCATCATCCACAACATTCTTACATTACCCAGAGTTGCTTCAACCTAGGCAGTTAACAGATAACATATTTTTCATCAACTCATTGTTTACATTATAGGTCCATGTTACAATAAAGCTTAGATAGAGAATATCTCTACCACCAACCCCAGGAATCGATGGTAAGTAGATGAGACACATTATAACTCCGTTTTCATGTAGAAAACATGTGAGTCCAAGCACTGAATGTTTGTTTGAATGGGGTTTTACGCCGCTTTCAACAATCTTTCAGTTATATTGCGGCGGCTGGAGCACCTAACAATGGAATCCTGGTATTTCTCACACCAGTACTACCATTACATCCTTTCCAAGCCTCCAGCTGCTGTCCCACATATGTCTACGATTATCGACCCACTGGTGAGAGAAAAATACTCGGAAAGGATGAGTGCCGCAGTCGGGGATCGAACCCGGGACCTCTAGATTGACAGTCCGCCGCGCTATGACGGCGGCTCCAAGCACTGAATGTACGTGGGGCTTAATGAGATCATCCCATATGCGTCTGGAACGTTTGAAATACCAGAAATAACAAAAGATGTCGGGTTCGATTAGCCCACCAAGATAAGAGAACTAAATCAAGACTCCGGGATTGACGACATATCTTATGTCCGACTGAGCTAACCAATTCTTATTTGAAAAATAGTTCCCTTTAGATATATAAGTTTTTCATTTTGCAAGATAAGAATGTGTTTGAGGTAAACACGCATGGCTGTATGGAAAAATTACAAATAAAAATAATTTCAAACTTTGCCATCGCGAAAATGTCTTGATTTTAAAACAGCCATAATCTGTCTATGCAATTGACCAATCGCGGATGTGATCAAAGAAAACAAAACAAAACGTTGAATCAAATCATTCATTTTGACTGGAAGTGGAATATTGACTCCGTCATTGGCCACCATTATTTGAAACATTTTTGTTGCTTTGGCGACTTAAACGACATAAATACAGCTTATTCAAGCTGTAATTACAAAGTTAATTCGCAAACGAACTATTGTATTTTTTCTGACATGCCACTGGCCATGAAATTGACAAAATAATGTCCATGTTCTTAACCAATCGCGGCTGTGATTAAGGAAAACAAACAAACATACAAAAAACCGGTCAATCAGATCGTTCATTTACATCGGAAGTGCAATTTGGACTCCGACATTGGTCACCATTTATTTGAAGCATTTTTGTTGCTTTGGCGACTCAAACGCCGTAACTACATCTTTTTCAAGCTGTACTTACGAAGTTTAAGTTGCTAACCAAACATCGTAATTCTTTCTTAGATGCAACTGGCCATGATTTTGACAAAATAATGCCTTGTTAAAAAATCGAAGTGGTACCTCCAGTTAGATTGACAGAAAGAGGTGTAATAACAGAGGAAGGACGTATACACGGAATGTGACTGTCAACTATATGCTCCCTGGGGTTTTTTTTTTTTTGTTTTTTTTTTTTGAGTGAGTCTGGGGGCGGGGTGTTGTTGTTATTATTTGTGTGTGTGTGCTTTTTTTTAATGTTTTTACTTAATTAAATCCACCTGAAAGAGGAAATGATTTTCGAAGTCTGTAAGGCCATGTATCATTCCCAGTGCCTACAGACTTCGTCGAAAGAATCATCGTTTACCGCCCAAACGTATTGGCTTTTAAGACAGGGCAAAACTTATATTTCGGTGAAGAGTTTATATTTTGACTGTTAAGTAAAAAGCTGTGTGATTGCACGTAATGACTCGTTCTAAAGAACCGTAATCACTAATAAGAATGAATGCAGATCTTGAAAAAATTGAAAGAATTGAAACAAAATACTAGTGAACATGATTATCTTTTACCGAAATTCTGATTTTTAAGATACACTTTTACGTTATCAACCGCCCACTTGAATGATTATCTAAATTCACAGGCTATTAACATTACCAGTTTAAAATGAGATCATTGCAAAAATAGAATCATCAAATGAGCATTACAGTAGTCGTAACTCTTCAGAAAATTAGGTTCATTATATATTGTGCGAAGCAAGAAATACATATAGAAAAGCGTGCTATTCCTGAATCCACAACAACCGTAATTCGGCATTTATTGCCTCATTTGCAACTTACTTACGGAATTTAACGGCGAAATGGAGCATAAACTGATTGATTATTTCCTTTCACGACATAGAAATGCGTCATAGCTAGACAAAGTTCCAGACAAACACATAATAAAAAGAAGAAAATTGAGTTTACGGAAGTCTTGTAAAATGACGTGATTACTTCCGGTGAGCGATATATGAAGATATGGATATAATAAAAAAAGTTATTGTTTATGGGCTACTTTTTTCAATTCTTTATTCGTTGCTCGAAAAGCGAAAAAAGAAAACCCAGGTTAACTGACCAATCATTGGCCCCCGCCAAATGACTCTCTAGATCCCGTCAATTAACTCCGACAGGGAGTTCCGCTTCGATTTTTAACTGAGTTATTTTGAAAATTTGTGGCCAGTAGCATGTAACAAAACGAAAAATGCTTGGTTGGCGACCAAAACGTCGTAACTACAGCTTGAATAAGCTGTAGTTACGACGTTTAAGTCGACAAACCAAGAAAAAAGGTTAACAAAAATGGCCGCAAATACCGTGGTTGAAAGCTCAGAACGTGCTGAATAAATGATTTGATTTGTCGGTTGATTCCTTGATTGATCAATTCGAGAAGAATTTTTAAAATCTATATGAAGCTTTTTCGAAGATTTAAATGTAAATCAACTTTCATCTATACATAACCTTTTGGAAATATGAATAGCGAGCTTCGTTTTACACACAACTTCATGTTTTAAATCAATGTTTGCTGTCATCTCCAAAATTTTAGGTGAATGTGTTTTCTTGTTTTCTTTTTGCCAACACTTACTTTAAACGCTTTTAAACTTTTTTTTTATTATTATTTATTTATTTGTTTTCAATAGTGATAAAAATCAAGGTAATGGTCAGTTTCCCAGCTTAAGGTTGAACGAACGTGTTAAATCAAAAATGGATATTTTTTAGTTTTATTTTAATAATCAAACATGACAAAGGAAATCTAAATATCAAAACACTGTCCGATATCTCCTCAAATGGGATCTTCTTCACTAATTAACCTGATAAAACGCAGATTCAGAAACAAAGATTGATTAAGGTGTGCTTTAAACAGTTACCTATATTTGTATAATCAACCCCTGTTTTTCAAAAACCTAACATATACACAGTGCTTAACATAACCAGTAAAGTTCATTTGTTCTATACCTTCTTTACAATTAATTTCTATTTCATTTGCAATTATTGTAAGTCTTCAAGGTAATTTGTAAATAGATTTCACCCCAAAAGGATCGATTCGTCAGTGAACGTGCCAAATGTCGTAACTGTAGCTTTTTTTCAGCCTGTAATTACTACATATGCACTCCTAACAACGACTTCCTTCTCGAGAACGAATCAATGATTCTACCTAATCTAAATTAAATGAGGATGCGTCATCTAATAATGTTTGTTGGTCAAATGCTGCAAAACTACATTTTCGAGTGCATTCTCAAGAATAACTAATTTACTGCCATTGACATGAAGTACCTTCAGGGAATGAGCTCTACATCAATCTATTGGATAGCACCCAATCAGTATCACTCTCTTTTCGAAGAACATTTGTTATCGTTCGCCATTCATTAAGACAGCCTTTTTAGTACTATTACACAGTGAATGCTCCCTGAAATATATTATGCACCCTATATTAACAATTATTGTAATTCAAAGTGGTATGAAACAAAACGTGAGGGTTAACGTTGTACATAGGTAAGTGCGAAACATTCATTAGATTTTACGACACTTTTCACAGTATTCCAGTCGTATCACGGCGGCTTTAGCATCTAACAAAGGATTCCTGGTATTTCTCTTACCAGTACTACCAATAAATCATTTTCGAGCCTCCAGCCTCTCATCCAACTTAGGTTGCGATCCATTGGTGGGAGGCAAATGTCGGAAAGGCTATTCGCCGTGGATCGTAATAAAAGCGGGACCACGGACTAGGAGTCCGAAGCGCTACTACTGTGCTATGGCCTTGGTCTCAAATCGTTGAAGCTAGAAACTTGAAGCTGGCTACTAGAACAGACAGGGATAAAATTATTGGGCTTACAACATATAGCTTTAGCTTCATTTTGAAATGAACTTTGTCTGTCAGTCTTATCTTGTCCCTCCATATCTACTGAGCCCTTTCATAGAATTTAATGAAATCTTGAACAAATATTTTATCTTGATAAAATGGGTAACAAAACTATTTTTAGTACTGTTCGGCTCTTTCCTTAACTGTCAACCAAATGCTCAATTACGTTTTTTCTGAACGATCACTCGTGCTCGAACGTTAACTATTCAAAAGGAATGCGGGTGGTAATAATTGAGCCTATGCGTTACATTTCCAACCATTTCGCATGTGCGTGACACGCACACATTGAGCACCCTGGACAGCCATTCGGGACAATTAGAACATTCGCTAATTGTTTAAAGAAGCTTTGGATCAGTATCTATCTACAGAGCGCAAAGTGAAGACTCTGATCAGACTGTGCGGATGCACAGGCTGATCTGAGTCTTTATTTTGCGCACATGTGCAATGGATGGAAATGTCACGCATGCGCTCAATTAATACTGTGCAATACTGTGTAAAATCGGCCAAGAAATGTAGAGCTTCAGACAGGTTGTGTATCTGCATATTTCACGCTATTCTTAAGCTGAAATATGTAAAACACTTATGTTTGTCTCGTTTAAATACGCAGCAGGCATACGAGAGTAGTGTGACGCGTATCAAACTGGAAAGTAATGGTAACTCTAGGATTGAACATGTAAAAATAACCTGTTAATTTTAATAACCTCCTCACAAGAACACCGCACTCAATTGGGAAACCCCCACAATACGGAGATATACCTCCCCATTGGAATGCTTCCTGCTAAGTTTGGTTGAAATCCCTCCTGTGGTTCTTCAGAAGATGTGAAAGGTAAACGCACTACCGAAACACGATCGCAATAGGTCATCAAGACCTTTGGTCAGGTGAGTTTAAAACGTAGCCTCTACTGCACACCGACCAATTTTCACTTGGGGAGCGAAATTTGAATTATAATGGTAGAGGTCAAATAGATGATACCTGTGTCAGAGAAGATTTTAAAAAAAAACACTATATATTGTGACCCATGGGGTCAAGAGTATTTTTCAGTAATAAAGAAGCGCAACTAAGAATATTTTGTTTTAAATAAAACATAAGTCAATATTTCTCGAACATCCTAAGTTTTTTGAAAGAATCGGTGGGGTTCAATTTCTTTCAATTTAAGCAGGTTAGATTTTAATAAATTTTTCACAGACTTTTTAGGGGCATATTGCCTTTGAATATTCTGATTTTTATTCGGTTTTTAGTTTGTTTGTTAGAATTTTTGGTTTGCTTTTGGGTTTTTTTTTTTTGTGGGGTGCCATTAAGGACCACCACAGGAAACGGGATCTACGTCTAAATTTATCTTGTTAACCAAATATTCCTTGCATTTCTATAAAGATTTAAATGAAGTTTTCATAGATTGATATTGGTCATAATGTAACAATAGGGTTTTTGCTATAAAATGTTTTATCAGGCAAAAGCAAAACTGGTTGTCAAAGTTCTTGTGACTGTAATAGCTGCTGAATTTTTTTATTGATTCTCATTGCAAACTCTGTAGATAGTCGAAATCGTAGCCATGTGACAGAGTTAAAATATGTGGACAACAGTTTTGTTACAACCATAGGATGTTTCGAACAACAAAGAACGTGATTAGAAGTTTCTAATGAGTACCCACATCTATTGACTTCATACTCAAATGTTCTCTGGTAACCAAATGGATCTATAGGAGCAGAAGCAAAATCAACATTGTAGACGATGTTTAACCCATTACTACATAGTCCCTCCTTTTTACTCCCCCTGGAGAATAGACTTGAGGAAAACAGGGTTGGAAATGAAGAAATTGCTTGTTAAAAGCAATTTCTTCATTTTCAACCTTGTTTCCTAACCCAAAAGATGAATATACTCTAAATTCTCTCAACTTCAAACTATCGTCTTCAACTTTTTTTTAAAATTTGAACCAGTCTAAAATTTTGTTGTGTGGTAATGGGTTAAGGGTACTACGTTTTCTATAGTAAGACAAGTCTAACAGTTATCTCACTATAACCACACAACTTGTTACAAGATTTGAATTTATTTGAATGGGGTTTTACGCCGCTTTCAACAATCTTTCAGTTATATCGCGGCGGCTGGAGCACCTAACAATGGAATCCTGGTATTTCTCACACCAGTACCACAATCACATCCTTTCCTAGCCTCTAGCTGCTATCCCACATAGGTCTACGATTATCGACCCATTGGTGAGAGACAAATAGTCGGAAAGGATGAGTGCCGCCGTCGGGGATCGAACTCGGGACCCTGCGCACTCGTTTTTTCAACGCCTAACAACGCATCCTCTTGAAATATTTTTTTTTCATATCTGGAATAACCAGTTGATTATCCTCTATACAATTAATCGATACGTATCTGCTGGTAAAGGTCACCAATCAAAATCAAATTTCCAATAAACTTACCTAAAACATTGAAAATTACCTCAGGTTAGTTCAAGCTTACATTGTTTATATTTAGCAACGTGATAGTTCCCGTCGATATGCATCTGCTTATTCAAAGGTCAAGATCATCTGACAAAGTCAATGTAATCTTTCAAGGTCAGTATCATAAAATTAATTGTACTAGTAAAATTTAGTTAAAACTTATGAGCACTCAGATTTTGCATGCCCACTTTTTGGACACTGCTCATTTTTCTCAGTTTGTGTTGCATTCATCGCATCGCAACTTCTCAATACTTCAGTGATTTGATTATATGCCGACGAAGTTTGGCGTATCTTGGAATCACCTCCGTCTGTCCGTCCCGACGTCCGTCCGTCCGTCCACATTATGCTAACACCTATCCTCCTACATTTATGGACGAATTTGAATGAAATTTTTACTGAAAATTCGTAGTTACCTGACCTATCGCATATTTTTGGTTTTTCTATTTTATACTACGTCATAGAAAAGAGGGCTAAATGCAAAATTTTCTGTTATCGCAAATCCTCCTCCATTTCTCAACAGATTTGTATGAAATTTCAACAGAATGTTCCTTGTCACCTAATCATGTACATATGATCAGGTTTTTAACACTCTAGGCTGCGTCACAAAACGGAAGCCTTAATGCGGCGGCGTTTATTACCGATGATGTGATATTAATGATGTGAAACTTGCCACAATGAACCTGTATGGGTCTAGATGTGCACGATACAAAAATTATCTTGATTCCTCCAGTCGTTTCGGATTACCTACTTTTTCACTGAAAAGGGCCCTTCCAGCGTATATACGCGAAGCTCTTGTTTTGCTTAACCCATTCCCACATGATAAAATTTTAGACCAGTCCAAATTAAAAGAAGCTGCAGATGACAATTTTAAGTTGAAGAAGTCTTCAAAATCTTTGTCTTTTTTGGTAAGAGAGCATTGTGGATAATGAAGAAATTGCTTTTAACAAGCAATTTCTTCGTTTTCCACAATCGTTTTCCAAAGCTTTAAATTCAAGGGCGTTTAAAGGCGTCACTGTGCGGGAATGGGTTAAGACCCAGTGTTCAACGAAAATTGAGAGTAACGATCCTATTTGTGATAAATGACACTTGTATTTGCTGAAAGGAGGGAAAGCCGACGAGTTCATTAGACGGTGATCGATTTACTGTTTACCTTTATGAACTTGTGTCTTACTACAGGGAGGATATCAACTTGACATTATTGAGATGATGTAATTAATAATTTCTTCAATATTCCATGTTGATATTTATTATGTACTCCAACAAGGGTTTTGATAGTCCTTTAATCCATTCCCACACAATCTAACTTTTTTACGCTTCTCAAGAAAAAAGCTTAAAAATAGTGCGGAAAATAAAGAAATGTTTTGTTACAAACAATTTCTTCATTTCCAACAATGTTATCTTCATAGAAAAAAAAATTGTATTTGAAATCTCAATATCTGCAAATGATCGTCAGCAACTTCTTTGAATTTGGACTTGTCTAATACTTTGCCGTGAGGTGATGGATTAAAGTGTTACGGTGTATATATTCTTTGTAGATTGACTCCACATTATGATAATAGCGTCCGCGTCTGGAAGATATACAAATATCTTGTACATGGTGGCTTTAACCCTTTCCTGTTCAATCTCTTGAATTTACGTCCCTGCATTATTATACTTGAGAAAACATTGTGGGAAAAGAATAAATTCCTTGTAACAAGTAATTTCTTCTTTTTTTCACAATATTTTTCACCCTACTGAATTTTTATATTGTAAATAAAATCGATTTTATATTGTCTTCAAAACCATTGAATTTGCACAGGTCTAAAATTTTGCAAAACAGTAAGGGGTTAACCCAATTTTAAGTTTGTTTTAGCTCGGCTGTTTTCGGAGGTCCTCGTTTGTGTTAGTGTCGTTCAAAACCTTTTTCATTTTGTATTAGATTCGGTATTATTGAACACATTCACATGATACTCGGAGTATATATTCACTATCTAAAGACTAATATTTACCAACAAGGTGGATAACTACACTGCTCAAAAAAATTAAAGGATCACTTTTTATATGGACTCTAGGATTGCCATTTTGACATATACATATATATCAATTGTTATAATGTATAAATGCATGCTTCCTCAAAATAACCACGTGTAAACTTAGGTTTTTATTGCCTTGCAGTCCGTGCAAATTGAGATTCCAACGATACCCCTTTAAATGGCACGCTTTCTTGTATAGGAGCATAATTGTGAAGTTTGGTGAAAATAGGCACTATGAAATTTCTCTGGTCTTTTCTTGGACTTACTGTGTTTGTTCACTTATGCATTGGTGTTCGACGACATTTAAACCCAACTGAAGTCGCCATGGCAGTACAAATGTTGCTCGACGGACACTCGCAGCGCGCTGTGGCTACGTCATTAGGTGTGTCCCAGAGCGTGGTCGCAAGGCTGTGGTTGCGTTATCAGGAGACAGGACATTTCATTAGACGCCCAGGTCAAGGTCGATCACGATCTACATGCGATGCTGATGACCGATTCATACGGCTAATGGCCTTACGAAACCGCAGGTCCACTGCTACACAGCTCCAAACAGAGTTACAGCTCGCCACTGGGCAACGAATATCCACTCAAACAATCCGCAATAGACTCCACAGTGACCAAATGAATGCAAGGCGTCCAGCAAATGGTCCAATTTTGACACGAATGTACCGAATTCAAAGACGACAATTTGCAGAGAACCACCTTAATTGGAGGATGCGAGTTTGGGAGTCAGTGTTGTTCACAGATGAGAGCAGATTCCATTTATCATCATGTGATAGGCGTGCTCGGGTGTGGAGACGACCTGGTGAGCGATATGCGGAGTGTAATATTGTGGAATACGATAGGTCCGGTGGAGGCTTTATCATGGTTTGGGGTGGGATATGCTTAACAGGTCGTACCGAGCTCTATGTGTTTGATCAGGGAACTTTAACTGCTTGAAGGTACAGAGATGACATTTTGGCGCCTTCTCTACGACCTTTTGCTGGAGCTATAGGTGATAGCTTTGTTCTTATGCAGGATAATGCCCGTCCACATACTGCTAGGATTGTGATGGACAGCCTAAATGAGGAGAGTATTGAGGTAATGGACTAGCCAGCTCGCTCCCCTGACCTAAACCCTATAGATCATGTGTGGGACTACATCTACAGACGGATTTCGCAGCGAGAAAACCGGCCCTTAACTGTGCCAGACCTCACACAAGCACTCATCCTAGAGTGGAATGGGTTACATCAGCAATTGATCGCCACCTTAATCGGGAGTATGCCAACTCGGTGTCTAGAGTGCTATAACAGACGAGGGGGACACACACATTACTAGCAGGCATAATTTGAGTCAGTACCATTCTGTTAAAAACAAAATCTTATTCAATATTCTGAGGTATGCCATTTACAAGAATTATAACGTTTTCTTATTTTTTCCAATTTTTTGTTGTCTATGGACGTGTTGTTGATTTTACTAGCTTTGTTAAGTCGAGGAATTATTGTCATTACATGTTAAAAAAAATCCATATTTATTTATCTTTTCATAGCGTCCACCAAATCCTAAATATTGGCATGATCCTTTAATTATTTTGAGCAGTGTATAAATTAACTTTTGAACGTATTATGTCCTTTTTTCGGCGTAGAATAAGCTTTAATTGCGAGATCTTGATAGAACACCGACGAAATATAAACCAAGAGAGGCTGAGGTCATGCATGGGATATGATAATCAAAACACGAATGTAGCGGTATGAAGACGTGGTCGAACAACAGTGCTTGAATACGTGCAGTAGAAATTTTGGGTTGGGTGTAGCGGAAACCTATTGTAGCGTGTAGACAATATAATCAAACAATCACTATCAGAAAGAGTTCGTAAACATAAAATGCAAAGAGTGGCAAAAATAACAATCTCGAATGTGGGCGGCAGGTTTTACAATAGAGTTAAAACATCGAAATAACATATAGGTGGGTGGAAGTACGAAAGACCGGTGGTGACATCATGTATTCACAGTTCACACTTCAAACTTCATACATATTAAGTCTGGAGTGGGAAGTGTGAAATGTGAATTATGAGACCCGTCGTGACTTCTTAAATTCACAGTACATAATCAAACCATATTAAATATGAAGTTTGAAGAGTGAAGTTGGAAGTATGAAGTGTGAAGTTGGAGGTATGAAGTTGGAAGCATGAAGTCGGAAGTTTGAAGTGTGAAGTTGGAAGTTTGAAGTGTGAAGTGTGAAGTTGGAAGTATGAAGTGTGAAGTTGGAAGTATGAAGTGTGAAGTTGGAAGTTTGAAGTGTGAAGTTGGAAGTATGCAGTTGGAAGTATGAAGTCGGAAGTTTGAAGTGTGAAGTTGGAAGTATGAAGTCGGAAGTTGGAAGTATGAAGTGGGAAGTTGGAAGTATGAAGTCGGAAGTTTGAAGTGTGAAGTTGGAAGTATGAAGTGTGAAGTTTGAAGTATGAAGTGTGATGTTGGAAGTTTGAAGTGTGAAGTTGGAAGTATGAAGTTGGAAGTATGAAGTCGGAAGTTTGAAGTGTGAAGTCGGAAGTGTGAAGTTGAAAGTGTGAAGTGTGAAGTTTGAAGTTTGAAGTGTGAAGTTGGAAGTATGAAGTGTGAAGTTTGAAGTATGAAGTCTAAAGTGTGAAGTTGGAAGTATGAAGTCGGAATTTGGTAGTATGAAGTGTGAAGTTGGAAGTTTGAAGTGTAAAGTTGGAAGTTTGAAGTGTGAAATGTGAAGTTTGAAGTGTGAAGTGTGAAGTTGGAAGTATGAAGTGTTAAGTTGGAAGTATGAAGTGTGAAGTTGGAAGTATGAAGTGTGAAGTGTGAAGTTGGAAGGTCCAACTTCACACTTCAAACTTCCAACTTCACACTTCATACTTCCAACTTCATACTTCCAACTTCACACTTCAAACTTCCGACTTCATACTTCCAACTTCATACTTCCAACTTAACACTTCACACTTCAAACTTCCGACTTCACACTTCAAACTTCCGACTTCATACTTCCAACTTCATACTTCCAACTTCACACTTCAAACTTCCAACTTCATACTTCATACTTAAAACTTCACACTTCATACTTCCAACTTCACACTTCAAAATTCCGACTTCATACTACCAACTTCACACTTCATACTTCCAACTTCATACTTCCAACTTCCTACTTCAAACTTCCGACTTCATACTTCCAACTTCATACTTCCAACTTCACACTTTAAACTTCAACTTCACACTTCATACTTCCAACTTCACACTTCATACTTCCAACTTCACACTTCACACTTCCAACTTCACATTTCAAACTTCCGACTTCATACTTCCAACTTTATACTTCCAACTTCACACTTCAAACTACCAACTTCACACTTCATACTTCCAACTTCACACTTCATACTTTCACCTTCACACTTCACACTTCAAACTTCCAACTTCACACTTCAAACTTCCGACTTCATACTTCTTACTTCATACTTCCAACTTCACACTTCAAACTTCCAACTTCACACTTCCTTCTTCACACTTCATACTTCCAACTCCACACTTCAAACTTCCTACTTCATACTTCCAACTTCACACTTCAAACTTCCGACTTCATACTTCCAACTTCTCACTTCAGACTTCCGTCTTTATACTTCCAACTTCATACTTCAAACTTCCGACTTCATACTTCCAACTTCTCACTTCGAACTTCAAACTTCCGACTTCACACTTCAGAGTTACTATGTATGAAGTGTGAACTGTGAATTCTTGATGTCACCACCGGTCTTTCGTATGGAAGTAAGAACATGTGCGAAGTGTAGTAAAATGGTGACACGAATTTGCCAGCATATAAGTGTTAGAAAAAAGATGTACATTTTAATCTCTATACAATTTAACAACAGTCGCTGAAGGGCTCTCAAATGAAAACTTTTATTTGTCAGAGCTTGCATTTGAAGGGGCTCTATGACATAGATTTTCGTTAAATTTAATAAAGGAGATTTATCTGTTCTTCAATCGTCAAATGTCACATTCGCGATAGCTTTTCTTTCGTCGTGTTGAATCTACATAATTTACTATATGCTTATGATATATATCTTCGTTGTCGTTCTAAAACCTCGTAACTACTGCTTGAACCAAGCTGTAGTTACGAGGTTTTAGAACGAGAACGACGGTATACCTTATGTCCTACTTTGAAACGTCGGAATTCTCGGGTGATGTCGTTAGTCTTCGGGCGCAGCGAATGGCGTTGAAATCACGGTTAAGGCAAAGGTTTATGGAATCGAATGATAGTTTTTTTTATCCAATGAATTCTGTTTCAATTGGGTTGGTATTTCGTTGATTTCACGGACACCAAATATATCTGCTTCTCAAGCTAGAAATTTAGAAATAAGGGTAAAACTTGTTCACCCATAATCTTTTTGACAGCATTTACAAAGCAAACCTATCTCAAAGTAAAAAGAATGATAATAAAAAAAAAAAGGAAAATGTGCATTTCTTTCCAACTGCCCTTGAATAGGTAAAACAAAAGATGACCTTATGCAAAAAGAATAGCTTCAAAAATATTGTAGCACCAGTGAAAGTTGAAGTTCTGATTGTAATTAAGACAACTTTTGAGATCAAATGATTCAATGAAAAACTTAAAAAAAAAAAAAAAAAAAAAAAAAATAGCAGGCAAGGCTGTGTTTCGAGTCAGCACTGTAATGTAGAAATAAAGGGACGGAAACAGGAACCTTTCCATCATTTAGAACAAGTGGGCTATTTGTTATAATTATAAGAGTGATTTAGACGTCAGATCCACTACAGAATATAAACCGGATTTCAAATTACTACCTGTGGCTAAATCAAAGCATTATCAGATCTCGATGTTATATTTGTTTTTATAAATTATCCAATATATATGCGTGTGAAGTTGCAAAGTAAGTGGATCAGTTCTTGTTCGAACTTGGTCTCGCTGCAAGTCAATTGGAAATTCGATACTTTAACAAAGGGCGAATGGATGCGTACTGTGTATTGTTCTTCTTAACTCACTATTAAATTCACCCAAAATTAGTCAAACAAATGCCAATAAAATGCCAAACTTTATATGTGAGACAGATAGAAGCATAAACATACCCAAACAGTCCAATGTTGGCTTAACCCATTCCAACTCAAGACCTCCTTTTTACGCCCCACAAGAAAAAAGCTTTGGAAAACATTGTGGACAATGAAGAAATTGCTTGTAACAAGCAATTTCTTCATTATCCACAATGTTTTCTATCCCAAAAGACGAAAAAAATTAAAATTCCATCAACTTGAAATTGTCGTCTGCAGCTTCTTTCAATTTGGACCAGTCTAAAATTTTCTTGTGTTGGAATGGGTTAAGAGTAGTTATATGGTACTGTATGGATATCGATGTTTGTTACTATTCCAAAAGGGAATGGAAGTTAATATATATTTTTTAATTTAATTTATTTTATAAATGTACGGCTTATGCCTGTTATTGAAATGATTCCTTGACTAAAAGGCGAAAGAATATTAGAAGAGTTAGTCTGAAATTATTTATAATGCATGATGCCTCGTATATACAATAATTAACCCTTGTCATGCTGAACCCGGAATATTCCGGTTTTGGCAGGAGGTGTAGACTAAGATCAGACTGCACTTATGTGCAGGCTGATCTTAGTCTACACCTCCTGTTTGTACTTTCCCTGCCAGAATTGTTTATGAAGTTGACTTCTAAAAGAAATATTGATTTTTTAATAAATAGTTCTATCAGTGCTTTCAGCCCTTTGATTTAACAGCATTTCAGTAAGGTTATTTATACAGCATTACAAGGGTTAAGATCTTAAATAGTACTCTGCTTTCGTCAACCAACCGTTTTTTTTTTGTTTTTTTTTTTTTGTAGATATCACTTGTAATATAGATGTAACCTGTCAGACAAAAGGGCTCCTTGTAGCTTCCGTAAATCAAATATTTGAAGAAAGAGATAGGATCCAGTTGTGGCTAATTAGAGAGACTATCTTTTTTCAAAAAAAAAAAAAAAAAAATCTGGTAAGGTAGAGTGGCCATTTTAGATGGTCATTCTTGATGTAAGTAATCTTAAAAGAGCAAATATTTTCGATCTTGATCAACATTGACGCCCATTGCGGTCTGATCAGGGTCAATATAAGTTTTTCTTTAACGGAGTTCACTTTTCTCTTGACATGTAACAAATACTCAATCGTTCATATACATCAAAAACGGATTGCTTATATGATCATTTATTATATACCTATAAATGATATGAATTCTAATACAACTCGACAGAAAAAAAAAATTCAATATTTGGAGTGTACAAAAAAAAAGTATTCGTCGAGTACCGTTAAACACGGACTCCATTTGTGTATTGACGTCCGTTTGTTTTTTTTTTTTTTTTTTTTTTTTTGTTCGTTTGTTTTGTTTTTGTTTTTTCGGAAAGTCGGTTATTTCTTAATCATTTAAGAGAATTCTCTTAATATCATGTCCTAAAGGTACATAATAAAAGGAATATTACAACAGTGTGTTTTTTCTATTTTCGGTCTCATCTAATGAAAAATACCTACACACGATTCTCGAACACGATAATAACAAATAGAAAAAGACACTGTTGTTATATTCCATATATCTTTTTATAATTATTTCTAAAAATAATAGTTAGTTTTTGGTGGACGAATGATGATTACCAGTGTTACCCAGTTTGGAAAATCCAGTAGGATTATACTGGGTTAGAAGAGAAGTTACGTAAACCGATTAAGCAGTTGTAAACAATACATTGTTTACCTATTATATGCTTGTGTATGATATCGTGGATGACGACCTCCATTAAGAAATTTCAGATTCGTTGTAGGGCAAGAAAGAAATTGCAGTAGTTTAAAGTCCAAAAGTCCGCCCTTCCACCCAAATTTATTCCTTCCGTCCGTGGTGATCTTCGGTAATTTGATCAATTCGACATCTATCGATTCTTCCTTTTATATATCGGTAGCAATCAATTCTCCTAAATAAGTATTAATATTAAGGCATGGAAATTAACAGATAAGAATCGAGCTGCTTTGTTGTATCACTTTCTTGTCGGTTTCTAGTTGTGACGGAGAAGATTTTTCCATTATTCATTATATTTCAACAAGTGAACAGGTACATCTTCTATGAGATAGATCTTCATAATGCCTACCAGAGTGTGTGAACTGTGTAATCTTAGTAAGATTGGCAACACTTACAAGAAAAAACTTTCTGATTTCTTCGCGAAGGTTTCTGTCTAAACAATCACCATTTTAAAAATGATCTGATTCTGATTTAAATAATAATAACAATAAATAAATTCGCCTGCCTTTAGTTTATTCGAGCTATTCATGCAACTAGAAATGCAATCAGTATTGCGCGAACAGTTCTTAAATCGCGTATTGAAAAAGAAGTAAATTATTAGGAGTAGCAGAATAATTTCACCGCAGAGTGCCCCAGAAAGAAAATATCGATGCCATAAAATTGCATAACATTTGATTAAGACATATTGAATTAAGACTATTAATTAAGAAAATAAACTACGGGAATTTTACTAGAAAAACAAGCTAAATTTGATAATAAATCCAAAAATGCTCCTGAAATTAATATTTTATATCTAATTAAAGTTCATATTATGACCTCTATGAAATTTTATTGTCGGGGGACAATGTCCATCCGGTCTTTGTTAATACCTGAAATGCGTTTATTCGGCATGGCATTGCTTGATTAAAGCTGCATTGATTTTTCTAACGAAGACTATTTTTTCATCAACCGCAACACAAGATAACGTAGAATGGCGAACTTGCTTATTGGTATGATGATAAAGTAATGTTTTCCCACAGTTATCATTTCAATTTAATCCAAATAGAGCTCTAGAATATTAAATATCGCTTAGAATTCGGCAGTTGGAGACCAAGTTTAAATCAGGCGAATTGTAAAATGTATTTAACCATTTATCTCCATGTCATTTTTCGGTTCCTTTAGATAGTTTTGATAGTACTATGCGACTTTTTAGTAATAGGGTTTGATCCACTAATGGTGGACATAAGTCACTCTCAGTAACCAATTTGAGACTGTCTAGACCGTCTAGACCAACAACCACATAAATAACACGCATTTTCAACCGGCAAAATATGCAGTACAGGGTACCTTCTACATTATCATCATTTTTAAAAAAAAGTCTTAAAGGGCAATGTTTTTCAGATATGTCTTAAAAAGTTAAATCATTGACTATATTCTATTGTCATCGTTGCAGCTTAATCTGCCGTCCGGCGTCCCAAATCATAACGTTGTGCACGTCTAAAAAAGTTTCTTCTCCTCCTAACTCAGTGGGGCAGTATTTATAAAACCTGAAAGGGATATTCCTTTAGTTGACGATCTACAGAAAATATTTATTGAACTCTATCCGTAACTTCGGTAGCCATGGCAACGAAAAAGGGAAATAAATGTTACAAATTCTTACAGAATCTTATCCAAAATCCCAAGAATTAATACTTGAACCCAGTTGGACCGTTACTTAGTTTGTACTTATAATGCTCTTACTTAGTTTGTACTTATAATGCTCTCGGTGACGAAGTCGGGCTCTACCTAGACCCGTCCTATTTTGAATTGAAGCAAACGGATGGAAATGTAAAATTCTTCCAACTTGAAACCAGAAATCCTAAAGTATTTTGCTGAGGTAACTTGTAGAACCCCTGAGTTGAATTTTACCGAGTTTTTTATGTGTTGTTTCACAGACCTTGCAAGGGCTCCGTCCGGACGCACTGTACTTGATAAAGAAATAAAAGTTGAAAACTTAATTTCACTTTATAGTCTGTTCAACCACTTTGCTATACTTAAAACACGATCTAGCTTTTAACGGAATGAAAATCTTCTGTTGTTAAAACAGAAAAAGTTAAAGAATTTTGTTATGTGGCATCTTCTCTTCAAAGTTTTTAATGTGATTTATGATATTCTGAAACCACCACAACAAAAATACAAAAAATAGAACAGTAAAATAATAATGATTTTTCACTTTTTTTGAGATTTTATTAACTCTTTATTACTTCATCTTTCCGTAGAATAACTACATAAAAATAAGCAAAGAAAACTTGACATATCAGTACTGTAAGTGCTTTGATTTTGTAATTAAAACACCATGTCTATCATTTGTTTCAAAAGAACTTAGGAAATGTTTTTGCGAATATTACTAATAAATTAAAATGCTATTTTAAACTGTAAATATCATCTCGCACGGTAAATAAATATGACTGCTGTACGTTTGAAAAAAGTGATCAAATGTACACTGAGTAATTAATAGAAACCGTTTTTGCTCTTTAAAGTATGGAAGTAATTCATTTATTGAAGTAAAAATATTTCTCACTTATGTTGTTTCATTCTTAATTTGAATTTCAAAACTTAGCTTTCAATTAATAGATCAGCCAAAGGAAACAGGAATAGTTGCCTTCGATTCAATTTTAATTTTATGAGCATTTGGAAATCTAGACAATGGTGCAAAATGTTATACATCACGCATTCTTGATGAATAGAACAAGGCAATTTTATGTTTGCTAGATAGAAATACTTTTGCCGCCGGACAAGAGTCTGCTAAGAATGATTTTCATGAAGCCTTAAGTATTATAAGTATTTTTACATCCGTTAGTTCTCTGATAATGGTTTATTCCTATTACATTTATCGTATAAAAGCTCTCTTCAAATGACATTAAGATCATAGAAGCATAAAGATCTAATAAAAGATATTCGTTTGATCACAAAAAGCATAATTGCTCACTAGAACGATTCAAAGGCAAGAAATCCTTACATATACAAGCTGATTTTTACATATACGTTTTACCATAGATTTTCCTTCAAATGTTAATGCATAGATGTTGTGAATGTTTTTGCGTCAGTCATATTGTTGCGAATGTAGTTGCCACAGTACTATAAGTAGTGAAAAAAGATTATTTACGTTATAGAGTATGAATTCAAGTTTTTTGTATCTATTCTAATAAAGGCTTGCTATTTTGTACTAGTTTATAGCGTTTTATCTGCATTGATAGCGGAATGCAAAAGGAATCTTTCCAAGTGTGAAAAGTATTTATTTTTCACATTGGTATCAAAGGCTGCTCTTGTTGCAAAATGATAGATATGCTTGACAATTGATCTCGATGTTAGGGGTCACGACAGGAAACTCAAAAGCATGGCCCAAATCTACTTAGCTGTTTAGTTGGGTAGAAATAGCTTTAACCCACTGCCTCTCTCCCTCTCAAGGACGTTAGTGTTTGATGGGGACCTTATATGCTTAAAGCTTTCCTCACAGTCGGACTAATTTTAATCACAGGGACTTGTCACTTTTTTTTTCTTTTAATTACATACGCAATATAGACGGGGGATTGAACTTGACAAAGGGTACGGCCATACCATGTACGAATGACTCCGCCTTTCTGGTGTCATATTGGGAGATTAAATGCTAAACAATACTCGAATGTAAATGCAAATAAATAATCAGCGCGGAAAACAAACAATTTTGAGCACCAGTGATGTCAGTCGTGAATAACAGACAGGATATTCGAGGAAATCGATGTCATTTTCGTGCACATTGACCTCTTAACTTTCGTCTTACAATCAATTTCATTGGGCATGTAAAATGGCACTGTTTAGTGGTCTATGTCAAATCGATTTCCAACAATCAAATGTTATGAAACGCAAGTGTGACGTAATTGTGACTTCATATTCGTACCTTTCAACAATTTCATAACACATCTAACACACTAACACAAGCAAATTTTTCAACGTGTATTTTTTTCCTCTCGATGCGAGATGTAATCTGTGTATAAACAAAAAGTAGACTTATATGGGTTAAATAATTCAAAAAGCTTTTGTGGAAACGTGTTTCATTATGTACTCGTGCATCATATACACATACCTGAGTTTCTAAAATTCCCATCGAGTTAACACATTCCTAAAAAACTAAACTTTAGACTGCTGCAAAGTGGAATAGGAGCAGATCACAATTTTAATTTTTTGTCCTTATGGATAGGGAAATTTGTGGATAATGACGAAATTGCTTGAAACAAGCAATTTCTTTATTTACCACATTTTTTCCAAAGCTTTTTTCTTGAGCAGAGTAAACAGGGGGTATTGTGGAGGAATGGGTTAACAATATCACACAATCAGTTTTTCCAAGATTGTGTACGGCTGGTATATAAAACTGGCTGTTTTCTTCCCAGAAGCTTCCTGACATGGGCATTAATCAAATGACAAGTTAATTCATTAAGACGTTGTGTGATAGAAATTTTATCTCGGTGGCAAAACTGATTCCTTTGACAGAGATTATTTGCATTTCCTGCCCTTTCGTGATGTTCGAGTCCTTCATTCTTTTAAAGCGCAAACTCTGTATAATGGTGGACATATAAGATGTGACCTGTCTGTAAAGAATTGATATTTATAACGAATCAGTTGTTTCAAAGTTTCGAGTTCAGTATAGCAGATATATTCGGATAACTCGAGCAATTCTACGAATCAAATTAGAGTAAGAAGGGGTTAAAGGTTAAATGACGTAATGTTGGTAGCTACTATAGTTGTTCGACTGAGAGATTATTAAGAATGGTACGTACGTGAGAACCAGCCGAAAACGGCCCTGGAAAACATGTTAAGTTAACTTTTCGGTGGGATCGTCCAAATATCGGTAAGTCAGCTATAAGTCTGTTTTCTTAACCCATTCCCACTCAGTGACGCTTCTAGACGCCCCCAAAGAAAAAAAAAGCTTTGTAAACATTGTGAAAAATGAAGAAATTGCATGTTACAAGCAATTTATTCATTTTCCACAATGTTTTTAACAAGAAAGTTGAAAAAGTTAAGAATATCACGAACTTTAAATAGTCATCTGCAACTTCCTTCAATTTGGATCGCCGATATCAAACAAAAACAGAAAAAAATATGACAGTTCAAACCGTTAATTTCGACCGGAAGAAACATGTCAAACCCCGACATTTATTTCAACATTTTTCGTTTTTAGGCAACCTGAACGTCGTACTTAAAATCTTAAATCATTACCAGACTGCAAAATAAAGACTTGCCAAAACTGAAAGGAGTTGAAAACAATATTTTAAAGTTTATGATACTATCATTGTTGAAAAACATTGTGGAAAATTTAGAAATTGCTTGGTTCAAGCAATTTCTTCTTTTCCAACAATGTTTTTCCCAATTTCTTTCATAAGGGGCGTCAAAATAGCGTCCTTGTTTGGGAATTGGTTAAACAATATACAGTTACAGTTGATCACATTGTGAAATTGACATTCACCCTACTCAATTTCATTCAAATCGCTCGTTCACCGATCCATTCACATCAGTCAAATTACTTCCTCAAAATGTTAAAAAAGTTGTCCACCTACGGACATATCGCTCAAAATATTCCCCAATTTTATTGACTGTCTTGATTTGGAAGTGTCTTATTGGATCAAGTAAACAGAAAAAGTCATTTATAGAACTATATGCATGGCCAATTACATAAATGGGTTTTCATTTCATTAAAAACGCTAATTTCGTTTAAAAACCGCACCATATCATTCACACTAACAGCTTCACGATGTTCTCACTACAAGACGTTTAAGTCGCCCGCAAACGATTTACCTTTTTAGCTCACCTGATCACGAAGTGCTCAAGTGAGCTAATGTGATCACCTTTTGTCCGTCGTCCGACCGTCGTCAGTCAACGATTTCTTTAAGACATCTCCTCAAAAATTACTTGGCCAATTTAGAAAAAAAAGGCAGAAAAGTTCGTTATGTGGTCCCCTTTAGCATAACGAAAATGACGTTCTTCTAGACTACCGTATTTCACAATTTCAGATACGAATTTGTTTTTCGGACGTGTCCTATTTTGTATGAGTGGAATGTAAAGATTTCACTAGAACTTTTATAAGTATATAATTAAAGTTTATATCAGTAATATTCTATCTGCAGAAATTTGCCCCTTTGTTCATTTTATGTTTTATGTTAGGTAAATGACAGCGATTGAATGCTTTAGTGAACAGATTAATGGAAAATACTTATTTAAAGTCTACCTTTCACCAGTGGGGATTCCTGCAATATATCACTTATTACAACAATTGAATTTTGAATAATTACTAGCAACTTTGTACAGGGGAGTTTTGTATAAGTGGAATGTATAGATGTCACAAGAACTTTTATATGTATATAATTAAAGTTTAAATAAGTAATATTCTATCCGCAGAAATTTACCCCTTTGTTCATTTTATGTTTTATGTTAGGTAAGTGACAGCGATTGAATGCTTTAGTGAACAGATAAATGGAAAATACTTATTTAAAGTCTACCTTTCACCAGTGGGGATTCCTGCATTTATATATTTATCACTTATTACAACAATTCAATTTTGAACAATAATTAGCAACTTTGTACAGGAGAGTTAGCGAATAAATGTTTTCTTTCATGAGGTCATTTTATTGATTCTTTTATATCTTAAAACCAAAATGCGTTTAAAATATCAGACAAACCGATAGGGTCATTGTCTCCTTTAAGAGGTCAATTGATGAAGCATTGTCTTTAAATTCGAGATTCAGTCAGTCTATGACTTTATCAATTAGCGTTCTCTATCAAATGAATTCTGTCAATACAAAAACCAATTCACCTCTGATTGATGATATAAGGGGATTGAAAGACGAATGACAGGCATCTTGAATTAGAAAGTCCGACTCTGAATTTTTCATACTGTTATTGTTGCTGTCGTTTGAAAGAAAAAAAACTTCAATGTCGTTCAGTTAACTATCGCGATTTCTTGATGGATTGATTGACCCTTTTTCGTTGTATTTCAGTCACATCGCGGCGGCTGAAGAACCTGACTACGATTTGCTGGAATTTCTAACGCCAGTACTACCGCTACATCCTTTCCGAGCCGTCTCCAGCTGCTCATTCCACTTAGGTTCACGATTATCCACCCATTGTTGAAGGATATTAGCCGCGACCGGGGATCGAATCCCATGATTGCGAGTCATACGCACCACCGCATCACTATGTTCGAGCCGATTTCTTGGTGGATAATCATTTAATGTTTTGGGGTTGATTAACCTTACATTCATTTATATTGCTTCAGCATATTTTATTGCCATATATATGTGTATATTCTTTTTTTACTAAAATGAACATTTTGTCTAAGTTTAAAGTGACCTCAAGTCCAATGAACTTCGGTACAGCCATTCCCTTTTGGTTTCTTACAGAGTATAATGTCTTCAATTCCTACAATAATTCTTAGGAATCGAGGTGTCAGGGATGCTCATTTGCCGATGAAGTGCTGCATCACGAATTGAATAGATCGCAAATATTGAAAATAGCTGCATTATAGCAAAAATTAAACCCATGATTATGTCTCTGTTATTTCAGAGATGAAGAGAATATTTTTTGTTTGCATGGAGGTATGAACCGAAAAGTCTTTTCACACTGTTTGAGTACGCGAAGCGGTTTCATTCATTTTGTGATTTCGGTTCGTACCTCCATGAAAACAAAAATGTATTATCTAAATCACAAATGTGATTTAGAAGTCTTGGATGGCACCAAGCTCAAAACTTCATTATATTTTGAATCTAGTCTAATTATATTGTGTTGCTTATCAGCTGCATGGCATTTAATGTTCTTTCTTGTATGGTGTCTTGGTGGGCTAGACAAGATCATCCTAAACAAATTAATTTTTTGATTGAACAGAAGTACGTATAATTTAGACATCGACGCCAAAAACAACAAAGTTATTAATATACTACACTTTTTGTCTAATGAATGAACTGATAGCCGCTTTTACAATATCGATCGGCAAATGAAATCAAAGTACGCAAGTACTGTAAACTAGCGAAGCATTATTTTGTTAATTTCCGTTTATTTATCGGCGCTACCGTAACACATCCCCATTGTTTTTTAAGTAATCTTCTTGCTATTTGTAGGGTAAAAAACATTGTGTTAAAAGCAATTTCTTCATTTTTTCACAATGTTTTTTAAAAGCATTTTTAGAGATTCCTAAAAAGCGGGAATGGATGGGAATGGGTTGTATAGAATGCGTTTGAAGGAATTCTCTGAAATTTGAGCTACACAAGAACTACTTTTTTGCGTAGACCTTCAATGGATTTTTTGGTATAGCCTCCAGTGGCAGTTTGCACTCAATGAATTCTGAGAAGATCTCAAAATTGTGTCTGCTAACTTAAGCTATTACAGCTGACGCTATGCTAGCTAAGTACTGAAAATAATTGAATTCCGTTATCATTTCGAACAATTTCGTTGATTTGCGACTGAAACATCATCAGTACATCTTGTTCAAGCTCTTCTTAAATCGGCTTTTGAACAGTTTTTGAATAAAAAAAATGCTCTCAATCATCAAAAATCACTTTGACCCTTTCCTTTTTATGTAATTTTAGTGTGGTTCAAATTAAAAGAGGCTACAGACGACAATGAGATTTGGGTGCAATTTGAAATGAAACCATCCTATGTGGTAGAAAATAATGTGGAAAAAAGAAATTGCTTGTTACAAGCAATTTCTTCTTTTTCCACAGTGCTTTCTCAAATAAAAAGAGAAAGTAACTTAGAATCCAGGGTTTGTACAGTAAAGGGTTAATGCATTAAGACATTTATACGGGGGGGGGCTATTTTTGTTATAAAAGACTGTTCATATCTTTAAAAAAAGAGAAAGAAACAAAAGAAGCAAAAATATTTCGCGTTACGTAACACCTAATAAGGCAACGAAAAACAACCCGAATGGAGTCGAAATGTATCGGGTAAATGCGTTACTTTTCGATTTCATCAAAAGTAACCTAAATTGTAGTTTTCATGGCGTATCAATCACGTCATCGGCTTCCGCTTACAATTCGGTGGTTGTCGACATCATCCGAGGATCTAACACGAAGAAAGAAAATTTATCTTGAAAATGATATTACACGTCTGGTAATCTCGGGCTCCATCTCTTTTTTTTTTTTTTTTTTTTTGAGAAGAGTACAAAAAGGAGACAATGATACTTCCGATATGGAGCCAAGGACCGGAACTAAACAGAAAAGCTAAAGAAAAAACAGTGCACCTCGCGTACAATTTGATCTCCTATTAACCTATTATGCATTTTCCAAAACGTCCAGAGTTTCATACCACATAGAAATGATTGTATTATCCGTTGACAGTGATAGATTTCAAAAATAATTCTGTTTGTGAATAGAAACTTTGTGGTAACCCCGCAACAGATGTGTATATGGCGAATTGTAGGTAGCTTTGCTATACAACGGATCAACTAAGGAGGTCTAGTCCGAAATGTTAAAATCATTACAAATCCTGAAGTAAAGGTTTTAACATCAAGAAGAAGCCGAACATCCATACTAGAGACCGACAGGAATAACTTAGGTGAGGAAAGAAGCGAGGAGGGTGGTAGAGAACGACTTCGTGAAACTTATAATTTATTTGAAAGCTGAAACTTCCATATAATGTACATCAGACTCCCAGAAGAGATGCCGACGTCACTGATTTGATTAACATCATCAATTTCTTGTACGAGGACAATTGGGTCATCTGTATTCCATTTAGTGAACGACTAGGCCTGAGTCTGAAAGATACATAATACGTTTAACCTGTAAAAGAACGTCCGTCTTGAAATGAGTATGCTCTGTTAACAAAACGTACATCTACTAAATATGGATATGATAGACAAGAGAGACAAGTTCCCATGGAAATATTTTTTTCTCGTATGTACTTGTTTTGTTAACAGGAAAGAAATGGTTTTAACCCTTTCCCATTTAGAGGTTGCGAAAGACAACAAAAATTGCCTGCAATTCGAAATTAATCATTCTATGTGGAAGAAAATATTGTAGAAAAGGAAAAATTGCTTGTAACAAGCAAATTCTCCTTTTTCCACAATGTTTTCTCACAGGTTCTGTACAGGAAAGGGCTAACATGCTTTCTTATCCAATTAAAACAAAATGTTCTCTTATTGGACCAAAATATGAATTAGGAAATGTTAATCTCGTTTTACCCTTTACTTACTATTGATTATTGAAAATATTGCTGGAAAAGAAGAAATTGCTCGTAACAGGCAATTTCTTCTTTTTCAACAATGTTTTCTGAAGCATGATATCACAGTGAGGTAAAAATCAGGCATTTTACAGAAAAGGATTAAGTCTCAAAAATTTGGTACTATTTATTCTGAAATATACATATTGAAAACCTATTCAAAAACTGTTCGAAATACTGCACCCATAAGAATGTCGGTTTATCTCGCCTATAACATGAAATTTACCATTCATATAGACCGCCTCACATTCACTGTTGCTTGGAAAGCGCTAAATATAGGACCTGTAAATTATCTTTACTTAAAAAACAGCAGCTCATGTTATGTTAGGTATTTCATGGAGAAAAAAACACTTCAACAATGTAAATTTCAAATGATGTAATGACCTATCACCAGAATACATGAAATAAATCATTTCACTTAACCCTTGTCATGATGAACCCGGAATATTCCGGTTTTTGCAGGAGGTGTAGACTAAGATCAGTCTGCACATAAGTGCAGTCTGATCTTAGTCTACACCTCCTGCTTGTACTTTTCCTGACAGAGTTGTTTATGAAGTTGATTTCTAAAAAAAACATTGATTTTGGAACAATAAGTTCTATCAGTGCTTTCAGCCCTTTGATTTGACAGCAATTCAGTAAGTCATTTATACAGCATGACAAGGGTTAACTATAATCTATGGTCATCCGCTCGTTGTGACATTTCGAACCCAAAATGAAAAAAAATCTTGTATAAGAAATGATCATAAAGCCATATCTACCCAAACACATAACAACATTACTAAGAAAACTATACTCGAGGCCCAAAAGCATAAATAAATATTTCGACTGAAACTATAAGATCAAAATAATTCTACGCGGTAAACCTAAAATTCGTGAAAGAAGTTGATATTTTAAATTGTGACCCACCATAATTTAAGGTTTGTTTACATAAACTTTGGCGTCATTGATGACGTTTTCACTTTCGCTAGTCATTCAAAAAAAGAAAAAAAAACCCTACCTAGGTCACGGAGATTAACGAAGTCGTCCGTAAAAATTAATCAGCGCATGGGTATATATCAGTCAATGCCGAAGATAATCTAACATTTCCTTTGAAATCCCTCTAACATTAGCGACCAAAAGCGCGTCACGGATCTACTTTCAGGCATTCAAACTTCTCTATGTACCCGCATCGATAAATCGAGGGCATCTTGTTGTTGCGCTGTATGTTCATCTGTTTGACTGTTACTCTGTTTGTCCTCCAAAAACTGTTAACAATGGCAATAACTCTTGAATGGAAAGTGATAGAGCCTACATATTTCACATGTTTATTGCTTAGGACAAGACCTTTCTGTTGGAACAATATTCAAGGTCATCAATCAAGGTCACTTTTTCAAGGTCAAATATGTTAAAAATTTAAATTTAACATTGGCTTTACTACTGATTACCATATTGAATCAAACAACTGTTTCTGAAAAATGGTAGTGGCAGGGGCATTGGTGTTTAACACATACATCTTGATCTTACTCAATTGAGAATTTACCAAAACTGTTCCTTTACTAATTTACATTAAATTTGCAGGCAACAATTTACCACCTTTTTTAATTTTTCACGTATTTACGATATCATATCTGTGGATAAATGCATCTTTGATCTGAAGTCGAAATTGTCACCTTAGTACGAGGAAGTTTTACAATCTAATGCCTTGACTGAACAAAAAAAATTTAGAATATTGCTAAAAACCATTTATTGAACTGTAAACGACGAAGGTGCATATTGCAAATCTTTTCATTCTACATAGTTCTGCATATTTCTAGTATCTTAAAATTTTCATAATTTCCTGGAGTTCAGTACAACAAATAATTTGATTTTAAATTCCGATGACGAAGCCTTACTTTTATCATCTCAGATGTTAACATGGTCACTACAGAGATTTGCCGTCAACTATTCACTAATGTATACAGTGGGGTAGAAAAGCTGTTTGTAAGGTATACTGCCTAAATGCGAGACTGTATCAGGTTTGATCCGCGAGCAACCTTACCATCCGGACAATGGGATATATGTGCCTAGATTACAATTCTTTTTAAAAGTTAATTTACTTCTATAAAAGAATAAAAGGGTCAATATTGAAAAGTTCTTATTGAATCGACGGTGGATGAAGTGTAGAGAAAACCAAAGAGAAAAAGTTTGTAATAAAATAGGAGATGACTTCACTGAAGCCAGCAGTACGATCGCAGGAAGAATCGTGGATATTTCTTACTAAGCGGAGCAATTACGGAGCTGTTAGCCCATTCCCATACAATCCTTCGTTTTTGTGCCCCTAGAAGAAAATAGTTTTGGAAACCAAGGTGGAAAATGAAGAAATTCTCTGTTACAAGCAATATCTGCATTTTCCACATTGTTTTCTACCATGAGAGACAAAGGTTTTGGAAATTTCAATAATTTGAACTTTTTGTCTGCAACTTCTTTCAAATTTTACCAGTCTAAAATGCATTTTCCACATTGTTTTCTACCATGAGAGACAAAGGTTTTGGAAATTTCAATAATTTGAACTTTTTGTCTGCAATTTCTTTCAAATTTTACCAGTCTAAAATTACATTGTGTGAGAATGTGTTGAAAAATATGATAAGCAATTTTAACGATTGAATTTAATAGTAGGTTATGCGATAGCAGTACTATGGATTCTGTTACTTCTGGAAAATGTCATCGCCCAATGGATAAATTGGAGACTGGTGCTGGTGAATGATATCAACATTCTTTTATTTCAACATTTGGTTAAAGTCTCATCGACTTTCGAAATATACTCATTCCCATTAAAAGGACAAAACGGGATTCAAGTAGCTAGATAAAAATGTCATGAAATTATAGATTGAAATAGATTCTTTTGGACGCATAGACCATCTCTAAACACAATTTATACTCGTTTATTTAATTCAACTCTTTTTTTCCCTTTTAAATTTATATTTGCCGCCGTCATAGCGCAGCTGGTAGCGCGTCGGACAGTCAATCTAGAGGTCCCGGGTTCGATCCCCGACGGCAGCACTCATCCTTTCCGACTATTTGTCTCTCACCAACGGGTCGATAATCGTAGACCTATATGTGGGATAGCAGCTGGAGGCTAGGAAAGGATGTAATGGTAGTACTGGTGTGAGAAATACCAGGATTCCATTGTTAGGTGCTCCAGCCGCCGCGATATAACTGTAAGATTGTTGAAAGCGGCGTAAAACCCCATTCAAACAAACAAACAAACCTAAAACGTCAAAAATATGTGTCAGATTTTCTCTGCAAAAATGATTCAAATAATTCGAACAGAGATTCGGTCGATTCGATCGTATCATGATTCCTTTTTGTACTCTTGCTTTTGATATGATTTACATGATATTAACACCTTTTTATGCGGATCATGAACATTTTTTTTCCATGAAAGAAAATTATCTGCTTTTCCAATAGTTGTTAGTGTAATTTTCTCGATAAATATTCTTTCTTCGTGTTAAATCGACTAAATTCACTTTGAATGATATTTAACCCTTTCCTGTACTATCACTCGTTTTCACGTCCTTGTGATTTTATACTTGAGAAAAAAACATTTTGGAAAAAGAAGAAATTGCTTGAAACAAGCAATTTCTTCTTTCTCCACAACATTTTCTACCCTACTGAATGGTTATTTTTCAAATTAAATCCACTGTATTTTTTCGTCTGCAAAACCTTTGAATTTGGACAGGTCTAAAAAATTTAAAACAGGAAAGGGTTAACGTGATATACTTAGCAACATCGGAATTTGACGGCTGAGGTCGTTAGTCTTTTGGTAATATCGATAGCTAGCGGAAGCCATTGACGTAATTGATACGTCATGGAGTCCATAAATAAGTAAAATTTCGGGGGTGTCTACGGATAAAGTATTTACCCGATGAATTCGGCTCCATTCGGGTTGCATTTCGTTGGTCTCGTAACGCGGAAGATTTTTTCTTCATTCTTTCTATTCTTAAAGTTATGAACAGTCATTTTCATTAAAAAAAAGCTTAATTACCTTTATGTAGGGGGTGCAATAAAAGTATATATACGATCTGTTTAGATTGTAAAAGGTTGCGGGTTAGTGCAAACACATTATGAAAATAACATAATATTATGATTATCGTAACCACATTCTTATTGCCGATTAATGATTCGACTACCGGAAATTACAGTACATTATCCAAAGGTTTTTATTATTAAATCATTTGTTATTGACTAAGAACTGAAGTCTCAAAAATCTTCATTGACATTTTTTGATGTGTTTGTTTTTGAATAGCATGTAATCTTGGAATGTGTTTCCACACAAATTGGCAGATCTGCCTATAATCGACCGTAGATCTGGGGCGAAAGTGTGACCTACGATAATCCGAACATCAAACTTATATACTGTATATATATCTCACTTCAACGCTTTCAGTACTTTGGTTTTTCCCAGTCGCCATTGATCAACTAAATTTGAAAGAGAGAGTAGAATATTTAAAGCAGTCTTGGTTATATCATCTTTTGAAGAATATCCTTAATATTGTAGAATGAAGTTTTAATTAATGGCTATTATATGCTATGCACTGATTCAACAAGTATATCATTTCTATTTCATCAGGCTTTGAGCAAAAACTCCCCATTGGCATAATACATTTGAAATTCTGTGAAGTTCTCTGTAAATGAAATGAACCTACAGTTTTATCATGGGAATGCTGAGACTTAATCTGAATTTTATATTGATTTGATTTGAACTAATTACTTTTTATTACAAATATTCCAAGGAAATGAAATTAAATGTGCACCCATTGATTTTCTTATGACGGCAGAGCGCAAAAGTCCGTCGTTTTACCAAAGGTAGAAAATAAATGAAAATTATTTACGTTATCGTATGCTTTTTTGGAAGTCCGTCAATTCAAAACTGAAAATAAAGATATCTGGTAGGCATTTACTGTTTGTGAGCGACCAAAATGTTGTAAATACAGCTTCAATAAAACTATACTTACGTCATTTTGGTCGCATATCGACGATATATCACTTGTTAGTAACATTAACATTAATTTGCGCCATCCTTGCTGAACCCGGAATATTCCGGTTTTGGCAGGAGGTATATAGACTAAGGTCAGACTGCATGTTTGTGCAGGCTGATCTTAGTCTACACCTCCTGCTCATACTTTTCCTTCCAAAGCTATTTATGAGGTCGATTTCTAAAAGAAATATTGATTTTTGAACAACAAGTTCTATCAGTGCTTTAAGTTCTTTGATTTGACAGCAATTCAGTAAGACAATTTATACAGCATGACAAGGATTAAGCTGCTCGACAATTTAATGAAATTATGTATATTGGATAGCGTAAGATAATTAAATCAAAGGACTGAAAGCCACGACAGCGGTTTTGCTGGCTAATCATTTAGTACGTCCAATAATAATATCTACATGCCAACATGTATCATCATGATAAGAGTCAGTATAACGTTTCACCAATGTGCAACAAAGAATCCTACCCATTCGGGCTCAAATCAAAGATGAAGCCGCAGCCACGGAGCATTGAAACAGAAGCAGGACCACCAATTTGATTTGAACAAAAAATGCATATAGGGCTACCACCCTTTATAGCGTTAGGTTTCTCTAATTATATGCAACAAACATGTTTATTTAAAATAACAAAAACACACCTTAAGTAGTAATACTTGTGATATAAAAAGATGTGGAAGGTTTTGTGACACGACAATAAAGACGAGAACAATGACGTAAAGGTATTAACAAGGACAACATGTTAAAGAGAAAAAAAAAAAAAACAAAAAAAAAACTGAATTTGAAACATCAAATTTGTCATAAAGCACAGATCATTCAACAAGTAAGTTATTTTCTTAATCAGCGATGAAACAACATGGAGGCATTCACGTAGTTTTTTCACTTCAAGTTTATGTGCATGCTTGGAAATGTGAAAACTTGCTTCCGTTTGACTGATTTAAAATTTTCAAAACTGCTAAAAAATAAACATAATCTTTTAGGCGATAATTGATTCATATTGGCGAATTGGATTTCTATGTTCCCACTCATAATTTACGAACCTTTACTTAAAATTTGGAATAAGTAATTTTGTTTGCCAGAACGGGTGATGCACAGAACCAAAATAGTGAATTGGTTGCCTTGTTCACTATGACCATACCGTATAGGGGGTCTTTTTTAGAGGAGCATGGATAATTGACCAATCACTGCCCCCCACCCACCCACCCCACTTGCTTAGGTTAACCCCACCCATTGACTCCCAAGGAAGTATGATTTTGGTTTTACAACATTTATGGCAGGTAGCAAAAAAGTAAAATGGCGACCTTAACGTCGTAACTACATTTCGAATAAGCTGTAGTTTAGATGTTAAAGTCTCCAAACCAACGAAAATACTTTCCATAAATGGCGGCCCATGTGGGAGTTCAAATTGCACTGCCGATACAAATAAATGAACTGATTGGTCGTTTTTTCTTTGATTGACAGTCAAGATAGGTCAATTCTTAAACAATTTGAACATCATCTAATAATTTAACTTTTAGTTTCGTCTATCAAAAACGGGCGTTCTGATTGCTAGTAAAGATTATTCATAACTCCATGAACAAAATATTGAGCACGCAGCTATGTTGTATGATTCCACAGTCTGCTATCCCATTAAGATCTATATATATATATATATATATATATATATATATATATATATATATATATATATATATATATCAATATCTATTTTAACTTTGAACTATTTTTGACCCCAGTTTATAAAATAAAGGTATTTGTTATTATAATTAAGCAAAAACTTATGAGACTTTTTACCAAGGCAGTTGTACTAGGAGAGGAATAAACATACTAATAGCCGGACCATATCCATGATGATTGTAAATTCTACCACATCTCAAACTAACTGTTTTCACCAACCTTTTTCACTTCCCGACTTTTTTCTTTTTATATATGCCATATTTTCGATCTAGTTTTGTATTGCATTTCCGCCATTGCCACATGTTTGTAGTTTTATATGTTTTGTATGTAAATTCTCATGTTTTGACGATGAACGATCGCGTTCAAGTCAGATGAATAAACTATATGTTATGTTATGTTATGTTATAAAAGGGTATCAAAATTTGTAAAGATTTTGCTTTTTTTCACTCGGTGCTATTAAATTATAAGAAATGAAGAGAATATTTTTTGTTTTCATGGAGGTATGAACCGAAAAACCTAATCACACTTATGTATGAATCCGCTTCGCGTATTCATACAGTGTGGTTAGTTTTTTCGGTTCATGCCTCCAGGAAAACAAAAAAATATTCTCTTCATCTCTACAATGTGATAATGGTAGAACAGAACGGTCAGGCTTTTTCGTATAATGACTTAACCATTACTAGAAGTCCAAAAATGGTTAGAACAGAACTATTACCTATTCATGCCTGATATATTTCGAAAACGGATTTTGTCAGATAATTACGAGAACATCGAACTTATCAATTTTCAAGATATATTTCTCAGCTGGTCCGTAGAAACATATGGGCTAGGGGACCCGCCCCAGTAATGTTGACGTACATGGAAAATGACACATTCTTTTGTACCGATTTGCATATATACCTAATGAGGATTACGATGTCGGACAGGGTATTTTCCGCAACCGGGGATCGAACCTGGGACCCCTTGATTAGGACTCCGACGCGCCACCAACTGCGCTACGGCCGCGGCACGGATGCGTCCTTAGTACACATTTTAGAATAAACCAACTTAGTCAGATACGTGCGAGTGGACATCGCGACATGAACGACTTTGGTTGTCAGGGCATAGAAAGAACTGAAGGAATCTCCCCCAAAACTGTACGGCCTAAAACTTTTGAATTTTGCAAGCAGCACTACTCTTCAAAAGTGCATCAAATTATTAATATACAAAGTTAAATCCCGTTTCAAAATAAGGCCTAGAGCTGTCAAATGTTTCATGCAGAATAACCTCATTGTGCTCTCTAAAACACTATGACTCTTAGATAAACATAGGTTCCTAGATTCTACATAGCGTTTAAGAAAAACAAACGAAGGGAGGTTTTCTCCCAAACCATGAAGCATGGAAGCTTGGAACTATTTCAAATTGACCGATTGCAAATATTTATCAAATAATCAATCGACCAACAAAGTCATTCATTTAGCCGGAAGTGAACTCTGAACTCCGATATTGACTGACATTTATGCAAAACATTTTTTATTTATCTATTTATTTATTCTTTGGTTTGACAACTCAAACATCGAAACTACAGCTTACTCAAGCTGTAGTTTCGACGTTTGGGTCACAAACTAACAACTTCCTTTGTTGTTTCGTGTTACTGACCATTTTAGCAAAGTAAAAACGTTAAATATCAAAGATCAACTTCCTGTTTGAGTCAATAGGTATAGTCAGGCGGGGCCTGCGATCCGTCGATTCAGCAAGTAGATACATAAGGAATATTACAACAGTGTGTTTTTCTGTTTGTTGTTATCGTGGTTGAGAATCGTGTGTAGGTATTGTTTATTGGATGAGACCGAAAGTCGAATCCAATAAAAAATACCTACAAACGCTTCGAGAACACGATAACAACACATAAAAAATACACTGTTGTAATATTCCTTTTATTATATACCTTCAGGACATGACATTAAGAAAATTCTCTTAAATAATTAAGAAATAGACAACTTTCTTGAAGAAAAACCGAACGTCAATACACAAAAAAAGGAGCCCGTGTTTAACGGAACTCGACGAATACGGTTTTTTTTTGGTACACGCCGAATATTAATCTTTTTCCTGTCGAGTTGTATTAGATAGCCAGATTTCAATCCATATCATTTATAGGTATATAATAAACCATGTTATTCTCAACCAAAATACCTCGGATTATTACTTTTTTGATTAATACAAGCTCTATGTTGTACATTCCAGTATTTTATCGAGATAAAGAAAGGATATTACAAAAAATCTTCTCCTCTTACGTCTTCGCATTAATTACGAATAAAATTAATCGGCCATTTGCAATTGAATTGATTCGGTTTGTTTATTGACGGTCAGACATTCCTCAATCTTCTTTAGCTCAGCTCATCTTTAATTGTTTGCACAAATCCCTGATCAATCCTACTTTTGTCCGACCAGAATACCGACTAAGGTCAAAATAGACAAAGAACTCAATAAAACTTGTGTCAGTGAGTGTTATACCAATTTATTGGGGATTGTCCGACAATTAATTTTCCCGATTCATCATTTGTTCTGTTACGTAGGGTCATGTTCTAAACAACCACTTTCTTCCTGTGAGGATTCAATAAAGTATTCGTTCGATTTTATCACAATCTATCCATCTTCGCATAACACATTGTCAAAGTGAAACAGTGTAAGCTTTAGAATAAAAAAATTCTTGATTATTTTGTATTGTTTTTGTTTTTTGTAATAATGATAATAATAAAAGCGTTCCAAACCTTAGGGAGCACTGAGTCAAAGAACTTACTGGTTTCTACTTACACTAGTGAAAATGATATTGCTCACATTCCAACACCATCCGAGATATTAAACCTATTACCAGACGACAGAATTGTAGAGAGGTCAAAATATATCAAAAGGTTGCATACGAGAAAACCAGGTTGATTTAAATTAAGAAATCAGTGTCGTGTAGGGCAGAAAGCAGTTTAAAAAAAGAAGAAATTGTTTGTAAAAGGCATTATTTTCACAACGAACTTTCTTCAGTGCGTAAAAAGTGGAATTGTGTGGTAATGGATCAATCGCTAGCCCAACCCTTTGACTTTCTAGGCACCGCCCATTAACTCCGACAGGAAGTTCCGCTTCGATTTTTATCAGCGTTATTTTGCAAAAATTATTCCAGTAGCATGTAAGAAAAAAGTGAAATGGTTGGTTGGTGACCTAAACGTTGTAACTACTAATTGAATAAGATGTAGTTACGACGTTTAAGTCGCCAAACCAACAAAAAAAACTTAACAAAATGGCGGCAAATATCGCAGATGAAAGCTCAGGTCCGGGCTGAATAAATGAGTTGGTTGGTCGGTTGATACCTTGATTGACAGTCGCGATTGTTTTGAACTGAACAAAAAAACGTTTTTCAGACCATTTCGGAGGGAAATACGATTATATGCACAATGCGAAGTGATACATTGTCATTGTGCAATAAAAATAGTTTTTAAAACTCTAGATTATATCTCCATTGCTTAACCCTTTCTTTGTCGCAGAATTGTAGACCTGTCCAAATTCAAAGTTTTGGAGACGAAAATTTAAGGTGGTTTTGATTAGAAAATTAACTCTTCTATAGGGTAGAAAACTTTGTGGGAAAAGAAGAAATTGCTTGTCACTAGCAATTTCTTATTTTTCCTCAATGTTTTCTCATATTATAAAATCAAGGGGGCGTAAAAACAGGGATTGGACTTTCAGGGGTTTAAGATCTTGATCTTTGTTGGACCTGACTGTTGTGCCCAATCTTGAGAATATGCCCATTCTTAAGAACGGGCAGACACATTTTGCCCATTCTTAAAGGGCAAATCCATAGGGGTAACATAATTCAAACTTTCAAAATTCCATTAATAAACATGTGCATTGGTACTCATTGATTTTTCTTGAGATTGTTTCAAAAACACTTTATTGGAGTTTTTATTTTTACCTTTTCATTTTTACGGCATCGCTTATGTCCCTTACCTATTGGATACATATGCTTAACTCCCCTGAATTGTGACGTCATAGTAGAAGTTCATTAAAAATGGACGTAGAGTATGACAGCGATTTGAGCGATATTCCCGAAGAAGAAATGGATGTTTCTGGTACTTTAAGGCCATATGTGTACGAACCAGTTTGAAGGGCAATTGCTACGGAATCGGAGGATAGTGATGATTATATTCTTCGTCTTCTTTTTGCCCCGATTTTGACGATAATGTTCCTGAGGTGTCAACATGGTGAGTGATCAATATTTGCGGCGAATATTGCCCTTTATAAACACTAGAATCGTAAAAAATTTAACTTACTCCCTTTTTGAACGTTTGAATCTGACTTGAACAACGAATTTAAATGAAGATCCCAATGAAGTGACGTTTGCGAGTGAGACACCTTTTGAATTATCCCTGGACTATTAACACTGTAACAAAAACTCCTCTGAATTTTCTTCTACCAAAAATTTACGATCAAACATCTCGTTTGTAAATTTAAGACGAGAATAAGAAATTATGTGCATGACATTCCCAGTCTTATTGTCCAAATAGTGCATTAGATGATTATCTGGCTGTCATAAGAAACTTTCAGTCTGTAGCTATCTACTAGGTGCAAAGTGAAGTCTGATCGGACAGGATTATATGCAAATGTCTAAAACAGTTCTTGGTATATGGTTTACAATTGTGCCCCCATCAGAAAAGTAACAGTAACGCTTGTTTACTCTCTGTAAATATGGACAGTAAATCATTCTCAAATATGAAAATTATAATAAATAATTCAATTTCACAGGTGCCAGTGCAAGATTTGTGTGAATATGCCAACTGTGACAGAATCCAAGTGCTGCAAGACAACAAACAGTATAGATGGGAAGGATGAAGCAGGATTGACACGCATAACAGATCACATTGCATTCCGGGTGAATTGTCTGAACATTCATGTATTGGGAGTTACCTACTATGACCATTCGTTACAGACAGGCCCACTTGAGGAAAACCAAAGAATTCATGAGTAAGTAAAATATTGTTTTGTTATAGTGCTAAATTATTTTTCATAAATGACCTACATTGTTTATAACCCTTTCCTGTTTTCTAAAAATTTACACCCGTCCAATTTCAAAGGACTTGCAGACGAAAATTCAAAGTGGATTCTAGTTGAAAGTAAGCATTTAGTGGGATTTGAAATATTGTGGAAAAAGAAGAAATTGCTTGATATAAGCAATTTCTTCTTTTTCTACAATGTTTCTTATTCATAAATTTACAGGGATGTAAAATCAGGGATTGAACAGAAAAGGGTTAAGGCAAGGAAACTTACCCCATTACCACACAATCCAATGTTCTGACATACTGAAGCAATGTAGTTTGCAAAAAAATAGTGGGAAAAGGAGTAATTGTTTGTAACATGCAATTTGTCCTTATACAAAGTTTACTACCCCATTCAACACTTAAACTCTTAAAATTCAGTGATTTACCAATTGTCAGCTGTCAAAGAATTATTTTTTACGATCAATTCATTCATTTAGACCATAAGTGAACTTTGGACTGCAATTTTGGACATCTTTTAGGCATTTTTCTTGGTTTGTGGACCTTGACATTGTAACTGCAGCTAATTCAGTCTGTAGTTACAATTTAGATCACCAACCAACCATCTTGGAAACACTGTAGAAAAAGAAGAAAATGCTTGTTACTTGATTCTGTCGTATGTAAGACAAAGCCTGTAAAGATCATCAACTTTATATTGTCATCTGCTACTTTTTGAATTTGGACCATTCCCAACTCTGTTGTCTATCATTAAGTTAAACATCACCAAAAAAATTTTGGTTTAAAAGCTAAGTCTCTTTACATTTTTTTATTCTAGGCTACACAGACACCTGGCCTCTAGACGATTGCGAAAGGAGCGAGGAAAGTGATTCCTTCACATGTGGTGACTGCTATCAGAGACATGATTCCCTCTGTGGACTATTGAAAGAAAGAAATTCTGGTTGTCAACCTTTCAATTCTTTAAATCCATTATAAACCATTTTATGATACACCTCAAGAAATGGCTTTGATTAAAATTGTTGAAAATTTGGAAATTTCTTGTTGCAACCAAATACTTCATTTCCCACAATGTTTTCTGCCAAGGAAATGTTTTCTGTCATGATATAAAAAAATTAAGATTAATTCATACATGACATAAATTTTGACCTTTTCCCGTATCATCTTAGCTTATTTCCAAAGTCATAGTAAGTTGCAATAGAATAATAAGGACTTTAACAAGGAGTTATGCAGTCCTTGGAATAAACATAGATCACGGGTGAAAATCAAGGGTGCCATATACATCACTAGTTTGTCTAACATGAAAGGATGGGATATGCATATATTATGTAATCATTTCCTGTATTGTTTAAAACACTATTTAAGACATGACCATGGCCTAAGTTTACCCTTTACCAACCAATCAGTAGCTTGTCTTTCCGCTAGTGACTATTGTGATCTTTGAAAAAAATTGAACTTAATGATAGCCACTATTTTCTGTTCAATTATCTGTACCTCCTTTTAACTCATTACAACTAAATCCTCTATTTTTACTCACAGTAGGAGAAAGTTGTGACAAATATTGGGGGAAAAGGAGAAATTGCTTGTGACTAGCAATAGCAAATTTTCTCAAATTTTTGAAGCCTATTTACAATAATTATTCAATTTTGGTACAAATTAAGTTGTCATCTGCAACCTCTTTCAATATTAAAAAACACTTTTTTTTAATTTGATCTTAAAATTTTTTGCCCAGTAATAACTCATTCATACGCAATCCTGTCCGTCTAAGCCCAACTTAAAAAAAAAAAAATCAAAAAAGATTGTGGAAAATGAAGAAATCGCTTGGTACAAGCAATTTCTTCATTATCCACAATGTTTTCTACAAAGGCAAGCAAATGAAAAATCAGGAGCATTAGTTGATACCTTAAGATCTTTTGTACTGGAGAAATATTGAAGGATCCTAATGGAATCTTTAGCCTGGAATTGCTGGGGTCCCTTCCAATTTTAAGGGATCCCGGAACACTGTTAGTGTCGACCTCTTAATGTGTCTAAATGGATTTTTTGGTAATAAAAAAAAGGAAATACCTTCTAACAACCATGTAAAAGGAACATTTTGAAATTTTGTTGGAATTCTAGATAAACAGTATGTTTATGAGGGAAATATGTTCATATCAATAATAAACACAGGTCTAAGTAGTTGATAACAGCAATTAAATTCAAAGCACCTCTCAATTTGGACTAGTCTAAAATTATGTCATTTTGGAATGGGATCAATAAAAAATGAGAGTATGACTAGAGGAGAAAATGGTGAGAATAAGGGGAAATGACTTATAATTATTAATTTCTCATTTTGCCACACAGTTTTCGTGAATATGTCAAAATTGACCAATGGCTGGCCCGCCTTTACTTCATAGTCTCCGCTCATGAACTCCAACAGGAAGTTCCGCTTTGATTTTTAACAGCGTTCTTTTGCAAAATTTATGCCAAGTAGCATGTAAAAAAAAAGTAAAATGGTTGGTTGATGACCTAAACGTGGTAACTACAGCTTGAAAAGGCTGTAGTTACAATGTTTAAGCCGCCAAATCAAAAATAAGAAAAAATAAAGGTAAACAAAAATGGCAACCAATGTCGGAGTTGATAAGCTCAGGTCAGGGCTGAATGAATTATTTGATAGGTCGGTATACTCCTCTATTTAAAGTCTCGTTTGGTCAATATATTGGAAGGACAATATCCGCGATGAACAAAATGGGAACCCTTTCAGTTCTGCTGTCTCACGAAAAATCGGTCCATAATGTGATTCGTTCATTGTTTTATATAATCCCAACCCCCACAATATATGGCCGAGATATCAATTTGTTCACCAAATTGATCTAACCGCTGTTGCAGCTTCTTCCTCGAAATTGCCCTAGCTGATTGTCGGCATGTCGGTTCTTCTCCCCGTCGGTTCTCCGAGATCAAGATTGTTGGCACGACGTCAGGTTTCAATCGGAGTCGAAAGTTCTTAAAAACAACGTCATTTGCTAGTTTCGGGCTGATCAAAAACTTGAAATTAAAGTGTCTCACACAAAGCTTTGCATGACTCAGTGGCTCAAAATTTGTCACTGCTGTCCGCTATGAATTCACAACTTTTTCTTTTAAAATCAATCGGAAACGTAAAAATGCTGATCCTCTGAGTCCCCGATTCAACATTACAACCGTAAGCGGCACAGATCGTCATTATTCTCCTTTAAAATCTTTTTTTTTACGTATTATCGCCTGTATTTAGTACAGCAACCATTGGACATGTAAAACAGATAGCTTCTACTATGACGTCACAAATGCAGGGGAGATAAGCGGTTTGGGGAATGTACAGGGGAAGTAAGCGATGCGCTGTTTTTGGGGCAGTATTAAATCTTGACATTTCGAATTGGTTTTTGTACATGTGCACGGTCTGCAATCGCGAAAATATTGTTTGTGTGTTAAATTAACACCATATACTTGAAAAATAATGAATGAAAAGACAATATAAAAATTTCTTTGAATTTGACCTTTAAGAATGGGCGTCCATTCTTAAGAATGGTCAATACAGTTTGTATCTGTTACCGAACGCGTTTTTTTCGATCAATATCGACCAATATATTATCAATCGACCAACCAGTCGTCAATCAATTGCTAGATTAACCAATCAATAAATAAATGGTATATTTAACCGTGCGGGTTGACAAACACAAAGTGGAGAGCTTTCACTTCTTCAGAACACAATTTTGTCGCACTTATCTACCACATTCGGAGCAGCTCGCACCCCGAGATAAATAAACAGGTTTAATTTTTTAACTTTTACAAGTTCCTGTTCCAAACTGGACTCTAATTATTTTAAATAGTAAATTATTTATCACCTTGTGATAGATAACGCAATGTACTCATGATCCGTCAGGTCGTACCTGAACTATTTCGTACCGTTTATGTTGGGTGGACGTATTGTATCTATCGCTAGATTTGTACTCGTCGTTTTATACTTTAACCCTTTCCTTTAGTGTACAATCCCAGGTTTTAACGTTCCTGCGTTTTTATACCTGACAAAACATTGGGGGAAAAGAAGAAATTGTACCAAGCCAATTTCTCCTTTTTCTACAATAATTTTTACCTTGTAGGATGGTTGCTTTTTAAATTGCACTCTCGTTAAATTGTCATCTGCAACTTCTTAGGATTTGTACAAATGTAAAATTTAAAAAAAAAAAACACACAAAAAAAAACAGGAAAGTGTTGAGTGCTTTTATGCAAGGGATGGTTATAGGCCTAATTCTAGAACTGTTGCCTTTTACTTTTTAATGTAGTGACATTGTCCTATTGCACCATATAGGGATTTGAAATAGCATTTGATTAAGCCATAGCCCGGGTGGTAGGGTAAAATGTCTATGTGGGTCCACCCTGGTCCAAATAAAGACCCAGGTTCTGCAGTTAAGGAAATTATGGAATTGTCAATTAATGCCTGGGAGGTAGTGTATAATATGTGTGTAGGTCCACCCGAGTCGAATTATAAACCCGGGTTTTGCAGTTAAGGCAAATTATGATATTGACAAAATGAATGAATTTGAATAGTCTTTTGAATGGTATAGATCAGTACGGAAATGGTTTGATTTTGTGCTTTGAAAGTTTTGAGCAAGTTGTATTAAATTCAAAATGCTTGAGCTAATGTTTTAATCAAATTGCTTTGAAAAAAAATGATTAAAAAAATGATATAAACCATAAAACATCATGTTTCATTCACCGAATCAATTGAAATCAGTTGTTTTATTTCAATATCAGGTATCACAGCCTCCTTTAGGACCTGACTGTGGTTATCGCTTCCACCAAAAGGTTGACATGTAAAAAAAACCACTTTCAGATGTTAAAAACATGAAAAAATAAGACCCATTTAAACTGCATTTCAATAAGTCACACTGTCACTTAAGTTTTGTCTTGATTGATTGATTGATTGCATGGGGTTTAACGCCACTTGTAACAGTATTTCAGTCATATCGCAGCCGCTCAGAGCACCTAACAATGGATTTCTATTATTTCTCACACCAGTACTACCACTACATCCTTACCTGGCCTCCAACTGCCAATCCACTTAGGTTTACAATTATCCACCCATTGGTGAGAGACAAATGTCGGAAAGAATATGTGCCGCCGCTGGGGATCGAACCCATGACATCCCATTTTGAAGTTTGACAGAAGATAAACAATAGCAACACATATTTATTGAACTGACTTCCCTTAAATTTTATTTTAAGCCTCTTTTAAAAGTATTTCAGTCATATCATGAAGGCTTGAGCACCTACCCCTAGATTCTCTCATAGTGCAACAACAACATCCTTTCTGTGCCCCCAGCTGCTCATTAGACTTAGGTTTACAATTATCTACCCAATTGTGGGAGTCAAATGTCTGAAACGATTTTTGTCCAAGCCGGGATTGAATTCGCGACCTCGCAACTGGGAATGGCATATGTTACTAACTGTGCTATGGACGCAGTCCCCAAAAGTTATATTGTCATAGGCAATATACATGGTAATGTGTTACAGTGTTTTCAATAGTCTTTATTTAACGCATCAAAATGTGAAGATGAGTGGGAATAGGTTCAAGAGCACATGCCAATTGAAATGCATTGTACAATCCAGGTAGCTCAGTTTGTAACACACTTTTTGCTAAATTCACAAGTTGTGAGTTCTAGCCCCAGCTAAGCTATAACTCTTTCTGACATTTGATAAAAGTCATTTTGACATTGTCCTTTCTGTATCTCTCTCCAATGTAAAATATAAGTGGTTATAAGTAGTTCCCTAAGTAGATGAGCATTTGGTGGCCCATATCGTTTGTCCCGGATTCACTATTGAGAAGAATGACAAGAAGCCATTGTAAGGTGACCAGTTTCTGCATAATAACTGAATAACTGTTGCAATGGATATTAAGTGAGATACAATCAATCCAAATGAAATGGATTTAAATCTTTGCAACAAGGAATTAAAACTACATGTTTTAACTCATTATTATAGATTGTACAGTTGTACAGATTAGCTCTTTACTTTTCCAGAATTTAAACAAACTTGTCTCCTAAAAGGTGAAGAGATAGATTTAGAGAAAAAGTTGTTATTTTCTTCACTTACATCATTGTTTTACACCCTTCACTATAGAATCATCATAATTTCCCAATATATAACAAGTTTTCTTTAACCCATTTCCAGATGGCAAAATTTTAGACTGGTCTGAATTGAAAGGAGTTACAGAAGACAATATAAAGTTTATGAAATTTTGGATTTTTTTAACTTACTAGGTAGAAAACATTGTTGAAAATTAAGAAATTGCATGTAGCAAGCAATTTCTTCATTTTCCACAATGTTTTCCAAATTGTTTTTCTTGAGGGGCACCAAAAATTGTGACTGTAAGGGAATGGGTTAAGATCTGTTTTGTACCATTCCAAGATATGCCCTGGTATTTATTTGTCCTTCGGCAAGTTGCCTTGAAAAATGTACTTTTTCCCAAGAAGATAAACCTGTCATGTCAGACAAATGGGCATGTGAATTCCACACCCATGAGTTTGGACCATCAAACCTTGGTGAAGAAGAACAATTTTTCAAAGGGGTCTTGCATTGCTAGCAAGAAGTCAAGGACTATGGCTTTGAATCCAGCTGCACCACTGGTCATGTGGGTTTGTCCTTGGGCAAGACATTTCAGGGCTCAAGCCTAGCACTAGTAGTATGCAATAAATAAGTGAACTTTACTGTGAAAGAATATTCAGAGTGGCATTAAACTTAATTCAAACAAAACCTTTCTTAACTCTTTACAAAGTTTAAGACTTACTTTGTCAAAATTCAAAGAAGTTGTAGACAACAATGAAATTAGAGTGCAATTTGAAAAGTAACTAATCCACAGAATAGAAACTATAGTTACAAGCAATTTCTTATTTTTCCAAAATGTTTTCTCAAGTATAAAATCTTAAGGACTTATAAAGCAGGGATTGCACAGGAAAGTGTGAAATAAAAGAATGTGCCTATTAAGTACATACAAATTCTTTGCAGTCTAATAAGAATTAATACTTTCAGACTTAACAAAGATGGTCAGTAAATATGCTCTCCACACGGAGTTAATTGCTACAAGCTTACATCTGCTGTGTTGACTTGATCACTCATTTATCAATGTTGTCAACACAAAGTCTATTATTTTCAGATTTTAATTTCAAGTTCATATCACCCAATGAAATGCAATGTCATTGACATCACTGTTCATGCAAACAGTCAATATCTTGTTTCCATTAAAGGGGTGATCAAAAGCAATCAGTCGTTTAGCTCACCTGGTCACAATATGCTCATGGTGGGTTTTTGTTATCCTTTAATGTCGGGCATAAATTCAGCAATAACACTTTAGCTTTCACAATTTTGGAGGGTTTTCCCAAACTTACAGAAATTATTGAATGGTCATTAGGAAGATCCCTTTGGACTTTGATGACATTCCATCCTATTTCATAGGAAAAGTGTTCTTAATGCCAGTTTCCTCTTTACAATGCAACAGGTGCTTAATTTTGGCTCAATCTTTCTCAAACTTGCTGTAAGTGGTTATATAGTAATGAGGAATATGACAGCTCATCACAACATGCATCATATGGCTCTCACGTATGGTCATAGGATCTGTTATGTGCCAATGTTGTATTAAAAGTGGAACGTTGTAATAGATGTAGCTTGTGGTTTTACTTGTGTGAGAAAGGACAGGAGCCATGGTTAGGTGCACCAGTCATATGATATCCAAGTATCAGAAATACTGTTGAAAGTGGCCTTAAACACCATTCAACAAATAAACCTTGCTGACAATTTCCTATAACTACAGCTATACAAGTTTTGCACATTTTCTTACATGCAAGGAAGATCCTTGTATTGAATATCATAAAAAGGGGCCTTTACCCTTTCCTGTTTGTCAAAATTTAAAATTGTTCAATTTGAAAGAAGCTGCAGACAACGATTAAAAGAGAGTGCAATTTGAAAAGTAACCAATGTACAGGGTAGAAATTATAGTGGGAAAGAAGAAGTTGCTCATTACAAGCAATTTCTTCTTTCCCACAATGTTTTTGCTAGCATGAAACCATGGGGACCTATAAACCAGGGATTTAACAGGAAAGTGTTAATGACAATTGCCTTGTTATGGCTTACAAGTCAAAAATCTTGGCTTAGTCTCTGTGTTTTATGCTGCAGGGGAATTCCAAATTTTTTTTAAGCTATGTATTATAGCATATTACACCAAATATCAAGAGAAACTCTGCCATTCATACAGGTTAACAAAATGTTAGACTGATCCAAGTTAAAAGAAGTTACAGACAACACTTTCATCAAGACTTAAATTATGATTATCTTTGTCTTTTGGGTAAAATCTTTGTAGGTAATGAAGAAAATGGCTTATAACAAGCAATTTCTTTGTTGTCCACAATGTTTATCAAAGCTTTTAAATGACAGGCATCAAAAAGTGGAATGGTGTGGGAATGGGCTAGGTGAAAATATCCTAGCAACTCAAACCCATTATCACACAACAAATTTTAGACTGGTTCTAAATGATAAAACTTACAGTTGACATTTCAAATCGGACTAAGATTGGAAAGTAACGGCCAAATAAAGTAGTAAACATCTGGGGAAAAGGAGAGATTACTTGTTACAAGCAATGTCTCCTTTCCCCTCAAAGTTTTCTGTGATCATATTTCCTCAGGTTGCCAAAAAGCAAAATTGTCTGGTCATGGGTTAATTTGTCAAATTTGTAGAATCATAATGCTAACAAAATAGTTTTTTCCATCAAATATCAAGTAAAAAGGGGACTTAGTATCTATAACAGCTTTGAAGCTCATTTTATACTTTTATGCCCCTGCATCGAAAGATAGGGGGCATATTGTTTTACCGTTGTCCGTCTGTCTGTCATTGAGTCTGTCTGTCTGCAAAACTTAACCCAAAAACTTAACATTGCCAATTACTACCAGCATATTCAAAATACATCTCCATAATACGCATCTCCTCATTTAAAGTCAAGGTCATGTGATAAGGTCAAGGTTACATACCAAGATCAAACCAAAAAAACACTCATGTAAGTTGGGGGCATTGTGTTTCACAAACACATCTTGTTTGCCTGTACATTTTTCCACCTTTAAGATATTTGTATGGTCATCTTAATGACTCTTTACTCTTAATATTGTAATTGAATATCAAGGGTTCATCGCTAAACTGTTGTAACTCTGTTTTTGGCAAATTTTGCAGGAGAGAGGAAAAAACATTCTCATTTTTTCATTTCTAATTTACTAAAGGAAAAATTCTGAACATATTTTCCTTTTTTTCATTAAAAGAAAATATTAAAGAAAAGATATTGGAAAAAAAGTTGTATATAATGAGTTATATGTATATATGTGTGAGTTACTACAGTATTGCACTGAAACAGCTCTAAAAGATTCATTGCATTACTGTAGTAACTACAGGTACTACTGTATTGCATACTAATTCTGATAAATTTTATGAAAAAAAAATATGTTAAATAATGAAGTAAAAGATTAATAAAGCTTATTGAATTGAGATGCCTGGATCAAAATTATATGCATTGTTGATAGGTTACTTGAAGATTGTTACTGCAGCTTGAATATCTTGCTCTAGTTACATAGTTTTGATATCCCTCAGGCAATATATAATCTAACTTATATTAGCCTAACATCAACCTTGCCTACTAATTCTTGCAATAACAAAATCCAAAATAAGTATTTCAATACAAAAAAAATATTTTATTAGTTTGCTTTTGGGACAATTCTAACTCTGGCTGAAGGGGATTTGTCATTGCGTTGACTCTGTCATGTCCCAATTAAATAGTTTCTTGTAAATTTTCCACAGAAAATATTTGATGGATTTAAAACAAATTTCACAGGGATTATCCTTGGGTTACCCTTTTTCCTGATTCCTTATGTTAATCTGAAATGATTTTTTTTATTAGCATAAAATAATTATGTATAGTGAAAAATCCTTTTATCAGAACCTTTGGTAAGGTTTCAACCAAATTCCACATCAATAGGTCTTGGAAAAGCTTTCTCATATTTCTGAAAACATGGCTTTTATATACAAGAAAGATTCTTGGGTGATCCCTTATAATGCAGATCCCTTATTATAACCAATAAAAAACAACGGGAGCTTTTATAGGCCAGGCTTAATTCTATGATTCTGATACCAATTATGACCATAGAGAGTCATGTCTCAAGTTGCAGAGACCCATGGAAATAATTCTATTTACTGGAATAAAAAAGTTTCCTACCATGTATGAAGTGGCAGAGTCTCAAAGGGTCACCCTATATAGAATTAGTGGATTTGGGTGGGGTGGGATTAGAAAAAGCATTTCACAAACCCCTAATGCTGTAGGAATCATCACTGGATTTTCTTTTACATTCTTACAAACTAGTTTCTTTGGCAACTGACAAATGGAAATTTAGACAGGTAAGATTGGAAATGCTCTCCCCATGACTAGGATAGCTTATAGCTCTGTTATTTGGCATTATGCATAAGATCATGGTCCTCTATGAGAACTGCTATCAACATTACTTTTATGGATTGTGAGATGGCTTAGCAAAAGAGAAGAGAAACAATAGGCCTTTAGAGATACAGAGAATATTACTCAAAACATTTTCTAAACAGTTTATCAATGAACTTGATATCAATATTTGTCACATGGTTCTCCAAAGTTCCCAGGATCTCCTTTGGGCAATGAAGAATGAATAAATTAAGATTGTTTTATTTTACTGAGCACTCACCAATACATTTTATAGATGTACAAGTTATAGTGAATGATCAAAGGTCAATTTTGTCTTTACAGGTTATAGAAAAAATTGACCTTTGATCACTCACTTTAACATGTACATCTATAGTTTATTTTAAACTAATTTAGTAGCTATATTATGTAGGTTGTACATCTCCATAAATCATCTGCAAAGAAATGATATATTTAACTGGTTTAAAACCTGGGCTTCATAAGCAAAAGTATAATTAGGAATCTTCTCTTGACCAATAAAAGAAAAGACTTTGAAATTTGATACTAAAAAGTCTTCTTTGAAGCTGTTTTTGATACATGTGATGAAAATATCTGAAATAATAACCTTTTGATCCCTTTTTTTACAAGCCAAACACATATTTGAACTTTTCTTCAAATATGAATACATGTGTTTTTCTTATCCATCAGTTAATATATTTTACTACAGCAAGTGTTCTGCTAGAGTCTATTTGTCAATTTAAGTAATGGTAGTAAACACATACAGGCATTTTGAATGCCTCTGCATTTAGCTAAAAGAAGATCTTTGGTAAAGACTGAAACCTGTAGAAGTTGGCCTAGATATGTGGACTAGCATTATTTTTTACTTGAATAACTATAGAAACAGTAGTGGAAAGACTTTTATTATCAGAAACTTTGCCTATGAGTTGTATTGGGATATATGCTGGTTAGAACAGTATATCAGTAACATTCAATGGGCTTAACCCATTACCACACAATGACGCCTCTAACGCTCAAGAGAGGCAGTTGGGAAAACATGGTATGAAATGAAAATTTCTTATGTTGCACCATGTTTTCTACCCAGTTAGTTGAAAAAATCTAAAATTTTTGAACTTTAAAATATTGTCTGCAACCCCTTTCATCTTGGGCCAGTCTAAAATTTTGTCGTCTTATAATCGGTTTATTATGCATCTACATAATGCAGACAACAATGTGGTTGGATGCAGTTTGAAATGAAATTGTTGTATTCAGTAGAAAATATTGTGGAAAAAGAAGAAATTGCTTGTTACAATCAATTTCTTCTCTTTCCACAATCTTTCCTCAAGTATAAAATCACAGCAAGGTAAAATCCCGAGTTGGAACAGGAAGGGGTGAGATAGCAACAACATACCAATTGATTTAGTATATCATTGAAAGCATCTTGTTGTAATAGTGATTTTTGCCATTTCAATGTTAAGATTACATGTACTTTTATTTTCACTTGTATGTCAAATTAGAAGTTAACTCATTTAACTACTTTGAAGAGAACAGCTCTATTGAAGTCAGTTGTTTATTTGTTTGTATGGTAATCAATGCCACACTTTAAAGATCTCCAGCTATATCATCACTTAGTCCACCTATCCCTTTCCTGAACAAACTCTGGTTTTAAGGCATTGTAATTTAAAACTTAGAGAACATTGTGGGAAAAGAATAAATTCTTTGTTACAAGCAATTTCCTCTTTTCCCGCAACATTTTCTACAAAGAAGATGTGTTACTTTAAAATTGCACCCTTTTTATATTTTCTCCTGCAACTTCTTTGAATTTTGACAAGCCTTAACTTTTGAAAAAAACAGGAAAACAGGAAAGATTTATAAGAGTATTCACGAGCTTCCTCCGTATTAGTAAATGTAAGCCTGGGCTTTGAATATCAAAAACATAGATACCTATGTGACAAGCAGTGCAGTCATAGAGATTCGAACCTGCAACCCTCAATTCCTCTCAGATTTATAGCCTGCCACTATTGAGACATGCAAAACCCATGGTTGATTGTCCAACTAAACAGGCTAGCTATGAGGGAAACTTCTTGGCTTATTTCTGCTTTTTTTTTTCATTTAATCTATTCCTGCACAATAACACTCTAGGATGCCCCTCAAGAAAAACAATTGGGTAAACATTGTAAAAAATGAAGAACTTGCTTGTTGCAAGCAATTTCTTCATTTTACATTATATTTTCTACCCAAAAATTTTAAAAGAAATTTAAAATTTCTCAGATTTTAAATTTTTGTCTGCAACTAATTTAAATTTGGACCAGTCTTAAATCTTGGCATCTGGTAATGGGTTAAATATGAATTTTTATTCCTCATGGATTTGATACATTTGCATTTGGCCTGTAAAAATAGCTTATTTTATATTCACTTGCCAAATATTTAAATACTACCTTTCTTTTTTATTTGTTTGTAGTTCAATGCTATTTTCAACTGTAACTCAGTTATATCAGGGCAACTGATGCACCTAACCATGGCTTCCTGTTGTTTTCCATATCAGAACTTCAACATTCAAGGAGCTACCATATAATGTCAATGAGTACATGTACTTTTCATTTGGCCATTGGTGAGAGACAGATTAATCACACATGCAATGACACATGTTGAAAATGAATATAGCTGATCTGTGGTTCAAACTCATGACCTTTGGATTCAGGATCAAAGTGTGTTACTGACTAAGTTAACTGAGTTCAGATTTTTTTAGCTCGACATACAACAAGGTGCTCATGGTGGACTTTTTTATTGTTGAATGTCCAGATTGTCCTCTGGTTGGGTGTTGTTTGTCATCCATTGTCAATTCAGTGTTACCCCTCTACGGGTCACAATTTTGGTGCAACCCTACTCAAATATGCTGGATTTTTATGCTTCCTCATCGATAAGATCGAGGGCATATTGTTTTACCGGTGTCCGTCTGTCTGTCTGTCCATCTGTCTGTCCATCTGTCTGTAAAATTTAACCTGCCTACTAAACATTTTCCTATAACTTCAACCCTGATTAAGTTGCAATGCTAATACTTGGCATGTAGATATGTCTCAACAAGGCGCAACTGGGGAAGGTCATCTCATCAAGGTCAAGGTAAAAATTTTAACCCTTTGCCCGTTTCTAAAGAATTCTTGTTTAGGGGGCATAGTGTTTCTTAAACACATCTTGTTTTTATTGTACTGTTGATGATTTCAATTTTTTATATTGACATTCCACCTAATATCAAGGGGGGGGGGATTGTAATAATGACCATGTCAAGGCTACCGCTAACCTTGCAGTTTGGGGTAAATCTTTCAAAACATGCTGAAAATGTTTGTATTGTCATAGGGATGATCTCCATTCACCCATTTGCAGATGACAAAACTTAAGACTGGTCAAAATTGAAAGGAGTTGCAGACGACAATTTGAAGTTTATGAAATTTTAGATTTTTTAACTTTCTAGGCAGAAAACATTGTAAAAAATGAAGAAATTGCTTGTAACAAGCAATTTCTTCATTTTACACAATGTTTTTCCTGTTATTTTTCCTAAGGGATGTCCAAAAGTGTCATTGTGTGGTAATGGGTTAAATAATCGTGGTTCCATTCTGCCTATACCAGGTGAAAAGCCAACTTCCTTGTTCCACTCAGCATAACGCTCTTTTGGCTCAAGCCTGCTGAAAATGTATGATTGATGCCTATGGAACATGGTAGCATTTCATCCATTGTCACTGGAAAAGGGGCTTTAGTGACTAATTCATTGATACTGCACTATAGATCATAATTTTCAGCTCAACTGGCTAAAAGCCATAGGGTTATTGACATGGCTTGGTGTCTGTTGTGCGTCCAGTAGTCTCTCTGTCCGTAAGTTTTACTGTAAAAATCCTCTAACCAGAGTACTGAACTGAATTCAACCAAATTCACAGAAATGATCCTTGCGTGACATTTCATCAGATTCCTTTAAAGAATTTTGATCAGTTTGAGAACATGGCTTAAATGGGTAGAAACATTGTATGTTAAAAGTTTTAAAAAGCCACTCAGAAACCAGTGGATAGATTTCAACCAAATTTTGCAGGAGGGATCCTTGTGTGACCCTGAATCAGATTCCTTCAAACAAATTTGATCAGATGAAAATCGTGTCTTTAATCCATTCCCACACGATGACACTCTCTGTCACCCCTCAAGAAACCAATTGAGAAAACATTGTGTAAAATGAAGCAATTTGCTTGAACCAAGCTATTTCTTCATTTTCCATAATGTTTTCAAAAAAATTGAAAAATTAGAAAATTCACAGGATTCAATTTGTTGTCTGCAACTCTTTTCAATTTGCACTGGTATAAAGCTTTGTCATATGGTTAAGGGTTAATGGGCAGGGCTAATTTCCAAATATTGTGAAAACTTTGAAGAAACTTTTTCTCAGAAACCAGTTGATTGATTTAATTCTTATTTCACAGGGATGAGCCTTTGGTGACTTTCTTATTGCCATATATGGTAGACAGTGAAAACTTTTATTTCTCAGATACAAGTCGACTTATTTCAACAAAATTATCCTTTGGAGACCCTTTAACAGATTTCTTCAATAAATTTGATTATATTAAAAGCATGGCTTTTTCCTGGTGGGGGGCTAATTTCCAAATATGAAATATATTCTGAAAACTTTAAAATCTTCACCGAATCCTGTGGATGGGGATTTTTAACCAAATTTCACAGGAATGACCCTCAAAATGACTCTTTGTCAGATACCTTCATATAACCTTGGTCAGTTGAAAAACATGGCTTTTATGTCCATGGCATAGAATGGATATCTTAAAAATTTTGTAAAACCTTTTTATTTGAATGAATTCTACATTAACTTGACTATTGTAAAAAAGTGAAAAATTTTAAGTGCTTCTGTAGAACTATTTCAAAGAATTCATTGCCAAGATTTATTTGCCAGATATGGCAAAAATAATTCAGTTTATATTGAATTCTGCGGCCGCGGCAATATTGCGTTCGGTAGCATGTCAGGCTTATAATCAGCTAGGGTGTTCCAGGTTTGGTCCTGGGTTTGCGGCAAATGTGCGTTTCGACATTTGTGGAGGCTCGGAAAGGATGTAGTTATTGTGTACTTGTGAGAAATACTAGGAATCCATGGTTAGATATATATGAAGTATTGTGCTGTCTTAGAGGCAATGTAATTGTAACTACTCATCTAATCACCCTTTTTGTCCATTATACATTTTGTACTTATGAAACATGCCTAAATGTTTGTGTAGTCACCAAAATGACACCTTTATAAAGGATGGTTACTTTAGTAGAATAGATGACACAAGATTGTAAGTGATTTAGCATCACATTGTTACTCTTGTTTGTAACCGATTACCACATAATTTCACTTACCGCCCTGAAGAAATATGATTAAGGAAAATTTGAAGCAAGAGGAGCAAATGGCTTGTAACAAGCAATTTCGCCTTTTTTGCCAAATATTTTCTACCTTATTTTGTGCTTATTTCCAATTTGAGTAGACTTTGCAAAATTTCCTGCAGCTTAATTCTTTCAGTTATTACATTATCTAACATTTGTCTGGTAATTGGTTAATCCATTCCTACACAAGAAAATTTGACAATGGTCCAATAATTGAAAGAAGTTGCAGATGATAATTTAAACTCAATGAAACTTTAGATATTTCATACTCCTGGTTATAAAACATTGTGGAAAATGAAGAAATTGCTTGTTACAAGCAATTTCTTTATTTTACACAATGTTTACCAATTGTTTTTTTAAGTGTTGTCAAAAAGCGCCATTGTGTGGGATTGGGTTAATAGTTGTTTTCCTTTACGATGCTGTCCGGTGATCTTGCGCATCTAAGATAACTTCCATAATGCGCAAGATCACCGGACGCGCAAGATCACCGGACACGAATGTATCAAGGTGATACCGTTTTTTGAGAGGCGTAAAACCTCTAATTGTCACGGTTACAATTCGTTGAATAACTTCACACACTTAATAATGTCACATATGCCTTATTTTTAATCAAAAGACGGGTTTACACGCTGACAGAATACGGTAGAAACAGTCATAGTGACATCGTCATTTCTTAAGGATTGGCTGCGTTCCGTCTTCGTGTTTTCTAAGATGGAAGATTGATAAAAGAATAAGATTACGTAATATTAGATGTCATTGATCTTACAAAAACAATATGACCATGATATTTTATTTTGCCATGGGACGACCTTTTAAAAAGATTATTAGTTCACCGGAAGTTATATCGAACGACTGTAGTGAAGCCGTATCGGAATGGGTTTTTCTATAATAACGTTTTATTATGGTATATTACGGTTCACATACAAATTGAATGTTCTAAAATTAATATTTCTTACAGTATTACCAACGAATAGGCCAATTTTCCTATTAAAATCAACGTTTTTCCCATTCTTAAGAATGGGCAAAGCCTTGATTTTACCATCTGCCCATTCTTAAGAATGGGCATTCTCAAGAATGGGCACGACAGATATACGTCTAGATTTATAAGCGTGGACAAACATGATTACTTTGTCGATTAAAATGACCGATTCCGCTAGAAATGTTGTTGCTCCTTACCCCGAAGCCATAAGGACCGGTATAAACTGTAAATTGCTTCATTACAGCTATGATGAGGAAAGGATTCCTCGAGGCTAATTCCGTTTACGCTATTCTTTATCTGAATTTGCAGAAAAAGCGAGCAGTTATGTAACACCAACACAATTCGACTTCTCGGTGTAATCCCGGCGTCTTATCTTTTTATTGTTTCATAATTCGTTTTTGGACAGGGTAACATTTAAATAGAAGTAGTTTTATAGTTTTGTATCTATATGGACTAGAATTCCATTAAGCGAACTCCAATTAAAAATGACTTTAAGATAAGGATTATTTTATCGACATTGAGGTGTGTTCAGTATGAAGGGTAGAAAAGAACAACTTTAGAGGAACAGATAGAGTTAGTAAGGACAACGTTCGGTTTCCTTATTATTAAGCAGTATCATTAATAGGTATCAATATATGTGTTTTAATAAACATTTGTCAATCCGATAGGCCAGTGTGCAAATGAAAGCCTGTGGAATTCAAAATTACGGGTATTTTTCATTTTAAACAATTTATACACCAGGGGCTTCAATTTGTGGATAGTTATTTAATATATATACATATGAAACGATTTGTTTGTATGTCTTCACTTTATTGTTGTTTCACTTTATTTTCATTTTGCAGTGATGTTCAAGTTAAAACCAAGTCTTAGCCACATTTGTTTTTCTGCATGTAAATGGCAAAAGTCATTTAATGTCGATTTTGCCTTTCATTAAATGTCAAATGTCATTAAAGCCGGCAAAAGCGGAGATCACTTTAACCGTTCTACTTAATCCCTGTTTTTACGTCATTGTTATTTTATACTTAAGAAAACGTTTTGGAAAAAGAAACAAGTACTTTTCAAATTTTACTCACTTTTCATTGTCATCTGCAACTTCGGACAAGTCTAAAATTTCGAAAAAACAACAACAACAACAAAAAAAAAAAAAAAAAAAAAAAAAAAAAAAAAAAACAGGAAAGGGTTAAAACAGTACTGTATGACACTTTGTCTGAGATTCCATCGACATAAATTTGCATTATATTTGTAGTATAGTGACAATTCACTGAGTGTTTGATGAGTGAAGCGAGAGATAAGACATAACGTCATTTCGGTAGCCGACCGACGATAAGGTTAACGTAACTGATAGAAATAAAGCTCCGGGCAGTATATGTGACTAAAATTGACCAATCGCGATTGCCAATCAAGGAATATGTATACCAATCAAATCAATCATTCAGTCCGGAATTGAGATTTGAACTCCAACAATGGTCGCCATTTTTGTTCACTTTTTTGTTGGTTTGGCGACTTAAACGTAGTAACTACAGCTTGTTTTAGCTGTAGTTACGACAATAAGGTTGCCAACCAACTATGCTTTTTTGTTACATTCAACTGGCCATAAATTCCCCCCCCCCAAAAAAAAATCAAAGTGGGCCTTCTTGTGGAGTCAATGGGCGTGATCAAAGAAGTAGGTGAGCGGGGCCAGCGATTGGTCATTTGGCAAAAGATTATGAAGGTCATTTGTGTATTTCCATGACGCCCTGTCTGCATTGCATTCCTTTTCCCTTAAAAACTGGCTCCATAATTAAATTATGATCCGCATTTAAATTTGGCTTTTTTGGGGAGTAGGGCTTATTTTCATTTATAGTCTTAAGCGAAAACGTTGATATATGTAATCTCGTCATAAGCTACAAGTGTATTTTCATTTTTTTTTTTTTTTTCATGAACGTTCCTTAAAGCAATTGTTAAACATCAAAGTGATCACAAATTATTTAATACCAAATTATTCGAGAAATCCTGTTGATACCAATTAACAGACTATCTTGAGTACACTTTGATTTTTGGATAATGGCTTACTCTAATCAATTAGATAAAAGAATGAATCATCAAAACGGGGCAAAAAATGTCTCAATTTGCACTCTATAAAGAAATAGTAAAGTGAGCTGTTTGGTTGAAATGCACTGCTATCAAATTATAATGGATATTCTTTTCAAAAAATACTTCTATCAAATCAATTCGCTCTAAACTATTCCATATTTTGATATTTCCAGTAAGACATAAAAATTGTCAAAGAAATGGGAGATATGACAAAAAGCTATGTGACCTTTAATATTGGAAAAATAGTGGAAAATAGTTTAAATATTGAATTAACAAATCGCAAATATTGTTGTTGTTTTTATGTTAAAATAAGTTACTTTCCGTTTTTAAAAACCTTGTTATCTGTATATATATCATCAGTAAAATTAGTCTGAGGGAGTGATTCAGTTGCTCAAACCCCTTTGGTTGAATGACAGTGTTTCTCAGTTGTTCGGTTGATAGTTATCGTAGTTGATTAGGTTTACTGAAAGTTGAATGAAAATGAGAAAATGAATTACCAATTTACTACCAACGCGTCTCCGATATCATCGGTGTATTTTCTCAGTGCTTGTATAATTTTTCAGCTGTTGAAATTTATTTCTAAATCGTTGTTCTGCCAATGAGTTGTAGATCGACTTTGTAAATTATGAGATGATCGATATTGCAGTTGCTATTTCGAAAAGTACCTATTTTCAGAAACCTTACTTTTTTCTGTGTAAGCATATAGCATATATCTTTATATGTTTCGTTGGAAAAGAACAAACCGTTTCGTTGCAAACAACAGTTCCTCTTATTTAATCAGTTACTTTTTTTTCAATTACATCTAATTTATAATTGACATATGCCATGACTATCAATTTCTTTGAGCAAGTTCCAATATATGTTGCTAACACCGGAAGGCCTATAGTAGTTAAGGGAAAACGGGATGATGCGTATTTGACCGGACGGATTGGGACACCATACATTTCTACTGTCGATACAATTTTGTAGGAACTAAGTTTGGAGTAAGCTCCTCGTCGCCCTTCCATCTTTAATAAAGCCGTCGTCATAACGCAGTCAGTAGCGCATCCGACTCCCAATCTTCAATCACGGGGCGTCATGGGTTCGATCCCCGGCGGCGGCACCTATCCCTTCCGACATTTGTCTCTCACCATGCAATGATAATCGTAAACCTAAGTGGGAATGCAGCTGGAGGCTAGGAAAGGATGTAATGGTGGTACTGGTGCGATATATACCAGGAATACATTGTAAGGTGCTTCAGCCTCCGCGATATGACCGAAATACTGTTAAAAGTGGCGTTAAACCTTATTCAATCAACCAATTCAACTTAATGAAACCACTGCCAAGGTACCTGGATTATCAGCCATTGAGGCTGAAATATAAAGTATATGAATGTCAATTCAGTTGCTGAAAAATAAGATGGCAAGAATTATTACTTTCGCGTCCTATAAAAAATAGCGAAAAAGGTTAGTGCCGCAAGGAGGGTAGGTTGCTAGAACTACACCAAAATTTGTCAGGATGTACATAGTTTAACCCGTTGAAACGAGTTGCAGGAGACACTTTAAAGTTTATGAAATTTTAGATTTTTTAGCTTTCTGGGCAGAAAACATTGTGGAAAATGAAGAAATTGCTTGTTACAAGCAAGTTCGTCATTTTCCACAATGTTTTCCAAGTTGTTTTTCTAGATGGTAGTCAAAAAGCGTCATTGTGTGGGAATGGGTTAGTATTTAGCTTCTACTTCTTATTTTAGTGAACACATTTCGAATATACAATTAATATAGATGCATAGTTTACGCTCAACTCAGAAAAATTAAGATAGGGTTTCTTGTTTTAAGATCGTACTTCTTTATTTTTTACCATCTTAATGGGTTGTATGAAATATTTTTCTGTTCTCTGTTTTTATTGAAATGTATGTACATAATTTCAGTATAAATTACTAATTTACATTTTTGGTCCATGTTTCGCCAATTTTGCTGGGGAAAATGGAATTTTAAAAACTGCATTTTTTCCGAAAAATGTGTGGAAACCTAGCCTATATTATCTCATTTGTATGCTCTGAACATTCAATTAACTTCATACAGATTAAAACAAGAAGCTTACTGTTTCGGTCCTGCACCCTTCAAATTTTTCTTTCAGGAAGACACAACTGTTTAATCCAATCCCCCCCCCCCCTTTTACGACCCCCCCCAAAAAAAAAGCCCAGAAGAAAATGAAAAAAGGATTGCTTGAATGGGGTTAAACGCCACTTTTAATAATATTTCAGTCACATCGCCGCGGCTGGAGCACCTAACAATGGATTTCTGTTATTTCTAACACCAGTACTACCACTACCACTACAACATCCTTTCCTATAGCCTCAAGCTGCCAGCCCACTTAGGTTTACGATTATCCGGGAATCGAACCCATGACATTCCGTGGTTGAAGAATGGGAAGCTGATGCGCTACCGACTGTGCTATGACGGCGGCTAAAACGATTAAATGAATGATGAAATGAAGAAACCATACAAAAGAAGAAACCTTCCTTCGGTAAGAGGGACCCCTACCTTAGAAGGCTTTTCAATTTGTACAAAGCTGTGAAGAGTGAGAATGTGCTATGCTGGACAGCTAAACCTATTTGATACAGATAAGATTTATACCGTCTGTCCGCCTGTCCATCTGTTCGCAGATACTACGCTTCCTCGCCTTGTTATAATTACAAAAGGCATGTTGAATAGAGAAAAGAGGATAACAACAACAACAAAAAACCTCAGAAAATCATAAAAAGTAAACCTATTCCAAAACGAGAAAATTTAAGACTGGACCTAATGCAAAGAATATCAAGTTGAGAGACTTTTGATCATCTCTGTATTTTAGGGCAGAAAACAAGGTTAAGAATCAAGAAATTGCTTGTAAGAAGCAATTTCTTCATTTTCAAGATTGTTTTCCTTATTTTTTCTTTTCTTGGTGGGCGTAAAAAGCGGGACTATGTAAGAATGGGTTAATCTTATTCTATGTTCTTAAAGTGTTTCATATGTATAAAATCGTAACCGAAAGCAGGTCAACTTTACAAAAGTAAGTGTGATGTGGATACGCTTACAGTTTGTATATTACTGATCGTTAATGACTAGCGTTCAAGATTTGTCTTCCTTATTTCAAAATCTTTAATGCAAGAAGTACTTAGTTATTCAAGATTTATGTTTTGCGTTTGTACTGTTTAATAATGTCTAAAATCTGTAAGAACTAGAATTCAAAGTAGATTTTTTATCAATACCCATTTTTTAACGAAGTGACGGCTGGAGAAAACAAGAACAAAATGGAACTCGTCTTCAATTTCTCCAAAAGAACAAAAAGAACGTAATCAAATATCTCTGTGCCTATAATGGTGTTGCCCTCTTTATATTGTTTTATTGTGCGAGGATAGTCAGAGTTTTGCGATGGTATATTTTTTCCCTCTTAATTTTACTTCGTATTCTTTTGACTGATAGCCAGCTCGAAGTCAACGTTTGTTACCTTATTTAAAATGAAAGATGATATATTTTTGACATCGAGGTATAAAGCTCCTTCATTCGGAAAGCCGTCATTTTGCGAAAATCCTATGTATACGGATTCAGAATAACGTTAAATGCTATTAAAGCCTAAATGTTGGATATTATTATAAATTGACTAAATTTTAAAAAGACAAAGCCTCATAACGATCGCAGAATGATCAAAGTAATTCAGGGAGAGGGGGGGGGGAAGAAATTAAAAGAGCACTTCCGACCCCTATCATTCAGGATAAATTATAAATGTAACAATTCTTTTTTAACTAGCAAAGCGTCAGCTTTGATAGCGTAAGTGAACAGACAAAATTTTGAGCTCTTCTCAGAGTTCAACAAGTGCAAACTGTCACTGGAGGCTTAACCATTTAATCCGTTGAATGATTACGCCATAAAAAGTAGTTCTTATTTAAGGATTATTGTACACTATGGCCTCATATTCAAATTGTAGACAACTCCTTAAAAAGCATGCAATTTAACCCAAACCCACTCAATCGCGCTTTTGAAGCATCTCAAGAAAATAACTTTGAAGACATTGTGGACAATGAAGAATTTGCTTGTAACAAGCATTTTCTCCATTTTCTCAACAGTTTTCTATCCTACAAGACAAAGGTTTTCTAAATTCCACTAATTATGATAACCTTTGACAAAGAAGATTACTAGTTCAAATTATGCTTTGCTATCTTACAGTACTCTCAGTATTTTGGTTATATTTCGCCGAAGGTAGACATAAATCGGTATCAACTTTTCCGTCTGTCTTAACGTTCACGAGCTGTTAACACATCTCTACCTACATTTATGGAAGAATTTGAATGAACTTTTTACAGAATGTTCATGGTCACTTGACATTGCGAATAATGCTGGAGCTTTGTCATTTTATGCATCTTCATTAAAAAGGGAAACTTAAACTAAAATTTCTTGCCTTAGCTTGTTGGTGGTATTGTAACTATGACACTCGGTTTGCGACAAAACCTCGTAACTAGAGCTTTATAAAACTGTTTCACTATACTTTGTCCTTCATCTCCGAGATATTGCGTAAATACATTTCAAGTTTTTGATTAACCCTTTTCGCTGCAACAAACAATTTAAACCAGACGACAGAAGAGTGTTCCATTTCATTGTCCTTTATTCATTTTCCCCGAAAGTGATGGCATCAAATGACCAATCGCGGCTGTCAGTCAAATGACCAGTCGACCATATAAGTTATTCAATTAGACCAGGAAGGAGTTTTGAACTCAAACGTAGGCCGCCTTCTTTTTTAACCTTTTATGTTTGTTTTGCGACTTCAAAGTCGTAACTACAGCTTATTCAAGCTGCAGTTACGACGTTTAGGTCGCCAACCAACCACTCTACGTTTTTATCACATACTACTGTTCATAGAATTTGCAAAATAACGCCGTTAAAGACCGAAGCGGGACTTACTATTGGAGTCGTGTCGTGTACTCAAATAAGACATAATGCGATGTTTAACAAATCGAATTGCTGCGCTAACGCACGTTTTGGATTAATAAATAGAAGAGAAAAAGGGCAGAACATCTAACATCTTGTCTAAAACACCGTTAACTGTTCAAACCCGGGATCTTACGCTGCTGTGATTTTATACTTGAGAAAACATTGTGGAAAAAGAAGAAATTGCTTGGAATTGCATCCAATTTTCATTGTCGCCTGCATCCTCTTTCAATTTGGACCAGTCTAAAATTTCAAAAACCAGGAAAGGGTTAAATAAACTTCAACTTTTCTGAACTACATTTAGTTAACAATACAAGAATAATTATCAAGCCTGACAAGCATAATGCGTATGGAAAAGCACACGAACACGCTATATGGATAACATTGTTTTTACCGCATCCCCCATATTCTAAATTTTTGACATTATTATGACTTTTTACGACATAAAGTTTATAAACAATATGGGTAAATCATAAAAAATACTAGTAAGATGACTATGTCGTGTCTATCTTTTTTACATATTAGCATTAGAAAGTTTCTAAATTGCAACCTTAAGTAGCATCGCTGTTTAAAGTTCATCTATTAGGAGCGTCTCGCGACGTTACAAAAAGCCAAACGACTTGTCAAAATATCAACGGTGTTTTACATATCAAATTATCGTTGTACTTGTATTTCCAGTTTGTTGTTTCAGAGACCGAAAATTGTTTGCGCATATCTGGCCTCCAGTGAGTTCAAAAACTTCAAAACTATAATAAAACAATTACTTTGGCTGTCAGGTCGACATCTTGTTTTGGCAGTTAACTTTGAGTACTCAGACTTTTGTTTTCTTCTAATATGTCTGCTCATCATTTAAACCATTACCAGACGAGAAAATTTTACACTGGTTTAAATCCAAAGATGTTGCAGACGACAATTTGACTTGGTGAAATATAATACATGTACCTTTTGCCTTTTTGGGTAGAAAACAATGTGGATAATGAAGATATTGATTGTAATGAGCAAATTCTTCATTATCCATAATGTTTTCCAAAAGCTTTTTTTCTTTTTTTAACCCATGCCTTGTATAAATTGACCATACATGGAACCATAACAAGATATATCTTGTACTTCTAATTAAGGCTTTTTGGTACCACTATTCTAATTTGTACCATACAAGAACTCAATTAAACATTTCTTTTTGACTCATTCCCAAATAATCCCGCTTTTTGAAGCCTGCAAAGAAAAGGGCTCTGGAAAACATTGTTGTAAAATGGAGAAACTTCTTGTCGTCTGACAATGGTTGAAACATCTGAGCACGAGATTGTATAACATTTTCCGTACACAGTTGAGAATTTACTCTAACTTCTTCAATTACCTCAGGATCTAAGCAGAAATATATCGTTTGAGTGAATTCTCAACTGGGTACTAAAAAAAAGTTCATAATCTCGGGCCCTGATCCACCATTGGTACATAAATAGGAAAAGATATTATTCTAGCTTACTAATGGTGTGAAACTGAAATCTATCTAAAGGTCATTCTGAAGTCTGATTAGGTTTTTTTGTTTCATGTGTCCATGAAAACAAAGATTTTTCTTCTTTTCTTATTATTTTAAAGGATTTGCCAATAAAGAAAATCGACCCGAATAGTATGCATTGTGCAGTCAATCCAGGTCCAAAGGCTTGAGTAAAGCATCCTTGCAACATTCCACATGTTGGTGCAGTATTTATTGTTTAGATAAAGATATTAGCGTATTCCCTCGCCATGACGCTTTTTGATGCCCTACAAGAAAAACAAATGGGAAAACATTGCGTAAAATGAAGAAATTGCTTGTTTAAAGCAATTTCTTCATTATCCACAATGCTTTCTACACAGGAAGTTGAAAAAATCTTAAAATTAATAATCTGCAACTCTTTAGAATTCGGACCAGTCAAAACTTTTGCCGTCTAGTAATTGGTTTAAAGCCTTACAACGACTTATATATTTACACTATGCCTATTAACCCCTTTTTGCGAAGTATACGTCTGTTTTCATAAGGTGTTTTCTTTTCGGGATATCGTTCTTATCGGACCAACTAGCTTACCTTTGGTTACTGATGTTGAAAAACATCATTGCCAACAAGGTTTCCTTCGATCAGAAAGGTCGCATGTTATTTGCGAATTGTAACAACGCCCTTTTAGCTGGCAAAGCGTTAGCTTTGATAGCCTTAATTAACAGACAAAAATTTGAGGTCTTCTCAGAGTTAAACGAGTGCAAACTGCCACTGGAGGCCTAACCGCCAAATCCATTGAATGCATACGCCGTACTTTTTAAATATTTCAGGAATATTGCAAACCCTGCCTGCAAGTTCATTTCCTTGGTATTTTTAGTTCACCTTAGGATTCGTGTTAAAATGACTCAGATCAAAGTCGACGACAATTTCAAATTATGGAAAATTCTGAAATATTTATCTCTTTGGTTTAAAAAATAATGTGGTAAATGAAGAAATTGCCAGTAACACATTTTTCCAGAACTATTTTCTAAGGGGCGAAGAAGGAGAGGGATTGTGTGGGAATTGGTTAATTCCATGGTTACTTTTACCTCATTTATTTATCATTATCACATTTGACAAAGAAGATTACTTAACAAAACCATGCTTCGCTAGCTTACAATACTTTCAGTACCTTGATTTTATGAAAAGTGATAGAAATGTATTTTTAGACACAATATTAGACCCCGTTTACCATGTTTATCACAATATTTGTAAAAGCGATAATTTATAATAACTTTTCAAAACAAACTATTGAAAGATATTGATAGAGAGCAAGTACTGGAAGGTACAAAAGTAGCATATTTATCCAAATTTATCTGTTCGTCAACGTTTAGTTTTCCTTGTTTAAAGTTTGTTTATATTGGAATGTAAGAAATGTGGTATTTTTTTATTATTATTAAAATGAGATAATAAACAAAACCTAATCGCATTTCTGAATGAACCCGGTTCGAGACTTTATACTGTTTGCTGTCGGCTTTCGTTTCATACCTCAATGAAAGCAAAAGGCGAATTCATACAGTATTATAAGGTTTTTCATTTCATGCCAGAATGAAAAAAAGAAAAAAAAAAGAAAACAAAAACGGGCGATAAAAATATTTAATTTGAGGTCGCGGATATAGTTTTAATTAGATGATCGTATGTGTTAATCAGAATCAATCGACCAATAAAATCATTCATTAAGATCGGAAGTGAATCCTTAACTCCAGCATTGGCCGACATTTATGTTAAACATTTACGTCACCATATTCGAGCTGAAGCTACGACCCTTAGGTCGCAAACCAACCATTTACTCTTGTCACGTATTACTTGCCATACATTTTGTAAAATTACCCTGTTCAGTATCTAAGTGGAACTTCCCATTGGAACATAGTGGGCGTGTCCAGCGATAAGTAAGTTGTATAACAGCGCAGGATTCTTGCTCAATTATATTTTGTCAGTCCGATTAGCTCAGTTGATAGAGCACTTGACTGCAAACCTCAAAATCACGGGTTCGAGCCCTAGGCTGACCATATCAACTAAAATAACTGATTGTCTTTCGTATGAAACGTTAAACCCAGGCTCCATGTGGCGGTGCTATCCACCGAGCGCGTTAAAGAACCAGGCGGAGCTCACAGCAGTTTCGTCCTGTATCCTTTCACTATCCCCCGTAACAACTTACCGTCTTCTAGGGGCGTCGCTCATATGGGCATGTGCTACGGTAGCAACGATAAATAAACGGAAAAACATCAATTATATTTTCCGTACTTATTAGGTTCCTCCCAGTAAGGCAATTTTGAGGCAATAAGGAATAACAACACTGAATTGACTTGAGATAATTTTGAAATGACTTTTAAGGACAAGTCTGTTTTAGGTCTAATAACCCACAGAGCAGAATTAAAACTTTAAAGACTCTGGGCACATGCTAGAAACATTTTACAAATCCCCCCCCCCCCCCGTTTACCATCACTGATCAGTTTTAGCTAGCGAGAGCATTTCAGAGCATCAGTATCGATGCACAGTCTTAACCCATTCCCACACAATGACGCTTTTGGGCACCTCCAAGAAATAAAGCTTTGGAATACATTGTGGAAAATGAAGACATTGCTTGTTACAAGCAATATCTTCATTATCCACAATGTTTCTATCCAAAAAGACCAAGACTTCTAAAATTTCATTAACTGAAAATTGTTGTCTGCACCGTCTTTCAATATCGACTAGTCGATATTTTTTGGTCTGGTAATGAGTTAAACTAGGCACCTACCACAGGCTAGTTAGAAACATAGATGGACAATGACTCTCAATCTGGCGGATTGCGTTTTTTCAAAAAAAAAAAGAATTTACCGACCAATGAAATCAGTCATTTGGAAGGGAAATGAACTTTAAATCCCGACATTTGACGACATTTATGTGAAGAAGCATTTTTGTTGGTTTGACGACTTAAACGTCGTACAGGTCGCAATCTAGACATTTCACTATTCATTATATGTAACTAGCCATATTTTTTTACAAATTAATACCATTTAAAGTAAGTTCCTGTTGGAGGTTAGAGTGGTTGCCATCCGAGTCAGTGGGCAGGGCCAGCGATCCATCAATTCAACGTAGGCTCTCATATTAGTTCACTAGTTCTTGTTTAATATTGAGGATCAAACCATCTACTTTTTATTTTAAAGGCGGACGTCCTATTCACCTGATCTATAGAGACATTTGATACAAAACATAATTCCTGGTTCGGCTTAAGAATAACATAGCTAAATATGTAGCTTGAATAAGCTTAAGTTACGATTTTTAAGCAAAAGCCGGAAATGAAAAATAAATGCATTGGGCACCTTTTGAATTCTCTCTGTGGGTGTATTGATTTAATGGGGTTTAACGCCACTTTTAACAGTATTTCAGTCATATCGCGGCGGCTGGAGCACCTAACAACGGATTCCTGGTATTTCTCACACCAGTACTATCCCTATATCTTTCCTAGCCTCTAGCTGCTATCCCACTTAGGTTTACGGTTATCTACCCATTGGTGAAGGACAAATGTCGGAAAGAATATGTGACCTCGCCGGGGACCGAACCCATGACATCCATTATTGAAGATTAGGAGTCTGATGCACTACCGACTACGCTATGACGGCGGTATGATTCTGCGCTGGTTCTGTTATTTTCTGAAAATCCCTTACTGTAAGTTGGAGGTATTGGAAATAATGAACTAGTATGGGGGTTTACGTTTATTGTGTTTGAACTTCTCAGGGATGTCTTTGATAGTTTCTCACAGTTAGCGGGAGTATTTGATTATAGAAAAGGTAAGTTAAAAAATCTAAAGCTTTTAAAACGAAGAAAGAAGAGAGATAAAACAAAATATATTATTTGTGTGAGTTATTGTTGATATCGATAAATTTGTTCAGGTTTTGTTTTGACGCTTATCAAAAAATACGTGTTCTGATTAAAATATAGATTGCATGTAATGATTTCATATCTATGAAGTGTTTAGATAAAATCTTAGCGCGTAAATTTGGAGAAAGAAAAGATCGGCATCTATTATAAGTTTCTTTGGTTGAAACAAGAAAATGTATATTTCATTAGCTTTGTTTATATCTTCGTCGATTTTCGATGACTTTTTATGTTTAGATGTCCAATTTCGAATTCTAATCGAAGTAATTTCCAACAATATTAGAAAAGCCTTTTATACAAACTTATAGTGTTTCGATGCAAGGTTTAAAATTTCAGTTGTTGGTTTTTCTCTATTGACCCATTCCCATACAATGACGCTTGTTGGTGTCCCTAAAAAAAGCTTTGGAAAACATTGTGGAAATAAAGAAATTGCTTGTAACAAGCAATTCCTTCATTATCCGCAGTGTTTTCTACCCCAAAAAGAAAAAAATCCAAATTTTTATCAATTTAAGTGTGTCGCCTGCAACATCTTTGAATTTTGAACAGTCTAAAGTTTTCTTATGGTAATGGGTTAAAAATGGTATTTTCATATGGGAAAAATCGTTCGTGAACTCTCATAGTCCTGCATTGGATCGGACTGCATTAATTAAGTTCTTGATTGATCACCAAATAGGGACACCTCATTATAACCATTTTATTTCATACAATCGAGCAGATTTTAGCATTCTTCGTAGCATTCGTGCAATTTTTAGAGCATTTCGTTGAGAAAATACGCTAAAAACCTATGATGGGTGTCCATGCATTTTTCCGGAAAAAAGATCTGATATTGAAAATATATCTTTTTCCTCCAAAAATGGTAAAACTGATAGGATATGAAGGTATTTGAAGAAGAAAAAACATTTTACACAACACATTAACATGATGAATAGCCAGGACACCACGTTCTTAAAAATGCATTTTCATATAAAGATCGTAGAAATTATACATCTTCTTTTAGTTTAATCGGAAATTATAATAGAAAAATAGTTCCTGTACAAACTAACAGAGCCGGATTGAAAATAATATACCTGGTATTGCGTTACACTAGCTCTTTAAACAGGCGCATAGGAAGCGAGGGGAGAGCCAAACTTTAGACGCATACACATTTAATCTAAATGCGAATTCTTCCTTACAAGCCAATTTATGTTACAATATTACATTATCTGTCAAAATTATAAGAGTGGAGAGAAACTTATTCCCACCCTTGTTTCTACGAATTTATAACCACAAGAGAAGATGCATTGCGTTAGTTTAACCTATTCCCATGCAATGACGCTTTAGACGCCCTTTAAGAAAAGGCTTTGGAAATGATTGTGGAAGATGGAATTGTTTGTACCAAGCAATATTTTCATTTTCCACAATGTTTATCCAGAAATTTGAAAAAAAATATAGCAACACATAAAATTTAAATGGTCATTTTCAGCCTCTTTTTAATTTGGACTAGTCTAAAATTTTGCCGTCTGGTAATGGGATAATCAAACATCACCTTATTTTTCATGATTCATCATAGACCTTCTGGATATCCTGAAATTTCCCTAAATTTATTGAAATACATTACCAGTGCAATGTAAAGTAATTATCTAATCGGACTCGTTTTAGAAAAGGAAAGGTTGTATTCTACTTCTGAATTATTGCAAATGGATAGTTTGAAAGAAGTAAAAAAGTTTTACACTAAACTTTACCTTTGTCATGCTGAAAAATCTTTTTCAGAATTGTATAAAAATTAAAAGGCTGAAAGCACTTGTAGCAGTTGTTGTTCAGTTGTCAATACTTCTTTTGAAAATTAATTTCATAAACAACGCTGGTTTCAAAAGGATAGACAGGAGATGTAGACAAAGATCAGACTGCACATAAGTAGACTGTTCCGGTTTCAGCATGACACGAGTTAATATTGCAGTTCCAGTGAAATTTGTATAACCGATTCAGATTATTTTAAAGCGGTTATATAATAAGACATCTTTCCTGTGTCTTCGAATGGAACTTTCCACTTTCCGAAAGAGTCTATCCTTATTACGCAAAAACCATTCGGACCAAGTTTCAATTAGATGAAACCAAAATATGGCCACTAGAGTAAAACCAAAGAAAAAGTCATCAAGGCCCCTCTTCCTGTTTTATTTATTTATTTTTTTCAAATTCAATCTAGCAATGTTCAATAGAGTTAATTCCTATGACTAAACAATCATTCCGACCAAGTTTCATAAAGATTGGAACACAATTTGTGACTAATAGACAAAGAAAACAAAGAAAATATAATTAAAGCGGCTCTTGAATTTTGTCTCTCACTTTCCAAAATTCTGATGCATTCAGAAATTTGAATGAAGGGGGGTAAGCTGATTTTTGTCAGGAATCAAACTTCCATAACTTGAAAAAAAAGTATGAAAAGATGCAAAAGTATTTCGCGTTACGTAACGCAAAATAAGTCGACGAAGTACAACCCGAAAGGAAACGGAATCTTTTGATTGTACCGAACGTTGCCTTATTTGTGCTTTCCATGACGGGTCGACGACGTCGTTGGCTTCCACTAGCTATTCGGTCGTTATCGACATCACCCGAAGACAATCGACTTCACTCGATAAATTCCGATGTTTTAAAGTAATGCTTAATAAATATACTACATTTAATTAATCTTTAAGGGTTAATAAGAAAAAAGAACATTTATTGTGAAAATGACATTAATAATTCTTAGTAACAATCACTTTCTTCTTTTTCCATAGTATATTTTACCCTACTCAATCGTCACTTTTCAAAATTAAATCTGCTTTAAATTATCGTTCGCAAAACCTCTAAATTTAGACAGGTCTGAGATTTTGCAAAACAGGAAAGGGTTAATACTGCACATAGTTTCGTTGTGCTGAATTTTCACCGAAAAGAAGTGACGCTGTCATCCAGGATTCGTGAGTTGATACCTGTAACAAATTAGTTTGGAATACTTCCCGAAAAGTGAGTTCCCAGGCAAAACTGTTTACCTTCACACGCATACGTTGGAGATCTTTCGAAAATTGCATTCAAGACGTGTTCTATTTAATTTTTATAATGTTGTCATAAATCTTGTGGTATTTCGCCTTTTTACACCAAAAGAAATGAACGTTATCAATTGTAATCATTGTCAAATGAAATAGTGCTTTACTTGAAAGAGAGTTTTTCTTTTAAGAGGTTTTAAATATCATTTGTAAAATGCGTTCTTGTTTAACTCTTTTCTGTTCAAACCCTGGGTTTTACGTCCCTCTGATTCATGCTTGAGAAGGCATTGTAGATTGCACAAAACCTTTGATTCTAGACAGGTCCTAAATGTTGCCAAACAGGAAAGGATTAAAAGTTTGATATAAAACAGTAGTTTTATCATTTGATCAATGGCGCAGGAGTGAAATGTATTCGATTATTGCTTTTAATATAGCAAGAACAACATCATATACTTGATTACTATAACTATGTTAAAGTCTGAAGTCTGGGGTAACAGGTCTGTCCGGGGAGTGCTTATACCGAGTATAAGCTTCTTTCGTCAAACAAAAGATCGCTGGCTGCTATTTTTGTCCTTCGACAGTGTAGTTCATCTGGGGAAATAAGCAACTTTATTCCGTAACTTATATAGGGACATTTAAATAAAGTACAAAATAGTGATAAGCAACCAAAACATTGTAGCTATAACTTTAAATAAACTGTAGTTACGACGTATAAATTGCCAAAACAACAAAAACGATTAAAAACGATGTTATATTTTATATGTTCAAAGATCCATTTAGGTGTAAATAGATGATTCATTGGATTATTAATTGACAGCGGCGCTCTGACAATTTCTCCGTAAAAATATGTAAGACCTGTAGTCCAGAAACGCCTCTCGTTTCAGCAATGTCGATAGGGAGGGTACACAACCGTAACGGTTACAAGTAAAATAAAGCCCTTGCATCATATTCCCAACATTTTCACCTGAGCCTGATGTGCAGACACTGATCAGCCTACGTAGCCACTTTGTGTATTAAGAATATTCGTCGATTAATTTTAGACTGTTCCAAATTGAAAGAAGTTGCAGCCGACAATTTACAGCTTTTGAAATTCTAGACTTTTTAGCCTTCTGTGTAAAATAACATTGTGGAAAAATGAAGAAATTTCTTCATGCAAGCAATTTCTTCATTTTTTACAATGTTTTCACAATCGTTTCTCTTGAGGGGAGTCAAAAAGCGTCATTATGTCGGAATGGGTTAAAGAGGATTCGGGTAAGTAACTATCAGCAGATAGGAAAGTGAAGACTCTGATCAGACTGTTCGAATGCACAGACTGACCTGAATCTTTACTTGGCGCCAATGTGTAAAAATACCAAGTAAAGGCTTAATGCATGAGTTTTAATGTTAATTCCATTACCCCAAAACACAATTTTACAAACCTTCAAGTTGAAAGAAGTTGCAGACGATATTTTCGACATTTTTTATTGGAATAAAATTGAAAAAAAAAGTGTCAAATGTGCTGGAAACATTGTGAGAAACGGAGACTTTGCTTGTTTCAAACAATTTCTTCTTATCAAAAGTTTTCCATCAGAAAGCGTCATTATGCGGTAATGGAATAAATAGAATTGGATAAATACGGCATTATTTAAATGGTCCTATAAGCGAAATGGTGGCCATTCAAAAACTGGGCTTGGTTTGCCTTTCTTTTGAATGTGCCTGATTTATGGAGTCTTAAGAATATCAATTAATTTTACTTCTGACCTGCGGCACATATTTAGCGTAATTCTGTCAATTAACCATCAACAGTTGATCCTGCCAAACAATTAGGCATTCTATGTAACGAGGCATTCAGTTAAATGACGCGTAAAGATATGATCGTCAAAATTCCTCATCAGCCTCTTTACGTTTTCTAGTTTCTGGGTGAAAGTCTGACATCGACGTTGCTATAACAATACGTTGTAATCACAGTTTGAATAAGATGTATAAATTGTGTTTTGTTAGCCTAGCGAAAATATGCCATACAAATTCACTGAACATGACTGCCAATCGAAAAGATGGATTGATCATCGAGTCTTACTCATTGATCAGGTGGTTAGCGTGCTCGACTCCTAATCGGGTGGTTGGTGGTTCGAGTCCCGCCGGAGATGGGTTGTATATTTGGGCAGGACACTTTACAAACAGAAACCCAGTCCACCCAGCTGTGAGAGTAGATAGCAGTGGTTAGAATCCAATGCCTCTCTCTAATGTGCATTGATAGCTAGGGCCACGATGCAAATTAGAGTTCGTCTCTTCATCGTGTAATCCTCAAGTATAAAAGATGACCACACAAATCGTGAATTTAGACTGTGGGTGAAATTCGAACTCTGACATCGGCATTTATGTAAAGCATTTTTTTTCTTCCTAAACATCGTAACTACAGCTTGAAAGAGTTCATTTAAAACACTTAAAAATGTCAGTTGTTTAGAACTCTTTATTCCCTATAGATTACGAAAAATGTATGTAGCTTCATGGTTTTTGATTTTTGTCTGATACGCATCCATTAGATTCACCCTATCATCGCAATTATACCTATTTCCATTGAAAAGAAAATTTGAATGTATGTAATTGGATGACGCGCATTTAAATAACTGCTCTTTAAACAATATCCTAATATCATAGAATATCGTAAAATAAAACGGTGTGTTTGCGAAGCGCAGAGACTGAGTAACAAAACACAAGGAAAGTTATGTTATCCTTGTATTGCATTCGAGCCGCGTATGAAATCACATGAGAACCAAGGTCTAGAAATATCAGAAGTTCCTGTGCGGTGAGAAGTTTATATCATTACTACTTTGACTATAAATATAAAGAGACGCTTACGAAATTTGTTTTACTAAAATTCAAATCATAATACAGTTATACATCGCGTGACGTCAATTAACCGAGACAATGAAGACATCTTACCATTTTGTATCCGTTCATTACTTGTACGTTACGGATTTTTTTGTCGAAGTCAAATGTTTATAAGTTTATAAGGAATTGGGTATATATAAAATGTCTTAAAGCGACCCTTGCACAGATTATGAAAGAAAAGTTTTAGCTTCATTTTCCATATTTCTAATTATAATGCTTTCTGACATTTGTAAGAAATTCATTAAGCCGTTTTTGTAATGAACATGACTGTTCATAACTATTTAAAAAAGAAAGAAAAGAAAAAAGGATATTTGGTGTTACAAGACGCCAAAAAACCAGTGAATTATAACTCGATTCGAACCGGAAATCATCGTCTAAATACGTTTTCTTTCGATTACACCGAAAATTGCCTTATTTGCGGTTTCCATGACGTATCATTTTCGTCGGTAGCTTCCGCTAGCAAAACAGTCGTTATCGACATCATCCGAAGACAAACGACCGAACTCGATAAATTCCGATGTATCAAAGTAGGGCATTGAAAATATATCACAATATGTTGAAATAATAGTGAATTTAATCACTTCAACATGAAGACAGAATATTTATCATGAAAATTACTTTAATAACTATTAGAAAAGCAGATAATTTTCCTACATCAAAATTTCATTAAAATCTGTTCAAGAGCCGCTTTAAGTGTCTGAGGATACTTTGAGCCAACAGCAATCTACCACATAGCATTTTTAGACTCCGATTAGACTGTGCGAACGCTAATCCCAGTGTTTACTTAGTACGCGTATGAAATTATTGGAAATAATACTCTCAGGGCCAATCATTTTTGTATTGATTCACGTAATATAAACTCTCTCACAAAGTCATCATGCGAAAAAAAGTAGTGCGCCAAGAGTTACATTTATAAAGTAACATTGGTTCATTAACGTATTTGACGAGGTTCATTTGCTCTTGGCAAAAATGACCTGATCGAATCACCCGCTTTTGTCAAATATAGCTTTCCGTGTAATTACCGCCAATGGTGACCGAGGCCTGAAGTCAAGAGATTATTGACTAAAGCTAGATAATCTTTGTCACTGACACAATTTTGACGTTGATCTCTTAGATTATATGAGCCTATGCGGGACATTTCCAACCATTTCGCATGTGCGTGACTCCCACACATCGAGCACCCCGAACAGCCATTCGGGGCAATTAGAATATTCGCTGATTGTTTAAAGAAGCTTTGGGTCAATGTCTGTTTACAGAGCGCAGAGTGAAGACTCTGATCAGACTGTGCGGATGCACAGGCTGATCTGAGTCTTTACTTGGCGCACAAGTGTAATGGTTGGAAATGTCACGCATGCGCTCATATTCTGTTTTCTATATTCTTGATTCGGAAAGTATACAGTGACAGTACTAGTGTGAGAAATACCCGGAATCCATAGTTAGGCACTCCAGTCGCCGGAGTACTGTTAAAGGTGTTATACTGTTAAAAGTTGTTTTAAAACCCTATCTAAAATAATCAATTCTCCGTTTTGTTTTTATACCACGAGAAACAATCCTTACAATTTATCGGACAAAGTGCACCTATGCATATTTGTCTGTCATTTCTATCTCTTTTACAAGTAGCAATAAACTGTTCTTCCCAACCTAATGTCCCCCTGTGTTGAGAAATGAACTCAGGTGAAAGAAGAATTTAAGTGAAAGAACGATGTTTTGTTGAGGTGGCCTGGGATCGAACTCACGACAGGATTGTCAAACAGCTTTGTCGGCTGCGCTTTAGTTGATTCCATGTACCGAAATGACATGAACCCATTACCAGGTGACCGAATTTTAGACTGCTCAAAATTGAAAGACTTTACAGTTGACAATTCAAATTACATTTGTATTGAAAAATGCGGGAATTGGTCTAAATAACCAGTTCAAAACTAGACTACGTCCATACACTCAGTCAGTGAGGGTAATCCGTGATGTGCAAGAGTCTTGAATTTTATAATTATTATGAGTTAAGTTAACCTTGTGGAGGATGCTTGCTTGACAACCCAATAAACAAAACTTGTGGTCGGTCGAGCAGGTATCTTCTACTCCTCATCGGTGGATTTTTCCGTCTTGTTCGGCAGAACTAATATAGATCTATGTTTACTGTTTTTTAGCATACATTTTGTAAAAACAAGAGACATCGATACTCCCTTACATTGCTTACCTAATATTGTACAATTATGTTTTGTTATTAAGATATAAAACATTGTGAGAATAGAATAAAGTGCTTGTTACAAGTAACTTTTCATTTTCTCATATTTCTACTCAACTCGCTGTCGTGATACCTAGTTGCATTCTAGCTGATGTTTTGCTTTTCCTCAGAATTTATAACTCTTGCAATAAATAATAGATCCCCGGTCCAGCTCACTGACTCCGACATAAAGTCCAACTTCGAAATTAAAAGGCGATATTTTGCAAAATTTATCACCAGGAACATGGGTAAAAAGGGGTAAAATTGATGGTTGGTGACCTTAACGTCATAACTACAGTAGTTACGACGTGTGAGTCGCAAACCAAACAAAATGCTTCACTTAAATGTCAGCCAATGTTGAAGTTCTAAATTCTATTAGAATGTAGAATTGGTCGATTAATTCTTTGATGGAGAGTCGCGATTTGTCAATTGTAAAATGACAGGGCTTATCTTTAAAAGAAAAAAATTTTCTTTATCTAAACGATGCAACAAATTATCCATGTGAAAATTTTAATATAAGTTCCACATAACTAGTGGTGCTTAAAACAAATTATGGCTGATTCTCTATCAACCACAATGTCTGCAAACAATCTGTAAATGCAAATTTTATTTTGCATCTCCACTGTAACATTATTGTATTGTTGGAGGTTACATAGTTTGCAGTTTCATTATCAGATCACTTTGTGGCTTTTAAACCTCTACGGGACATTATTCAATAAATAGAACTTGTAAACAAGATTCGTTTATCAAATATTTCTTCTAACCCATTATCACACAATCCCTCATTTTACTCTCTAAAAAGATAAAGTCGTAGAAAATACCACGAAAAAAGAGAACATGCTTGTCACGAGCAATGTCTGCTTTTCTCACATTGCTTTCATCCCTAACAGTTGTAACTGCCTTTAAACATATTGACAGTTACAACTGTTTCGCGCTGACGCATCGAATTGCATTCTTATAGTTATACTCGTAGATCCAGACACGGATATTCAATTAGATGAGGTTTTAGAGTTCGTGCACCTCGATAAAAAGACGTTATCTTTTTACTAACCTTCGATCTCTCGTATGTGCCGTTGACCTTTTTATAAGATACATATAAATTCCCCAACAACCCACCAGGACTACAGTTAAGAATATCGTAAAATTGACGACTATCGCAATAAATATCATGCAAAACCGTTCGTTCGTATCTCATCCACTCATATTGTTTCAAGTAACTCCAAATCGTTCAAAACAATTCACAATTTCACTTGGTCAATTTCTCGATGTTCTCAACTGTAGTAAAATTTCGTAACAACAACTTATTTTTAACCCATTCCCACAAAGGGACGCTTTTGGACACCCCTCAAGAAAAACATTGGGGAAAATAGTGTATGAAATGAAGAAATTGCTTGCAACAAACAATTTCTTCATTTTACACAATGTTTTCTATCCAGAAAGCTTAAAAAAATCTAAAATTTCAGAATCTTTAAATTGTCGTCTGTAACTCCTTCAATAACGACCAGTATAAAAATTGTCCGTCTGGTAATGGGTTAAGCCATTTCAATCTGTGTTACGACTACGGTAGCCCTTTTACGAAACAACTGGCCAATTACTTAACCCATTCCAACACAGCAAAATTTTAGACTGGTCCAAATTGAAAGAAGCTGCAGACAACAATTTCAAGTTGATGGAATTTTGAATTTTTTCATCTTTTTGGATAGAAAACATTGTGGATAATGAAGAAATTGCTTGATACAAGCAATTTCTTCATTATCCACAATGTTTTCCAAAGTTTTTTTCTGGAGGGGCGTAAAAAGGAGGGATTGAGTTGGTGTGGGTTAAGTTCAGAATACTTTATAGCCGAGGCTTACTTAGCTCCAATAGGACGTCCCTTAACGGTATAAAAACGTTATTTTGGAAAAAAGATATGGTCAGTAACAAAATGACAAAAGGGTAAAATGGTAACTTTTACAATGTAAACTTCGTAACTACAGCTTGACTAAGCTAAAGTTACGAAGATTAAGTCACACAAAAAATTGTTGAAATAAATGTCGATCAATGCTCACTTCCGGTCTGAATGAACGATTTGATTGGTTCATTGATTTACAAGTGCGATCCGTCAATCTACAATAATTTTATTTTTAGTTTCGTCTATAAAAAACGAACGCTCTGATTGGTCGAAAAAAATATTCATAACTCCGTATACAAAATTTTGAGCACTAAGCGATGTTGTATACTTCCGCGCAAAATAGTCCCATACAAAAAGATATGTAAATTTGTAAAGCTTTTGTGTGTTTTTTTTTTTTTTTTTTTTTTCGCTCGATGGTATTAAATTATAAGAAATGAAGAGAATATTTTTTGTTTTCATGGAGGTATGAACCGAAATACCTAATCACACAATGTATGAATCCGCTTCGCGAAATCATACAGTGTGATTAGGTTTTCGGTTCATACCTCCACGAAAACAAAAAAAAAATCTCTTCATCTCTTAAATGTAACCGAGGTTGCATATTGTTTTCTAGGATTATGAACCATAAGTCACCAAACCAGCAATAATAATTAATATGAATGATAGAGTTCAACGTCCCCTTTTCAATCGAAATGATTTGATTAATCAATCGATTTTTGATAAACAGCGGGGTTCCATCAAGATTTTGAGTGTCATGTTATCAAAATGCTGTTTTCTTATTTACTTCATTTAAATTTGTGAATATCAAAAACGTTTTTTTTTTTAAAAAAAATGTCCTCCCCGAACTGATCGTTATGTACCCAACCCATTCCCATACATTCTCGCTTGATGACGCGCTGAAGAAACGAATATGGAAAACATAGTGAAAAATGAAAAAAATTCTTGAACAAGCTATTTCTTTGCTATCAACAATTTTTTCCACATCAGAAGACATAAATAAAAGATGGAAAAGGAAAAAAATGTTATCACCTGAAAGTTTTCTTCGGCAACATCTATGAATTTGGACCCGCCTAAAATGTTATGGTCTAGTAATGGGTTAACCCTTTCCTGATTTGCAAAATTTTAGACCCGTCCAAATTCAAAGCTTTTGCAGACAAAAATATAAAGTTGATTTTGTTTGAAAATAACCATTCAGTAGGGTAGAAAACATTGTGGAAAAAGAAGAAATTGCTTGTTACAAGCAATTTCTTCTTTTTTTTCCCAATGTTTTCTCAATTATGAAAGCACAGGGACGTAAAAACCATGGATTAACCAGGAAAGGGTTAAATAAGTACAAAACATTTTAAGCTTAATGAATGTTGAATAATTCACGACATATCCTTTGTTGTCGCTGCACTTTAAACAAAGAAAGAGAGCTTGCATTCAGATAATATCATTATTGTGTGCTACTTACGCGTAAAACTAATGTAAATAAGTTCTACAATGATTGAATAACAAAACGACGTTTAAAAAGGTCATTTAACCTTTTACTGGATTGCAAGCTTTTAGATCAGACCAAATTCAAAGGTTTTACAGACGACAATTTTAAGTCCATTCAATTTGAAAAATAAATAATAACGGTAATTCAGTAGGGTGGAAAATATTATGGAAAAAAAGAAATTTCTTGATACAAGCCAATTCTTCTTTGACTATAATGTTTTCTCAAGTATAAAGAAAAAAACACAGGGACGTTTAAATCAGAAATTAAACGGGGAAATGAAATTAAATGGAGCAGTTAAGTATTTTATTCACTGAAATGAACTATTGTGTAAAGAGGCGACCTCGTCATGTCCTTACTGCAAAATGGCCAGTAGTGAACATACCAATCTTAACCCATTCCTGCACAATGACGCTTATTGACGCCACCCCCCCCCCTGAAAAAAACACTTTCAAAATAGTGTTGAAAATGAAGAAATTACTTGTAACAAGCACTTTCTTCATTATGCACTATGTTTTCTAGCCTAAATGTAATTCGGATTTCAGAATAAACGCTCTTTCTGACTGGAAAGATTGAATAGAAAGGTCAAAGTGTTAAAAATGAATTAAAATCTAAAACTTTTTTATAAATCAACTCTTCGCCAGACGACAAAATTCTAGATTAGTCCTTATTTGAAGAAGTATGGGATGACAATATTTGTTGTTTTTTTTTTATTCTTAAGATATGTATTTTCGGTTGGAAAACATGGGGAAGGAAACGAGCAATATCTACATTTTCGACAATATTTTTCAAAATATCTTCAGCTATAAACAGAAAATTATGATCAAAACAGTGAAATTTCCACATCCGGTCCTAGTGATTGATTTGATAGGTTAATCGAATTATAACTGACAGAAGCGATCCAAAGATTATACAGAAGACCAAACTGATCCATTTTTGTGACCCTTATTTATCTATCTATCTCCCTCTCCAACTCCTACTCTCTCTCGCTCGCTCTCTCGCTCTCTTTCTTTCTCTCTCTCTTTCCTTCTCCCCCCCCTCTCTCTCTCTCTCCCTCTCTCTCTCTCTCTCTCACGGAAACTCTCATTTTCTTTTGTCTAGTTATTTTTGTACAATTCGCAATGATTACTAATCAAATAAAGACAATCCAATCTGTCTCAACTTCTCCCACGATGTGTATGTTTTTCTTATTGAATAATGACATTCTCGTGTGTAAGTAACACATTAGACTAAATGAGAAAATAATCTGATCTAGTCATTTTCTTACATCAAAGACATCAATATTTCTCCGTCCGATCAGATAAAGTTACATCCCCTAAACGTCTTATAGCCACCCAAAAGGTACAATTATTTGATAAATAAAAGAATTATGGTGTACCATTTGGGTCAGACGTCCCCTATAAGTCGTCTTGGCACGAAGAACGCGTGCACGCGTAAATAATACAGGTAAACCCGTTTAATTGAATCGTGCGCGCTTATATACTGAAAGTGCACCCGTTATTAAACGCGTGCACGCTCAAAATATGAGCGTGCACGCGTTGAAAGTAAACGCGCTAATAATTTGCGTGCACTTGTAATTAAGGCGTACGCGCTCATCTTATACCATTGAACGGCCAGTAATTATGCGCGCACGCCTAAATGTTAGAAGTATACCTGTATTATTCACGCGTGCACGCGTTTATTTTAGTTTGTACTACCTTAAGTGGAGTTTTGACCCATTTCGTGCACCATTCAGAATTGAAACCGAGACAGGCAAAAGTATACATATGTAAATTTTTATTTTGGATCATAAAAACGCAGGAGTGCGACATATGTCGCCACTACAGCTTCACTACAATCTAGTTTCGTCGACATTTCATTGCACCGAAGAAAAAATGTTCCGATGCCGGGAATCGAACCCGGGCCGCCTGGGTGAAAACCAGGAATCCTAACCACTAGACCACATCGGATATAGAGAATTGACCGTAATGAAGAAAAAAGCGGATTAAGAAAAGTAAGAAGGCAGACGGATAATAAGATATTTTAGTGGGGCTTAACGAAACAGCATTTCATTCATATCGCGGCTCAGGCACCAAATAATAGATTCCTGTTATTTCTCACAACAGTACTACCACTACATCGCTTCCGAGCCTCGAGCTGCTTAGGTTTATGATCACCCAGCTATTTGTAGGAGACAAATGTCGGAAAGGCTATTCGTCGCAGCCGGGGATCGAACATGGGCCCCTTGACTAGGAGTTCTACGCACTGCCACTGCGTTATGGTCGCGGCCGAATGGTAAAAGTAAAATTAAGGAAATCTTTGAAAAGAGAGGCTGGATCTAGCCTACTTTAATCAGATTTACTCATAATTACAGAATGATTATACACAGGAAGGTAGGGTAATTGACAGATCGCATAGCAGGTCATTTATTCATCCCGGACCTGAGCTTACAAATCCGACATCGACCGCCACTTTCGTAAACTTTTTTGTTGGTTTGGCGACTTAAACGTCTTAACTACATCTTATCCAAGCTGTAGTTACGACGTCTAGGTCGCCAACCAACTATTCTACTTTTGTGTTACATGCTGCTTGACATAAATTTTTCACGAAAACGCTGTTAAAAAACGAAGCTGGACTTCCTGTTGGAATCGATGGGCGTAGCCAACGAAGTAAGTGGGTGGAGCCAGCGATTAGTCCATTGCAAGATTCCTTTTAACTTTTCTATACTTTTCTGCTTGTGTTTACTATTGTCTAGGTAAACATTTGAATGTGCACCATCAAAACTTCATAACTACAGCTTAGAATAAACTGTATTTACGAGTTTTTTGTAGACCAGCGACGATATATAGTCTAGGTCTTACAAAAATACTGCCTCATGAAGCATGTATGAAAAAATACCTGTTATACGAAAGGGGTTCTCCCGGATGTTGCCGTTAAACAAAAAATAATAATAATAATAATAATGATAATAACAGAAGAGATTCAATAAAGCTTGGGTCATCCCAAACGGAACACACTCGGCACCTACGGTCTAAATGAAGTATTTGATTGATTGATAGATTCTTTGATTGGCAGCTATGATCGGCAAATTCTTATTGATCTACAAGGGTTATAGATGGACCTTTTTGTCGTGTTCTTCTTGTTAAACTCACATGAAAAGTCTGGTCTAATGGTGATTATAAAGTTATTGCATACTATAAATTTTATATTTTCAGGGAGAATCGAAGACAGGGAGTCGATTTTGCCGAACATTATGATTAGTGATAATCGAATGGTTTATATCGAAATGGACTTTTAAACCCAGTTGTTCCCTCTGCACGAGCAATGTAAATTAATAACAAAGGTATTATCTCTGTGGATATTATTTCCGTCGTTCGACGGGGGATACAATAGAAGAAAAGAAAAAATACAATTGTTACACCACGTTTTAAATTAATTTGAAAGCAACCAAAACGAATTTGTACTATAATGTTTATACAATAATGGAAACTAGGTATTAAAATCCATGATATAAAACGTTCTGGGCGAAAATCAACTTCAAGATATTTTTTGTACACTTTTAGGCAGGAATTGTGTTTGCATCGTTCGTCTAATTGAAAAATTCTTTGTAAATAAACAATAAGACGTCAGACAGAAACGGTGAACTGTCAACATATGTCCAATAACATGCCGGAACAATTAGAATTCAGCTCCTTAAGTCGGACAAGCGAAGAAAGACCATACAATGTGTCAAAAGTTCAGAATACTACCGACTATGATGGAAGTGAATTAGGACCGCTTGTTACTCCGATCTACCAGCAAGTTATCCTCATCTCACTGTATACCATTATAATACTGCTGTCAGTTGGCGGGAACATCGTTGTGTGTTACATCGTGTTTCGATCCAGAAGAATGAGAACTGTGATTAATTTTTTCATAGTTAGCCTGGCGATCAGTGACATCCTTATGGCCCTCATTTGTATTCCATTCACGTTTATCGCGAACGTTGTTGTCAACTCTTGGCCGTTTTGGGACCCATTATGTCCTGTTGTGTCGTTTTTACAAGCCGTGGCGGTGTTTCTTAGCTCATTTACTTTGGTCGCCATCAGCCTTGATCGATACTCGGCGATTGTACATCCGCTAAGACCCAAAACTACTAAACGTCAAGCCTATATCATCATTGCTATAATATGGACGTTAGCGTTTTTCATTCCGCTACCAACGGCTATAACGTCAACAGTCCACAAATACGTCGATGACGTCAACGCACCTGCGTTCTGTGTTGAATTGTGGGACAGTGTATCAGCTCAATCGTTCTACAATATCATCATTCTAATATTTCAATACTTTGTTCCACTGACAATACAGATGTTTGCGTATGGTAGAATAATAATGGTTCTGTGGATTAAGAAAACACCTGGAGAAGCAGTTAATGACCGGGATTACAGAATAGCCAAATCAAAGAAAAAGGTAAATATATCTATCTTTATTTGAAATCATATAACCCATTCCTACATAATCCCGCCTTTTTACGCCCATCAAAAAATAGTTCAGGAAAACAATGTGGTAAATGAAGAAATTGCTTGTCACAGGCAATTTCTTCAATTTAACACATTCCGTTCTTTCCAAAAAGACAAAGGTTGTTTTTTTTCTTTCTAATTGTACAAAATAACAATTGTCCGCAAGTACTATGAATTTGGACCATTTTTTTCCGCGTGGGATTGGGTTAAGAGATGAAGAGAATATTTTTAGTTTTCATGCAGGTATGAAACGAACAAATCTTATCACACTGTATGAAAATGCGAGGCGGATTCATACAGTGTGATACGGTTTTTAGTTTCTTACCTCCACGAAAACAAGAACTATTTTCTTCATTTCTTATGAATTAATAATATCGATTTAAAAAAACCCCAAATCTTTAACAAATTTCGATAAATTTTTTGCATGGAACTACTTTGTACGGAAAATACAAAATAGCTGTGTGCTCAAAATTTTGTTTATGCAGGTATGAATAATCTTTTCGGCCAATCAGAACGGTCTTTTATGATAGACGAAACTAAAATTTTCATGTTTTGGGCTGATAGTGGATAAACGTGTGAAGTTATATCAAAAGCACCCAAATTGTTTCAGAGGTTTTGTCCGGACAAGTTAATTGACCCAATACCCCAAATCAAACCTTTTAAAGACCCTCGGGAAAAAAGGCTTTGACAACATTTTGCAAATGGATAATTTGCTAGTAATAAACAATTGTCTTTACTTCTCAAATTTGTTTTCCACTCAAATGAGAAAGGTTTTCGAAATTCTACAAAGTGTTCTTGTTGTCCGTGATCTCTTTAAGTCTAGAATTTTGTAGTCTGGTAATCGAATTACGATTGTTGGCCCTTGACTTTTACTTCTTGCAGAAACAATACTTATATTTGTATGTTTGTTTGTTTTTGTTTGTTTGTTTGTTTGTTTTTTTTTTTTTTTTTTTTTTTTCATTAACCTCTAGGTTGTAGCGATAGTGTCTGAACACGAATTTCGACCTTGAATTGCAACAATGAAAAAAAAATCTATTTATTGCACAATAATGAAAATGCTGGTTGTGTGAATTTTCAAAACATCAACAACAAAATCCGAATATTTACCGAGAGAGGGCAATCTTTAGGTTTGAATATTCAGTTTACCATAATCTGTGCATGATTTTAGACCTTTGAGCAAATGATATCGGCTCGGTCGCAAAAAGGTGTATGGGTTTTTTTTTATAAAACGGCCAAATACTGCTGGTAGGGAGTTCGTTTGAGAACGAAAAAGCACGCGGGGTACGGGGCTGTTCAGAAGAACCGATCAACAGACTGAGACCGTTGGCAAAAGTAACACGTCTCTCACAGAATTAGGAGACATATTGAATTTAAACCATTACAAGATGAATATTGTGCAAGAGAAAAAGAAGATGCAGGGTCGACAAAGTCGCCGGAAAAAATAGTTTGTTTGTCATAAATAAACAGGTGTGTACTAAAATTACTGTTTGATACTGAGTCTATCTTTGCGGTTTGAATGAAGTGAATATAGCAGCTACAGAGGAAATGCGGAAAGTAAATCTTTCGCCAAAGGGCCATAACTGTGTGAAATATCAATGGACCAAAGAAATACAGTTTTTGGGGTATGATTATATGTGTCTGGTAACTGAAATTTTAAACAGGGGATATAGTTGGATTGTATTTGGTTTAACATAGTGTTAAAGCAGCTCTTGAAAAGATTATGAAAGTATTTGTTGGCTCAGAATTTTCAAATTTCTAACTGTAATGCTTTAAGACATTTGTATGAAGGCTATTAACCCATTCCCACTCAATCCCTCCTTTTTACGCCCATCAACAAAAAAGCTTTGGAAAACATTGTGGAAAACGAAGAAATTGCTTGGATCAAGCAATTTCTTCATTATCCACAATGTTTTCTAACCCAAAAGACAAAAAATTTCAAAACTCCATCAACTTGAAATTGTCGTCTGCAGCTCCTTTCAATTTAGACTGGTCTAAAATTCCATTGTGTTGGAATGGGTTAACCCGATTTTGTAACGAAAATAAATATTCATAACCTTTTAAAAAAAGAAAGAAAAGGAGCAAAAATAATTCACGTTAAAGTCAGCGAAGTACAACTCGAATGGAACTGGACATTCTTCGGTAAATGCGTTATCTGTCGATTGCACTGAAAATTGCCTTTTTGTGCTTTCCATGACATATCAATTATGTCATTAGCTTACGCTAGCAATACATTCGTTATCGACATCAACCGAGGACTAATGATCTCACCCGATAAATTCTGGTGTTTCAAAGTAGGAGAAGGAAATATATCACATTTAACTAAAATTATAGTGAATTTAGAAGAGTTAACAGAAAGGGAAATTATTTATCATGAAAAATAATATTGTAACTATTGGAAAAGCTGATAATATTATTATTTTAAATTTCAATGGAAATCTTTTTAAGAGTCGCTTTGAATAAGAGGCAAGGTTGGCTTAAAACGAGTGATATATTTCAAAGAATTTTGATACAAACCTGAAATTTCTAAGACATTTGTGATTTGATCATCACTGAGTTTACCTCCGCTTTTCGAAATAAAGTCTGCGTCCCACGCCGGCTGATTTTATGTCAAATATGAGCAAACGGGATGTGTGAAGATGCGAAATTAGGTTTACCATGTTATGCAAGGAAAAAAACTGAAGTTGTTTAACAAGTGGATGTCGGGGCAGCTGTTAATTTAATAAGTGACATACAGGACTGTTAATTGCTGTGTAACAGGACGTACATATCAGGCAAACCTGAATTCTGCAAGAAGTTTACTGCTATTGTGATTCATAGTTGCTGAGAAAAGTGCAACGGAAATTTACATTTTACCATGTTGAGACTGAAAATGAATTAAGATGTAAGCAAGAAGCTATTACAGAGGGGCCTTGAATTCAGTAACTGACCACGTTTCTGTGATTCATAGTTGCTGGGAAAAGTTCGACGAAATCTTAAATCTGGTTTTCAAATAGTAGTTATACGGACCTAAATTCGGTCAGCAATTTATAGGACACCTATTTTGAACACCGAACGAAGTTTCAAGTAGCTGTGATTCAAAAGAAAAAAATGATCCAGTACACTGAGTCAAGTGGACGAGAAAAACCGTGCTCTAGATTTCCGATCAAGTTAATTTTTTTGGGGGAAAAAAAGTCCGACAGGATATTAAATAAGAAATGCGAAGTTAATGCACAATTATATGATCTATATCCGTGTAAGCAAAATCTTTTAAAGCATAAAGCAGGCCGAAAAAGTTGTAAATTGGTTTTTAATATGTTCGAGAATACAAAAATAAACCTGAACCACTTCTCAGAGGAAACGTGTTTACTCTCCATTGCATTCCAAAATATATCGTATTAACCCATTCCCACACGACAAAATTTTAGACTGGTCCAAATTGAAAGTAGCTGCAGACGACAATTTGAAGTTGGTGGAATTTTATTTTTTTTTTTTTTTATCTTTTGGGATAAAAAACATTGTGGATAATGAAGAAATTGCTTGTAACAAGCAATTTCTTCGTTTTCCACAATGTTTTCTAAAACTGTTTTATTGAGGGGCGTAAAAAGGAGGGATTGAGTTGAAATGGGTTAAATAGGTCGCGGTGTTATCGCCGGCGACCAACGAAAGAGTAAAAGTCAAGGATATTTAATAAATATTTCCCTGAGTATGCAGAACTTGATAATCCATATTGTCAGACAGGGTTTTATTAATTTCCAATTGATCAGTGACTGTGAAGACCCATCACAATTAACTTTGTCTATGTTATATTAGACCATAAATGTCGGCCGTTAGCTTTTTACCCGAGTCAGACAGGCAAATAAACTAGATGTCACTTTTTGTCTGTCTGGCGCAATTGGATGTATGTCGAATTAATCTACAACCTAATTGCTCCTTACCATCCTATTTAGCTCCTTGTATTTCTCTCTTTTTACGCATTTCTTCGTTTGTGAATTCGACGGATACCGACTGTCAATCTCATAAACGGTTGACCAGTCAAATTAAACATCTGAACCGGTATAGTGAACTTTAAACCACGGCAATTGGTCAACATTATGAGAAGCAATATTGTTAGTTTGAAGACATAAATTCCGAAATTAAGCTTATTCAAGCCATATATACGACGTTTTGGTCGCTAACCAAACAATCTATTTTCATTGCATGTTTCTGACCAAACATATTGCAAAATAACGCCGTTTGATATATAAGTTGACTTCCTGTTGGAGCCAGTTCGCGTGACCAGAAATTCGACAATAATTTCCGAGTAAAAGGTTGTTTTTAGCTCGGCTGTTTCCGGTGAAACTCCGAGGAACTGCTTTATTCTGAGAGTCGTTTGTTTTCGCCGGAATTGTTGCCATAGTCTGCTTGCAGAAACTTTGATATTTTTGGATATCTCTTAAACCTATGCGATTATAATAATATTTGTGATGTCCGTGGTCGAGAGGTAGAGCGTCGGCTTCCCGATCAAGAGGTCTTGAGTTCGATTCACGGGAGCGGCTATCGATCTTGGTTCTGTCATTGGCCCACACTTTCGGCGAAAATACTGGTGCATTTTCCAGGAAGCAGAATCGAGAGAGATTAATCTAAGTTGGAAGAGCTTGTTTCCCAATCGATTTAAAATAAATAGATTTAAACCTTAAACCATAATAATATTTTACTTCGTCAGTGGGCGAACAAAGTGTCGCAGGTACACCTTTATTTAAGGTGTCTTTACGACATTTTGCTCGCCCATAGACGACATACTTTTACATCTTGACGAGAGCTGGTGTGCTACGTTGCATCAATGCTCCTACTCTGTTAGAGAGGGTTACTACAGTAGACCATAGGTCAAAGTGTGGCATTGCCTACAACCCTTGGTCTAATAGACCGATGCTCAAAATGTTCATCATAACCAGATCGGTTATGCTCTTCTCGATTCGAGCCTCTTCTCTGGCTATCAAGATAACAGAAAAGGTCAAAAGATTATTGTTTGACTCTGCCGATATTTCTTTGTCCGTTTGTCTTATTCTCTTAAATACTGGTCCAAAGCGGAAGTATTTACTTGTTACAGGCAATTTCTCCTTATTCTACAATATTTTCTCAATATGATATTACGGGGATGTACTGGTCTAGTATGTCAAGCCTATTACAGTCCAATGTCCTTTATCAACCTATTAAAGATTCGCGTGATTTTTAGCTAGCAAAGTGTCAGTTTTGATAGCTTAAGTTTAAAAACAAAATTTTGTAAAGTATAACGAGTGCAAACTAACGGTTGATACTAGACCACTTAATTCTTTGAATGCCTACGACATAAAAAGTAGATTTGTTTTTTTTTTTTTTTGTTTTTTTTTTTTTGTTTTTTGGTTTTTTTTTTTTTTTTTTAATATTGCAAACTCTGTAAGTTAATCTACCAAGTATCTTTAGCTCATTTTAGCATATTGTGTACAAAATGAGTCTAATCAGAGTCTTTACTTTGCGTTCTGCTTTGTATGGTCACACGAATCAACTTTATTCAAATTGTAGATAACTCTTTAAAAAGCATGCTATTTAATCCATTCCTAGTCTATCCCGCTTTTTAAGCATTTCAAGAAAAAGATTTGGAAAAAACTGTGGACAATTAAGAAATTGCTTATAAGCAATTTCTTCATGGTCCGCAATGTTTTCTACCGTACAAGGCAAAGATTTTCAAACTTCCACCTACTCGAAATTGTCGTCTGCAACTTCTTTCAATTTGAACCATTCTAAGATTTTGTCATGTTGAACTGCGTTCAATCCAGCGCTACTTTTGACCTCGTTTACTTATCATGATAACCATTGACAAAGAAGATTACTGAACAAAACCATGCTTTGCTAGCTTACAGTACTTTCAGTACTTTGATTTGTTTCTCGTTCCGTTGTTCTACAATTGTAGCGTTTAAGGCTCTACCAAGCATGTATACGGCTAGAAAAAGTTCATACTAATGTAGCAT
>OX336365.1:73465318-73687818 GCA_946902895.1 Fragum fragum | reverse complement strand
AGTGGGATAGGAGCTGGAGGCTGGGAACGGATGTAATGGTAATACTGGTGCGAGATATACTAGGAATCCGTTGTTAGGTGCTCCAGCCAACGCGATATGACTAAAAAATGTTAAAAGCGGCGTTAAACACGATTCAAATAAACAAATATCCTCACGCTCTCTTTCCATCTCTCTGTATATTTCTCTTCCTTAAGATATGGAGTATTATAAAACCAACACATTTCTCTGTCGATTTTAAGCCTAACGAAGCAGGCCGTTTTCGGCTGATCCTAACGTTCCTACTACAGTAGCAATCTCCAATCAGAGTGTCGTCGGACTGTCAGTCTAGAGGTCCCGGGTTCGATTCCCGACGGCGGCACTCATCCTTTCCGACTATTTGTCTCTCACCAATGGGTCGATAATCGTAGATCTATGTGGGATAGCAGCTGGAGGCTAGGAAAGGATGTAATGGTAGTACTGGTGTGAGAAATACCAGGAATCCATTGTTAGGTGCTCCAGCCGCCGCGATATGACTGAAAGATTGTTAAAAGCGGCGTAAAACCCCATTCAAACAAAAACAAACAAACAAACCAATCAGAGTGTCGTTCGTTTCTCTCACCAAACACCTTTGTAATTGGCTAAATGACAAGATTCTTGTCAAACCAAGTAATGGAAAATACATTATTTTTTTATTCGCGAGAAACAAAACGGTTTGGATATAATAAAGATTATTCAAAATACATTATGTGTGCATTAAAACCTGATTATTTACCTGTTAACCAACGGACTACTTTTATTTGAAATCATCTGAATAGCTAACGAAAAAGACTAATATTCATGCGACAGGTTTAAACCCATTCCAACTCAATCCCACCTTTTTACGCCCCTCAAGAAAAAAGCTTTGGAAAACATTGTGGAAAATGAAGAAATTGCTTGTATCAAGCAATTTCTTCATTATCCACAATGTTTTCTATCCAAAAAAATGAAAAAAAATTAAAATTCCATCAACTTGATATTGTCGTCTGCAGCTTCTTTCAATTTGGACCAGTCTAAAACTTTGCCGTGTTGGAATGGGTTAAATGGAAATCAGTTGAGGTGTGTGATGAAATGACGTATTGGCGTACTATTTACTGAGCCCATTTAAGAGGGGAATGGGAATGAAGCTAGTGCAAGAGAGTACCAAAGTAGATGCAATCGGGTCCTTTTGATCAATTATACGATTTTAGAAGGGGTTTAAGGTGAAATGACGTAATTCTAGTAGCTACTATATTTTTTAGACTGGAACATTAGTTAAGGTGGTTGGAAAGTTTGTCTCAGTCAAAAAAGCTCCTAGTCTAAAAAAGCCTCAGTTCATGGTCACTCCATCGTACACACAAGGGGGAATAAAAACGAGAAGGCATATATAAAAAATAATTACCTAGTTTTTTTACCGAAGGTGACCCGGTACTTAACTTGTCCAAGACAAACATTATGTTCAAATTTCAAGGGAATTGAGAGCAAAATGTCTCGGAAGGCATGCACGGTTGCCTCATTCAAGAGAGAGATTAAAGAGAGAGACATGGAAACCAGTTTAGCCAATTAAATTGACCAATCGCTGGCCCTGTCCTCTTACTCCTTTGGCCCCGCCAGTTGACTCCGACAGAAAGTTTCGCTTCGATTTTAAAAGGTATTTTTCGAAAATTATTATGGCCAAAAGCATGTAACAAAAAGTAGAATAGTTGGTTGGCGACCTCAAAGTCGTAACTACAGCTTGAATGAGTTGCGACGATTAAGTCGCCAAGCCAATTTTTAGGAGCCAAAAGTATAGCTCGATATTACACACAAGTGCTTCTAAAAGCTAGCCATGTAGCCATTCATTTAATCTTCATTAAACCGAATTCCAATCTCTCAAATATTCCTTTAGGACAAACATTCGGGCCAATTCTGAGGACATTCTAGACAAAAGTGTAGCCTTTGGATGCCAAGGCTTTTTTCTTCTGGGGGTTTACCCACTGACCTTGTTCTATTGAAGCAGGTGGTAAAGAAACTAGAAGTCTGAAAAATTTCAAAGTAATTGAACTAGAAATGGGGGTTCTAGAATACACAGACAGCTATAGAAACAAAGTCTAACTAACCCGCGATATCTTATACACAAACATTCTAATAAAGATTGAAAGATTAAGCATCTACAGTACACAAAAGATGACACACGACATACAACCTATGCCAGAAACTGCTTGATAACAAAGAACCTGACATGGATCACTTTGAGCTCAATCGAAGTAAAGTAATAATGTTCCTCCATACTGGCTTTAAATTGAAATATCAAAGGGGAAGATGGGAAATGATTATTTTCATTTAAATACAGATACAGTAATCTAATACATAGAAGAACACAAGTTTGATCTTTACAAAGTCGTACAACGTATTAATATTACCAATAAATTTTTTAGCTTTTCATCGCTACAACCGGAAAAATTGTGATTTGGTGCTTGATAGCTTACCTATCTAGACAGTCAAAAATAAAACAGTTAGATGAAAGTAAAGTTCAGTATGATTTCATTGGTCGGCTGATTATTTGATTGACGGGCGCGATCGGTCAATTATGCAGACACCCAAAAAAATCAAAAAAGCAAATCTGTTTCTAGTAGGTTAAAGGTTTAAGAAGAGAAATTGTATAACTGTTTGAATTTAGAAACGTACGTACTCTCGTGACAAAAGCCAATAATTCACACCATTTGGGTGGTATTTGACCATTTTTGGATATCGTTTAATGCCTTAGATGTCACTTATGGCGCCTGTTGTTACGTAAAAGACATTTTGAGCCCCATTTTACAGCACTTATTGTACGAAATCTAGGTAGGCTTATATAATAAAGTCCAAACATATCGTGTTAAAACAAGATATATTCATGTCTGAAATACAGATAATTTTTAACCCTTTCCTGTTTAATCCTGGTTTTTACGTCCACGTGATTTTATAGTCCAGAAAATATTGTAGATAAAGAAGAAATTGCTTGTAACAAGCAATTTCTTCTTTTTCTACAATCTTTTCTACCTTACTGAATGGTTATTTTTCAAACCAAAGCTACTTTGAATTTTCGTCTGCAAAACCTTTGAATTTGGACAGGTCTAAAGTTCAAAAACCAGGTAAGGGTGAATCCATTCCCAGACGACCCCGCTTTGTTTACGCCCCTGAATAAAAACGCTCGAGAAAACATTGTGGAATATTAAGAAAGTGCCGGCAACAAGCAATTTCTTCATTTTCCCCAATGTTTTCTACCCACGAAGATGAAGATTTTCGGAATTTTATTGAAATGAAATTTTCGTCTGTATCTTCTTTTAATTTGGACCAGCCTAAAATTTTGTCGTTTTGTAATGGTTTGAGGATGACGGTTCCGTTCTAACTGTTCTTCTCATAAGCCAAAGACTTTGTCATCAACAATTTATGTCACCTTCAACTGGCCAATCTGTGGACCCGTCCACTTAGGCCGTTTACCTCGCACTTTGACTCCAACAGGAACTTCCGCTTCGATCTTTATAAGCGTTATTTTGCAAAATATATGGTCAATTATATTTAACTTTGGTTGGCGTCATAAATGTTATTGCCCCCCCCCCCCCCAAAAAAAAACAGGCTTCAAATAAATGGCGACCAATGTCGTGATTCAAAGTAAACGTCCAGTCTAAATGTGTGATTTTATTGGTCCATTGATTTTAAGATTGACAGCTGCGATAAGTCAATGAACGCATTCCGTAACAAGCCTGCTCTTTTACGCCCCTGAAGAAAGCAATCTTTGGTAAGCAATGTGGAAAATGACAAAATTGCTTGCTACAAGCAATTTTTTCATTATCCATCATGTTTTCAACGCAAAAATATAGGAAATTTTAGGATTTCTTGAACAAATATTTGTCATCTGCGAGTATTTTTTATGACACTATAAGGATAATAAGCCTCACATGTGAAAACGTTTGATTGTCGGACATTATTTTCTAGCAGAAAATCGAAAATTTAAAATGTGGTTACAAGACGGTACTGTTTTAATAGAACGGGTCTTATAATAGAAGTTAAGATAGGACTACCTAGATCGTAGAATACAGACACATATAATGAACCCCCATTTTAACCCTTTCTTGTTCAAACACGGGATTTTACGTTCCTGTGATTTTATACTTGAGAAAACATTGTGGAAAAAGGAGAAATTGCTTGTGACAAGCAATTTCTCCTTTTTCCACAATATTTTCTACCACACAGGGTGGATTTATTTCAAATGGCATCAAGTTTTCATTGTCGTCTGCATCCTCTTTCAATTTGGACTAGTCTAAAATTTCCAAAAACGAGAAAGGGTTAACTGTTTCAGAAATAACAGAGTAGAATATGCTTCTATCTGTCGCTTAGATTACGTAACGTTGCTACCATGCCGAGATCTTTCTGATATGTCAATCAAGTCAAGATTTCAATCAACTGAGAATCTTTCACTAAGCTGCTCTATATAGACCTTCTTAGAAAGATTCCAGTAGGGTAAACTCAAAACCAGACGATAAAATATAGTCTGGCTCAAACTTTAATAAATGTAGACGAAAATTTAAAGTTTGTGAAATTTTCAAATTTTGCTCTCTCTTTTGAGTAGAAAATATTGCGGGAAATGAAGAAATTACTTGCAAGCAAATTCTTAATTTTCTACAATATTTCTCGAATTTGTTTTTCTTGTGGGACGCGAAAAAAGCGATATTCTATCGGAATGGGTTAATGAAATAGGGATTAATTCATGTATAAAAAAAATGGATCGATCGTCTTCAAAAATATCGATTAAGTAAGACAAAACTATGATTTTTGTCCATCTAATCGATGACTCTAATATATGGTCTAGACTTGGTTTGCAATAACATCTCCCCAAAGTGTAATCCTTGATGTTGTCTGACGTATTATATTAGATATGAATTAGACATTATTTATCTTTCCTGATATCCTCAGTGATTTTAGATTTAATATGAACTAGACATGATTTACCTACAGATTCGCAAATAGATCATTTTAGAGACGATGTTCAATATCAGCACAGAATTAAACCACTTTACACACAACACAATTTAAGACTGGTTCTAATTAAAAGAAGCCGCAGAAGACAATTACAGGTTGGTGATACATGTTTTTTTTTTTTTTTTTGTTTGTTTTTTTTTTAGAAAAAAAAACATAGTGGATAATGTAGAAATTGCTTGTAACAAAAGCTTTTTTTGGGAGGTGCGTAAAAAGGCGAGATTGCGTAGAAATGGGTTAAACCATTATACATTAACCTGGTTTCTGCAGATTTTCTTCGGTTGAAAATTGATAGGCCTTTATTGTCATTTTGAACCCTAACCTTGGCAGTAAGTAATGTGTGTGAAATTAACACGGCTCTTGTACAGATTGCGAAAAGAAAACATTGCTTCTCAATTTTTAATTTCTGACTGTAATGCTTTCATTCACTTGAAAGAAGGTGGCTGATTAATTTGTCATGTAAATGGCTGTTCATAATTTTGAAGAAAAAAGACGGAAAAGAAGCAAAATTATTTGGCGTTATAAGACCCGAAATGTAACCGAAACTCCTCGGGTATACACTTATATGTCGATTGCACCGAAAATTTTCTTATTTGTGGTTTCCATGACGTATTAATTACGTCATTGGCATCAATCAGTATCGATATTACCCAAAGAGTAACGACCTCATCCGATGTTTTAAAATAGTTTATTGGGAATATATCACATTACATGACATTTGTGGTGAATTTAGTACATTTAACATGAAGAAAGAACATTTATCGGGAAAATGTCATTGATAACTAGTGGAAAGTGAGGTGTATTTTCTATATCAAATTTTCATGAAAATCCGTCCAGGACCCGATTATAAAGACACTGTGACGCGCCGGAATAGTTTATTTGGGGAAATTCGCCCCGCTACTTGAAAAGCATGTTAAATTAGTCTTTGCGTGTTCACTGGAACACTCCAGCATATTAATTGTTGCGTGCACTAGTAACTGTTTGACTAGCGCTTGTTCGACAAGCTGGAAAGCTCTGCAATACCTTAAACCTTTCGCGTTTCTCAAAATTGTAGACTGGTCCAAATTGAAAGAAGTTGCGGACGATTATGAAATATTGGATGCAATTTGAAGTGAAACCATCCAGAGCTTAAGACATGCAATTTCTTCTTTTTCCATAATCTTTTTCCACAGTGTTTTTCTTAAATATAAAATCAGAGTGGCGTAAAATCACGGCTTTGTACAGGGAAATGTTAGCTTTCTTTCTCTCCATAACCCTTCTCCTTTTTAGTAACCATTTGATCTTTATTAGTTGTTTTCTAGCTGATCCAAAGGTAGGTCAAGGTTCGAGGAATGCTTAGAAGTAAATTCAAATGCAACTATACGGCTATATGGGTGACCAACCGTGTTTAAAGCTTTCTGCTTCGCAGCAAAAACGCTTGGCGTCGACTTTTATTTTGTTTATTTATTTATTTATTTATTTATTTATTATTTGCATTTAATTCTTTCCTTTATTTTTTCTATCTATCTTTTTTTACCTATTCAATTTTTTCTCCTCCTACCTACCGACTTTGTATGCCTGTAAAAAAAGTTCATAGTTTAAAATATCACAGAAAAAAATCATAAAGAAAAAAAAATCGATAGTAGGTTAAGATACTGGATTCATATTTAAAAAATAGCACGCGAAATTCAGAAAGTAATTAAGAAATCGACGCCATAATATGCCATACGAAAATGACACTATAAAAATAAGGCATGTGCCGAGTAATGGTACGCTCTCCTAAGTTATATTAATTTACTATGAAAATAACGCCTATTTCCAGAACGAGCATAAAAGAAAAAATGTGAATATATTTATAAACTTTAGGATGAACATAAACAGAGTAGATTAAAATTGCATGGTCACTATAATTGACAAACACGTATAATTCAAATATGATATTTCGACTTGTTATAATTCAATAAAAAAAAAAAAATCTATATGAAAAAAATAAACATATTTAACCCATTCCCACACAAGTACTCCTATTTATCCCCTCAAGAAATAGGCTTTGGAAGACGTATTGCTGGCACCAAGCAATTTCTTCACTATCCACGATATTTTTCTATCTAAAATACAAATAATTCAAGAATCCCATCAACTTAAAATTGTTATCTGCAGTTTCTTTCAATTTGGACCAGTCTAAAATTTTGTTATGTGGGTATGGGTTAACAGATATAAAGAAATGTTATCCATGTAGATCTAATTTAACCTCAAGACCAAGAATCTTTGTTTTTTGTTTTGACCTTGTTTTTATCTTAGACGAAATACGAGGGATGTATTTGAATGGTAGGCTAAGGTAACATTGTCTGATAGTATGAAATTAGCATTTAAGGGAGGATTGTGTTACAAGTTTTTCCCATTAGTTACAATTTCTAGGAATCGAAATATTCGTTGACATATTAGGTCTGATACAGATCGACGACAAATCCTTAGGTTATAACCGGATCATTTTGGACTTAAAATTAGGATGGCAGAACATAGCCATCCACTCTCTTTTTTACAATGCTCTTTTGACATATACACGAGCAGACCCTAGTACCATTTTGTAAACACATATCCAACATTTTGGGAAGCGTCTTAGTTGGTTAGGCTACTTAAACGTAATTACTACATCTTGAATAAGCTGTATAGTTGGGACGTTTAGGTCGCCAACCAACCATTTAACCTTTTTGTTGCGTTTTACTGGTCATTAATTTTGCAAAAGAACACCGTTAAATATCGAGTAGAACATTTCGTTGGAATCAGTGGATGTGACTAGAGGAGTCTATAGACGGGGCCAGAGATCCGTCAATATCAAAGATGTTAAAAGTCTATGTAAGTACACTAACTGCTTAAATCGTATACGGATAAGATTCTAATAGAAGTCTTTTTGCGGCATAAGATATTTGTGTCCTGGTATTCGAAATTGATTTTTATTATGCGGAGTCCGTCAAATCAAATGATTTGTCTTAACCAAGGTTGTAAAGATATTTAATATCATATGTAGTGATATTGCTCTGTTTATGATTATTTCAAACCGTAACGGGATATTCTGGTCGATTTATATCAACTAAGATTTACCATTTGAAGACTTTTCCGCTGACTAGTTAAATATTTAACACATACTCAGACGACAGAATTTTAGGCCTTAAGAAGTTGCAGATGATGATTTAAATTTATTTAATTTTGAAAATTTCGCCTTTGTGAGTTGAAAGAAATGTGTGAATAATGAAGAAATTGCTTGTTTTTAGTAAGTTCTTGATTTTCCATAATGTTTTTCCGTGGCGTCAACATGCGGATAGTGTGGAATGGGTAAACGCATTTGAATCTAGAATATACTTTCATTTATTGGCATGTATGCCTTCAAATACCCGATTTAAATCCACACAGTTAAATTATCCTAATTTCATATTATGCAAGCTGTCAAGTAAGGGTTGAAATGAAAGGGCTACTAATCAGATATTGTAAAATACTGCAATAGCAATAAGACGTAAAGTTCTAGTCTTCAAAATGTTTGGCTTCCGATATGAATGTACATGTGCTGACTGAGTATACAGAAATTTACTTGAAAAAAGTTCGATATTTTTTTTTTTATTATTATTATTATTATTAGGCGACCTCCCATGGGACGACCATCTCTGGTCGTTTGAGATAATGGTCGCTTAAGGCGGCTCTTGCACAGATTATGGACGAAAGATTTTGGCTCACATTTTTCAATTTTCTAACTGAAATGCTTTCATACATTTAAAAGAAGGTCATCAAGCTGAATTTGTAATGAAAATGACTGTTCGTTACTTTGAAAAAGAAAGAAAGAAAAGAAGCGAAATATTTCGCGTTACGAGACGCCAAATTTGTCAACGAAGTAAAATCCGAATGGAACCGGAATTCATCAGGTGAAAGCGTTATCTGTAGACTGCACCGAAAATTGCCTTATTTTAAGTTTCCATAGCGTTTTATTTAGGTCATTTGCTTCCGCTAGCAAGTCAGTCGTTACCGGCATTAAACAAAGATTTACAACCTCATTCAATGAATTACGGTGTTTTAAAAGTAGAGCACAGTGAATATTCTACATCTTATTACATTTATAGTGAATTGTGTAGACTTAACACAAAGAAAAAAAGTATTATGAACATGAAATCAATAACTATCAAAAAAGCAGAAAATTTCTGCTTGATCAAATTTTCATCAAGTCTGTTGAAGATTCTGTTGATAGCAGCAATAGCTTTCCAGCAGAAATGTATAGGGCAATGGGGGGGGGGGGGGTCTGTGTATGTTAATATCAAATAAGATAAATATTACAATAATGATAAGTAATAATTCTTTACTTCAATCTTTCTTCTATTTTCAGATTATAAAGATGATGGTTGTCGTGGTGATTATCTTTGCCATCTGCTGGCTGCCATTGCACGTGATCACGATCGCTGGTGACATTAATCTGTCTATCTACAGTTTACCCGGTATGAACATTGTCTGGACGGCCTCCCATTGGCTAGCCATGTCAAACTGTATGTACAACCCCTTTATATACTGCTGGATGAATGCTAAATTTAGAAATGGATTCATAAGAGCCTTCCAATGCTTTACTTGCGGTTTTGTGAAAGGAAGTGAAAACTTGGAATTACAACGCATGCGCAGACAAAGTTTCATCAACCAATCATCGCTTGTCTCTGGATACAAAACGAGGTTTTCGACAAAGACCACCATCTCTTATGACGTTGATTATAGTTTGTCAGACTCAAGAATGCAAGATTGGCCGACATAATTCTGATTGCGTGCTATGATTGAATACAATTCAAAATTGATTGATATTTGTTCTGTAAATGATAGACTTTCAAGGAAAGAGGAAGAAGACAATTGATCTTGGTGACGTTCATTTTAATGGCAGTAATTAGCATTCCCTCGGCGATACAAATTAAATACCCTTTATGTAATATCTCGAAAGGTATTAAAAACATTGGTTATCGTTTATTTGATAACTTGGATATCTTAGACTAGTTATAATTTCTGCGAATCAAAGTTTAACACAGTCCCACACAAAATTTTTTTTAGACTAGTCCCAATTTAAAGGAGCTGCAGACGACAATTTCATAGAATTTTAAATTTGTTTGGCATTTTGGATAGAAAACATTGTGGATAATGAAGAAATTGCTTGATACACGCAATTACGTCATTTTCCTCATTGTTCCCAAAAGCTTTTTTCTTAGTGGGTTAAAAAGGAGAGGTTTTGTGGGAATGGGTTAAAGACGTATTGATATGGGGACCCAAAAATATTGCAACATACACGTATAACCGACGGTTTTCAATCATAAGATATTTTATCTTTCAATATTCTAAGAATAACTGGAAAGGGTTTCAGTTCGGTATGGTTTAACCAATTACCAGACGATAAAATATCAGACTTGTCCAGAATTAAAGTTTGCAGACGAAGTTGATGAAATTTTAGAAATCTTTGTTGGTTGAGGAATAAAAAATTGTGGACAATAAAGAAATTGGTTGTAAGAACCAATTTCTTCATTTCCACAAAGTTTTTGAAAGTTGTTTCATTGAGGAGCGTAATAAGTGGGATTGTGTGGGAGTGGATTAAATACGACGTACAAAAGGAGATGAGACAAACTTTCTCAGAAAATCGTTGTAGTTCAAGTTTGTCAACCTGTTTACATAGGTGTCATTCAATCATATAATGACGTATTTTGTTGTTTTATTTTCTATAATGCATAATACATGCATATCGGACTAAATTCGTACCGGATTTCTTTCTACGAACCGATACATAAGCATGTATCAGAACAGCTTCATCCTATATTAGCACAAAAACATTCAGGTGATAATGCAAGTATGAAATTTTGTATGTGGTCTTTATCTTTGTCCTTCGTTAGGAGATAACGGCTAGAATTAAACGATGGATGCCGTGGTTGCCTACAGCAGCTTATCATAATCGTGTACCTAAACTTGGTGACCTGGTGATATAAGCATGAAACGTCGCAACAAAGATTTTTTTCCTGGTTGCTTTCGGTGAGCGAAGAGCTAGTAACCAGGATTTCTAAATACATTGCCATTTCTAAAGATAATAGCAGCAAAATGTCGTTATCGATTGCTAAATTCATTAAGTTTACAAAATTTACGGCTCATATTTGGATTAAATGTGCTATAAACCCATTCCCAAACGAAGGCGATTTTTGACGCCCCTCAGAATTTAAATTTTCCTCTGCAATTACTTAGAACTCGAACCAGTCTAAAATTTTGCTGTCTGGTAATGGTTTGTGTCAATTTTAGTCTTTCGCCATCCGAAAACGTAGTGCAAAGTACAAAGAAAGCAGTCGTTAGCTCAACTCAAGTCTCGGGCGTAAGGATGAAGATTAGTGTTGTAATAATATTTATAGATGAACAAGTCAAAGTGAGTGATCATAGGTCGATGTTGTCTATACCTGTACAGACAAAATTGACCTTTGATTACTTTGATTACTCACTATAACTTTTAATTCTATTTCTTATTGGGTTTCATAGTGAGTGATCAAAGGTCAATTTTGTCTCTAACCTGTACCTCTACAGTAAATACAGACAAATCTATACAGACAAAATTGCCTTTGATAATCCACTATAGCTCTTACATCTATTTCTTATTGGGTGGGTGGGTTTCTAATAATATGTTACGAGTAATTGTCAAATCGATGCATTTTGCTAAAAATGGCAGCCGACAGTTTTACACGTTTAAAGTGGTAGTGGTACAAGAGTAATATCACTTCTGTCTTTTGAATGGTCGAGATATAGTAGCATCAGTAACCTATTTTGGTTCAAGTGAAAAGCGACGAGGAAAAAAATAAACATATGTAGCAACTAGGTTCAATGGTTTCCAATGTTAAGCATAATCTTTGGCTTTCATTGTTATGTTTATCTCAAATAGGCATATCTAAAGTTAGTCGAAAGAAAAGCATATTGGTAAAATGTAGAGGCCATTAAAAGCAATTTTGTCGCTGAAGTCTTATCTTAGCATTTAAACTTACCTTTTAACACGCACTAACTAATACACAATGTACATACAGGAAATTGTCATCTTGACAACTATGTTTTCATCTGGAAAAAGCGGGCTCGAGAAAAAGTGATTAATAACGGATTTCATTTCAGTCAATGTATTTGCTAAGAACAAGAAACCGGTTTTAAACTGTCTGCTGTTATTGAACAGCCAAGCAGTATATGTACATGCAGAGCTCGATTCGGAGTCCTGTTTTTATAAGATGATGAAGATATTTGCTTTTATATCACGAAGAAAGATCCAACAAAATAAAGCAGATACGTAAAATAATTTGTGAACAAGATTTGCTATCATTTAGTACGCTTACATGTTGTAATTAAACACCAAAGGGTCCGCCAGCATATCTAGGGGGCATTAGAAAAGAAAATCATTTTAAGTGACCATATTTATTTTCTTAGAGTAATCGATATAAGAACTCTCCAGAAATTCAACGGCAATTGTGTCTAGCAATTTTGGGGAATTCTGGATGAAAGTTGTAACTACAGCTTGCAGATTATTCAAGCTGCAGTTACGTCGTTCAGGTCGCGAACCGATCATTTCCGTTTGTCGCATACTATTGATCATATATTTTGCAAAATAACACTAATGACGGAGTTCAAAGTTCAGTGGGTCTAACATATTGGTTTGATTTGTCGATGGACTTTTTCGCGATAGCCGCAATCCGTCAATTGTTGAGGTTTAGCGGTAAAAAGAAACAGCGACTGCATGGCGGCTACCGCTTCCGTAAAAACGTTTTCAAGGGCCGCAGTCTATATTCTTTTCCTTCGTTGAATGGAATTATCTCAGCATTATTATTGTAAAATTATAGCCGGTTGAAAGTGTCCTTGCATAGGGGGCACAATCCGGTGGCTAGGCCCATGGAATTAGCAAAAATGCTTCGGAACTTCCAACCGTGTATTATTCAGATAAAACCATCCCTAAAGTAATATTTCATTTCTAACACGAAAAAAGATTCTTTTAGCGTAAATTTCTATTCAAGGATTAATCGAATAGACTCCGATTCGAGTAAACTTAGGAATAATGACATATGAACTACAGCACTAATTTTGTTATGGATGAGAAACGAACCTGTCTATTGTGAGATTTTTTCGTGAATGTTTTTATGGATTTTTGTTGTTGTTGTTTTGTTTGTTTATTTTGTTTTAAACGGCAGGTCTACACGTAATGGAGAACAATTGTTCGAGATCATTTTGAAATCCATAGATAAATGTAAGAGTAATCTATCGTACAAATTCGGGGGGGGGGGGGCGGGTGACGCACTTACGCACTAGCACACCAGCACACTAATAATGCATGAACGCTTATACATCGACTTGTCACAGTGTCAACTATGTCTCGCTCACCACAAGCGCGCTCGATTAAATAATCCGGCCTATGAAGATTTTATTTTAAGAGTGGTTTTTGGCCAGCTGGCTCTTCTACAAAGCTAGTGAAAATATCTTCGAGTGCGTGAATAATATAAGAGGCTCCTTTGGAGCTAGAATGATCTTATTAAAGATGTAGCGGGAACAGGTCACAATTCAGATCAAGAGTGTCAATGACTGAACGTTTTTCCACGAAGCAGTCATCAAGTGGGTCGACCTCAAGGTTCATTATAGACAATTGTGTCGCAGGTTTCATTAGCAAGATGACAAAAACAACATTGACACAGTCAGAGCGTTAATAATGACCATCTTAACCCACGCTAAAATGACAAAAATTTGGACTGGTCTAAATTAAAAGAAAAAATACTGATGACATTTCCAAAGTGTGTTTATCCGAAAAAATATGGCTGGATATGATAAAAAAAAACTGTGAAAAAGGGGGAAATGGCTTGTTACAGGCATTTTCTTCTTTTGCCACAATGTTTTCATTAGTATTATTTTGACAGGGAATCAAAATAAGAGTTACTTAGTGGGGATTGGTAAAAATCGTTATTGGGCCGTTTGCTTGTCGTCGCAGTTGGAACCTCACATTTAATGCAAAACAAACATAACTTATGTATACGTTTTTAGAGTAAGCTTTAACAATTCCAGTGAAATCTGAATTTCTTCAAATGATTGATAGATATAGTATTATTATTTCAAACAAAGGAACAGTAAATTAGTAAATCGTTTACGTGTTATAAATGGTTTGCTACCGAAGTCAAAATGGAATTTTGACTGAATGTTGTTTATTTCCAGGGAAGCTGCCCGGACAGCCAGGGCTTCGCTACTTGTGATGAGTCTCGGGATAAAGGTTAGGTGTGACATTTCATTGTTTTCAATTAAATAAGCATTTTTAAAGTATCTAATATTTATGTTGATTTTGAAACTAACGATATCTTTGCTAGTCCATTGTTCAATTCTATCAAGCTAACGTGTTTTCATGCCAGTAAAAAAAGGTCGTTATTAAAGGTGTTAACAAAACTATTCGGTGCCTAGAAGGATACTTGCATCTGTATAACTATTTTGACACTAGGGCTTCCCCTACAGGATTGTTGCTTAAACTTGACATCGCAAAAAATGATTACATAAATAAAATGATTTTTGAAAAAAAATCAAACAACCCATGAACTTGTTTTAAATTGTTGTAAGTTTGTCTTTTCGATGGGGTGGGTCTCAAATTGCCCGTACTTATTGCTAAAATCAATTATTTTTCTCTGTTGAAATTTCTGCAAAGGGAATTTATATTCTTTTGGTTGCTCGTATTCTGTCTGCTTCGAAAGTGACTGTTGAATATCCGAGGAATGTCAATCGAAACTGATAGGTTAGGAATATGCGTGTTAGGCAATAGTCTTCGTGCATTCAAAATCACCTGTCGAATTTTGACGTTTCTTATTTCTCCTTCAATTCAGAGTAAGTTTATCTTTCGCTTGGTTTATTTATCATTCCGGTATCTTTTGGATTTGTCAATCAAGTTTGATTTCAATCTATATTAAAGTGACAATAGAAATTGAAAATATCTAGGTTTTCTTGGAGAATAACATTCACTCTTTTAAAGTTTAAAGAAAATAAAACAATATCGCTGAAAATTTACAATCAAATGAAAATAATATCTATCTTATGATCGCCGTTAATTTGGTTAAGTTTCCAAAGATATGATTAATGATTGACAATCTTTACTCTTTACCACACAAAGACGCTTTCGTACCAAAGAAGAAATACAATCATGAAAAAAAAATGTAAGAAAAATCGGTTTTTGAGCTGCGGCAATTCGAAGGTTTGAAGCCACCCAATGTCGTCGCATACTCTCTCATGTATTCCTTCGATGGCCCGGGACAAATAACCACTTTGACAGTGCCGTTTCTTAAATGGGCTCATTCTGTATTACCAGGCCAAATTGTAAATTTTTGGACACTCTTTTAAAAGATGGCTTCATTTTTAAAGGTTTCAATACAAAATTATCGTATTTTTCCAAACTTTTGATTTTACAAGCGAACTACATAATACGCGTCAATAACTACGATACATACAAACATTTAGATCGTCAGTTTTGATTAAAAGACCATGAATTCGAAAGGACAGTGTGAATCTTCACATCATTTATATTTCTTAGAAATAAATCTGCAAATGCAATATAAATATCATGTTGGTTATCTTCGATGAAACAATTTATCAACGACGAAACTGAGCATTAAACATATGATACTTGAATAATGTCGTATGAGTGATGAAGGCCGTACGGCGACGGATATAGTAAATGGTCCGTAGGAAATTGTATCGACGATATTAACTTATTTTTAGTATTTTTAAGAATAAAATGCTATAATCTGTCATTTATTCTAACATCAATATATTACATATTGATTTTGTGGAGTCATTTATGATTTAAAAAATATGATTTCTCTTGTACCACCCGGGACCTGGCTTTCCCAAATTTAGTAAAATCTTTTTTCGAACCAATTTTCTGTCATTCTCGCGCCGGATGCAATGTAAGGAAATATATGTTTGAAATATTTTCAACTTTGAAGTCCTGGCGAATTAAGGCATACCTTTTCTGAAGATAGCCGTGATTTTTTAAGTTACATACTCAAATGAAGCAGAGAAGAGATTATATTCATCACGTCATGCGTACTCAAAAATGTACCAACTAAACCCAAATAGTTTTTTCCTAGATGATATGTACGAAATTTTTTATATGGATTGAGGTTTATTTATTAACCTGTGTCATATGAAGTCAAATGTAAGAAATAGTACCTAAATGCAAGGTCCAATCACGTTAGGCTTTAAAAATAGAACTCACTAATGCAGAATTAAAACAATAGCCGGCGGAGACGGATTATGCTCCCAGAATTAGGTTCATGGGGTCCAAATTGAAACAAACATTACCTAGGGCACTTAATAACAACATTTACGTAAAGTAAGAAGACATTTTGGCAATTTGTAAAGGAGGAATATTTGAAAATTAATGACCTTGAAAATTTTACATTGACTTCGACTAATGACCTTGAAATTAGTAACAACAGAGAGTCCATTTCATAAGCAATGCACATGTAAAATATAAAGGGCGTATCACTTACCATTGTATACTAATGGGCAATGTTTAAGTTAAAATTTTCGAAATTTTGACCTTGATAAATGACCTTGACGTTAAGAGATGACCTTGAACCTAATACCAACAGAAAGTTTATGCCATAAGCAATGCACATCTTAAATATGAAAGCTATATCACTTACTATTGTAAACTTATTGACATTGTTTAAGTTAAAATTTTCGAAATTTTGACCTTGAGAAATGACCTTGACGTTAAGAGATGACCTTGAACCTAATACCAACAGAAAGTTTATGCCATAAGCAATGCACATCTTAAATATGAAAGCCATATCACTTACCATTGTAAACTTATTGACAATGTTAAAGTTAAGATTTTCGAACTTTTTACCTTGAGAAATGATCTTGGTCTTGACAAATGACATTGAACTTAGTAAAAACAGAAAGTTCATGCCATTAGCAATGCACATGTGAACTATGAAGGTTATATCACTTACCATTGTAAGCTTACGGACAATGTAAAAGTTATTTTTATGAAATTTTGACCTTTAGAAACTACCTTGACGTTAACCGATGACCTTGAACTTAATACCAACAGAAAGGTCATGTCATACGCAATACACATGTGAAATATGAAGGCTATATCACTTACTATCGTCAACTTATAGACAGAGTTAGAATTAAGATTTTCGGAATTTTGACCTTGAAAAATGACCTTGACCTTGACTGATGGCCTTGAACTTAGTTCCAACAAAGAGGATTTGTCACAAGCAATGCACATGTGTAATTGAAGACTATATCTGTAACCAATTAAAAGTTATGGCCAATATAAGTTTTTGCAGGACAAAAAGAGAGCTTACGTAAAGCTAATAACATCAAGGCCCCTTTTCCCATGACACGTTTTTTAAACGTAAATTATCGATAGTTTAAGGTCAAGAGGATCTGATTTGCTACTCAAATATGACATCACTGAAAATTCTGACAATTAGACTAAGAGAAATTGGCATAAAACTGTTTTTACATTAAGGCCCCTTTTTCAATGACGCAGCCTTGAATTGAGAACGGACGGACGCGCGCTCAAGCCGGTGACTATATGCTCCCCCGAAAATTTTGCGGGGAGTATATAAACAAAAATACACACAGAGAATTTACTTGAATTGGTCTCCTATAAGTGTATCAATCGCATTTGGTCAGCTAAGGACCAACAGCCTTCAGTTTATGTTTAGTTTGTTTTGTTTGTTTTAATGGGGTTTTACGCCGCTTTCAACAATCTTTCAGTTATATCGCGGCGGCTGGAGCACCTAACAATGGAATCCTGGTATTTCTCACACCAGTACTACCATTACATCCTTTCCTAGCCTCCAGCTGCTATCCCACATAGGTCTACGATTATCGACCCATTAGTGAGAGACAAATAGTCGGAAAGGATGGGTGCCGCCGTCGGGGATCGAACCCGGGACCTCTAGATTGACAGTCCGACGCGCAACCAACTGCGCTATGACGGCGGCCTTATGTTTAGTAATGAATTCCAAACAGCCTGTCTTTTTTTTAACGAAAAATGCTTTGGGAGATTATTTCTACAAGATAGGTATAAATTAAAAAAATAAAAAGGCACATGTCACCACTATGCCACCGTACGCAACTGTCGTCAGAGTTACATTTAATACAAATACTTACCGTAGTTTTGCGTTTAACAATGTTTGCGAATTAATTCAGGATGTTAGTTGTTTCCCTTGTCACGTTGTGACCTTCCGTTGAATTTTGGTAATATTCAAATGAGGTCATGCGATGTCGATAACGGAATGCCGTGATTTAAAAAATAATGTGGATTTCCGCTAAACCTTTCCTAGATAACCTCAAAAAGCCACTAAAAGCCTGTGGAATTACCGTTAAGACAATATCCGACTCATATTTATGTGTTAAGTACTCAATTTTAGCGTATATTTTAAGCAATCGAGAAATTTTCCAATCTAGGTTTCGGAAACATCGATACCACCTTTTAATCAGCCGGAAAGCATTAAAAAAGGTTGGTTATCCCCTTCTGTTGTTCCTTTTTCTGTCCAAAGAATTAGGTCACGTTTCTGTATTGACTTGTTTTAAAGAGGCCGTGTCACTCGTTGACATACAATATAGTTCATTAGTTGGGACTGCATATATTTGTTTCTTAATCAAATGTCAATAGTAACAGGTGAATTTACGATATCATTCGCTGTAAAACTCGGTCAAACTTAACCCATTTCACACGACGACGCTGTTGAGACGATTCTAATTATTCCCCAGCAACATAGGATTTGGCTGCTAAAGCTTGTCCTTTATATATTTCACAGAAATGCGACCGTTTTCTTAAGCGACCACATTCTTGTCGTCCCATAACAGGTCGCTTCATTTAAGATTTACTGTACATGAATGAAAATCTGAAAACAACATCAATATAAATAACAACTTTAAAAAAATATTCTTATTGAGTAAAATCAGTTCATATACGCCAACCGCAATCGAGACCGGATTATGCCAAGTATTGGCCTATTTTTAAGTAAGCTAAGAGTGATAACATCGTCCGCGTCTAGCAGATAATTCTGATGCCTTTTGGAAGACGGTATCGCTACAATCTTGAATAACAATTAAAGAAAGAATTGTTATTTCCAGACCTATAGTATATCGTTCCGAGGGATGAAATAATGAAGTTGATGGACTTCCGATGATAAACATAAAAACCTTCGGATACTCTCATAATAAGATTCACATTATGATAAAAAAATAACACTTACGTTTTTAATATCGATTGTGTCCACCTCTAACTTCTCTAAAAGATCTTCCAGGACGTGAACTATATAAGACGCCCCTTTGCAGCTAGAATTATCTTATAAAACATGTAGCGGGAACAAGTCACAATTCAGATCAAGGGTGTTTTCCATGAAGTAGCCATCAAGTTGGTCGTCCTCAAGGTTCATTATAGACCATTGTGTCGCAGGTTTCATTAGCAAGATGACAAAAAACAACATTGATACGGTCAGGGCGTTGATAATGACCTTAATCAATCATCATCTTAACCCATGCCAAAATGACAAAAATTTGGACTGGTCCAAATTAAAGAAAAAATACTGATGCATTTCAAGTGAGTTTATTCTGAAAAATAATATCTTGATGTAGTAGAAAATATTGAGGAAAAGGAAAATCGGCTTGTTCTCCTTTTGACACAATGTTTTCATTAGTATTATTTTGATAGGGAATTAAAAAGGTTTAATTACTGGTGATTGGTAAAATTGTTGTTGGCCGTTTGCTTGTCGTCGCAGTCGGAACCTCACATTCATTGCAATACAAACATAACTTTTGTATACGTTTTTAGGTTAAGCTTTAACAATTCCAGTGAAATCTGAATTTCTTTACAAGATTGATGAATATGGTATTGTAATTTCAATCAAAGGAATAGTAAATAAGTAAAACCTTTACGTGTTAGGAATGATTTGCTATTGAAGTGAAAATGGAATTTTCACTGAATGTTGTTTGTTTCTACGGAAGATTACCTGGACCACCAGGGCTCGCTACTTGTAATGCGTCACGTATTGAAGGTTAGGTGAGACATTTTAATGTTCTTCAATTAAATAAGCAATCTCAAAGCAAGTATATCTAATATCTAAGATGATTTTGAAACTAATGATATCTTTGCTGGTTCATAGTTCAAATTTATCAGACAATTCGTTTTTAACGGTGTTACAATTAAAAGTGTCAAACTATTCGGTACTCGAAGGGATAATTATTTTGGCGCTGAGGCTTCCCATACAGGATTGGCCACAAAAAATACCAAAAATTAAATAAATTATATCATTTTCAAAAAAACAAACAAAAAACAAAACAATCAAAAATTTCATCAACTTGTTTTAATTGTTAGTTGTTTGTTTTTCCGAGGGATCATTTTCTCAAATACCCGTACTTATTGCTAAATTCAAATATTTGTCTCTCTTGAAATTCCTGAAAAAGAAATTGAATATTCTATTTCTTTCCACTTGATTGCTCGTATTCTGTCTTCTTCGAAAGTCACTGTTAAATATCCGAGCAAGGTCACTCAAAACTGACAGGCTAGGTATATGCATGTTAAGCAATAGTCTTCGTGCATTAAAATTCGTCCGTCGAATTTTGACGCTTCTATTCAGAGTAAGTTGATCTGTCGCTTGCTTTAATTATCATTCTGGTATCTTCTGGCTGTGTCAGTCAAGTTTGATTTTAATCTATATTAAAGTGACAAAAGAACTGAAATTGTAAATATCTAGGCTATCTTGGAGAATTGCATTCAATCTTTAAAGTTTAAAGAAAATAGACCAATATCGCTGAAATTTACAATCATATGAAAAAAATTTATACTTATCTTATGAATGCCTTTACTTAGATTAAGTTTCCAAAGATATTATTTATAATTGACCGTAGTTTTGCCCTAAACAATGGTTGCGAAACAATTCAGGACGTTAGTTGTTTCCCTTGTCACTTTGTGATCTTCCGTTGAATTTTGGTAATATTCAAATGAGGTCATACGATGTCGACAGCGGAATTTCGTGATTTAAAAAATAACGTGGATTTCAGCTGAACCTTTTCTAGATAAACTCAAAAAGCCACTTTAAGCCTGTTAAGACACTATCCGACTCATATTTAAGTAATAAGTACTCGTTTTAGCGTACTTTTTCAGCAATCGGGAAATTATTCCAATCTAGGTTTGAAACCTCCCTTTAATCCACCGGAAAGCATTAAAGAAAGGGTGGTTATCCCCTTCTGTTGTTCTTCTTCTGCCCAAAGAATTAGGTCACGTTTCTGTATTGACTTGTTTTAAAGAGACCATGTCACTCGTTGACGTACAATATAGTTCATTAGTTAGGACTGTGTATATTTGTTTCTTAATCAAATGTCAATAGAAACAGATGATTTTACGATAGCATACGCTGTATAACTCGGTCAAGCTTAACCCATCACTACAGAATAACGCTTTGTCGCGCCCCTCATGAAAACAATTAGGAAAACATTGTGTAAAATGAAGAAATTACAACAAGCAATTTCTTCATTTTACACCACCTTTTTTACTAAGAAATTTGAAAAAAAATCTCAAATTTATAAACGTTGAAATGTCGTCTTTAACTCGTTTTAGTTTGGGCTAGTCTTAAATTTTCCTGTCTGTCAATGGGTTTAAGAGACCATTGGGAATTTTCTTCATTCGGGAAGATTCCAACCATAGTTTACATATACACGCATTTACATGAAAACTGATCTTTGCCTCTGTGCTCAAATGATTATTCACCCAGCAGTGCATGAATTGAAGGGACATACTTTTGAGACACATAAAACGTGCTGAAACACATCACGTGATGTTGTTGACAACGCTTTATCCTACTATGTGTACACGAGTGAGTTGACTCTTATGAGTCCCAACAACACAGGATTATGCGAGAATCCGTTATAGCTTGTGTATGCATTCGAATCAATCCTTTATATTATTCACAGAAACTTGTTTTAAGCGACCATATTCTTAAGGGATCACTTGTCCGAGTGGTCGCTTAAAGCCATATGTCCCCCAAAACATTCAACAAAATTATTAAGAAAACTATCATCGAGGGTCAAAAGCATCAATAACGATGACGAATGAAATTGTAAGATCAAAATAATCAAAAAACATGTCGTCAGTGATGCCGTTTTAACTTTCGCTAGTCGTTCATACAACTATCTCGGTCACGGAGATTAACGAAATCGTCTGTAAAGTTTTAAGTCATCAGCACTTGTGTATATAACAGTCAATGCCGAAGATTAGCAAACGTTTCCGGTAATTAATCTGGTGCAGTCGTCTCGATCTCAAAATGTAAACAATCAGGAGTTAAAATTGGTAAGAAAAACACACAATACTCGTTCCAGAGAACTTCACCGATACCCTCATTTTGCATATCGATATGAAGAAGGCTCTTGTCTGATTTAGTAACCAAATAAACGATGGATAATTAAAACTATTTTCGCTTCCTCGGAAGGCAGATATGGCTTTAATATAAGATTTACTGTACTTGAAAAGAGAATGATAGCCTGAAAGAACGACAACAAAAATAACATGAAAAGGTTTTGATTAAGAGAAATCAGCACATATTAGAAAAGTTCGTGTAACGCCAAATAAGATTGTAAGAAAAATAAGTATTGGCCTATTTTTAAATAAGATAAGAGTGATAACATCGTCCGCGTCTAGCAGATAATTCTGATGCTTTTTGCAGGACGTTATCGCTACAATCTTGAATAAGAATTAAAGATAGAATTGTATTTTCCAGACGTATAATATATCGTTCCGAGGGATGAAAAAACGAAGATGCTTGACTCTTTTGATAAAAAAGGTATACAATTAAACTACACTGAGCAAATATGAAAACGGTGATACTGATATTTTTTAACAAACATTTTAAGCTGTGACATAAAAAATAGGAACCATGTTATTGCATAAAAGCTTTAAAATAAAAAAATGCATGTGCTTTCCGTGTAGAACGTGAAAAATGGAAAGCAGCTATTGCACTTGCATACCTTAAACCTTGGTACAAATTTGCCCTTACTTAGCGAACAAGCTTAAGCTAAAAATTAAATTTGTATTTTTGACTTTAACAATATAATGGAAAATGCTACGCCATGGAAGACCTTTGGAAGGTCAGTCTGTGACCGCTGTTTATAGAGCAGTGAATTGATTAACTTAAGAACACCTGTACACCAACTCGGGTATTTACTGACCGGCGGAGAACCATCGTGGTATAAGTGACGTCGCATCGGGATGATCGTGAAGTCCAATAGCGACATCTCTGAAACATATATACGACAGCAACATCCAATGGCAATGCTTGAGGGTAGGGTTACACCCCAAACTGTTAGGATCCGGTTTCGAGTAGCTTGACCTCGAGTAAGAAGGCCACATAATGGATTGAATATCATAGACAAAACAGTTTGGCATGGACCACACGGCATCTATCATTTCAATTAAAGCAAATGGAATCGCGATTCACACTGCGATGGCAAGGTATGTGTGTATCACGGGCCTTGAGAACGTCACGTTCAATCATTTTGTTGATTGGTTGACAGATTTTGCAATGGATGCCACATGATATTTGTGCTCATTCTAGAATGTTCAAGCCATCTTTATTATACCAATACTTGGGTCAGACTTTCCAACCCTTTTTGCTCCTCTTTATCCGGAGACACGGCACTGGTCGTACGGTTTAGAACAATAATAATAGGCCATATAAAGCATTTCAAACGTAAGACTTTCTGAGAAATGCCTGGCCTTCATGCAGCCCTGACCTCTGTGAAGACCTAGGCCACCGTGACCATCAGCAAGTTAATCTACCTTGGACGTCAGGGGATCTTGAACCTACCCTTGTTGAACAATGGTGATATCTTCTTCGGACAGGAGGCGTTGTTTTGCTGTTAGAGGTGCTAGATGTGGACACAGTCGATATTAAAAAAAATCTTTTGATCATCATTTTAATCTCATTTTGAGAGTACCCGAACATTTTAATGTTTATCTATATATTAAAAACCTACCACTGAGGAATTTGTATACCTCATCGAAAAACCAGATGTTTCTTTTGTATCAATGCACAAAAAATCATTGTTTTATAACTCATCAAGTTTGCATTTTTGTTCAGTTTATTTTTTATGCTGTGATTTTAAGATATTAAACTGCTTGTCAAAAAAGAAAAGCCTCAAATTAAGTAAGAATAATATTTAATGTTTATCAATTTCTTAGGAAAAGGCTCTGTCAAGCAAAAGGTCGATTTACTAATTAGATCATTCATTTAAACTGGAACTGATCTTTGACATTTATGGAAAACATTTTTGTTTGTTGTCGGCATAAGGGGGGTGAGATAATTAGTTCTAGCAAAGGGACTTTTACAAATTTGGCAATGATGCAGTTTAAGCATTAGCACTCATATATGGAGAGAAAGTACACTTCATCAGACAATTTAAAGTATGACTTCAAAGAAGGTTACTTCGCCTAAAATTAGTCGAAATTGTGAAATGGTGGCTTTTACAAGTAATTAAAATTTCTATACAGTCTAAGGTGTCTGTTTAATGGTGTTGTAAACACCAGAAAAACATCGTGGAAATTCCAGAAAAAAATCTTTTGTAGGAAAAGTTCCACCCAAGTCGATGACTACATTCCGAAATTGTTTATCTCTGTTCGCGAAAATGGCCCCTTTTTATTTGGGAGGGGGGTACCTTGAATTTGTACCTTGACCATGGAAAATGACACTGACTCTACTACCAGAGATGTACATAGATAGAGTACTTGTTTACCAAACATGAGGAAGAAACGGTTTGGTTTTATGTGTAGAAATCTTTGTGAATTACGAAGGGATTGATCTTTTACAAGCAATTTCCGTCTTAATAACAATGTTTTTAAATCCTTTTTATTGAGGGGAGTATAAAGGTGGAATTGTGTGGGAATAGGTTAATTTCTGTGTATTTGGTCTATACTGTTCCAAAATGAACATGGTTTAAGTACATTACCTAAATTGCAAATAAAATATTTTGATCATTACAGCGTCTACTGAAAATAGGGATGCGTGAAAATGATGAGTCATGCTAATGCGCTCTCATTCCATTAAACACTTTTAAGTACAGCTTATTCAAGATATTGTTAACAACGGTTTACCTTTTACTTGATGTTCCTTGTCACTTTTTTGGTAAAAAAATTGGGTCGTTTATTACCTCTGTCGAAATTGCAATGTCGGAGGTCAGATTGTCATTTGCTTTGTTCTTGTTTTAGCTTAATATTATTCTTTTTCTTTTACAAGAAGTTTCAAACATTTCTCGATCCGTGGCGTTAAGACACTTTCTTTACACTAAGATTTGAAACGTTTTACATTAGTTCTGTCTTATTCATCGGAAATATCCCTGTTTAGGTATTGACATATTGCGGCCGGCTGTGAATCAAAGCATTCATTTAGAAAGGAATTTGACTTTGAAGTCCAATATTGCCCGACATTTATGTGAGGCAGATTTGCTTGGTTGGCGACTAAACCCGTTTAACTATAGCTTATTGAAGGTGTAGTTACGACGTTTTGTTCACCAACCAACCATATCATTTTTTTAAGTGTTACTGGCCGTGAATTTTCTAAAATTATATAGCTAATATCGAACTTGAACTTCCTGTTGGAGTCAGTGGGAATGACCAGGGAGTCAATGAGCGGAGCCAGCGATAGATCAATTATCTCAAAACATAGACAGAAACTTTAAAAATTGTTAGAATTGTACTCAATATTGATTCAGTAAAATTAACTGGCAATCGCTCAAGGATTTTCAAAGGTAATCTAGTATATATCAGACTTTCTGCTTAAGCAACGCCTTTCGCAAATTACATGTAAAAATTGCGGCTGACTGTAGATGCAAAATATTGTCGTGACAAAAACAATAAGATCTGAATAGTTCTTTGGCATCCACACGAGTGAAGGGATATCGAGATCATCTTTTTCTCTAATATAAGTAGAACGTTCGCCGCCCTTGGTACGACAAGATGGTTCTTTGGTTGCTATATGACAACAAGGTCGCCATATAAGAAATATCTGTAATGTATTTTTTTTTTTTTTTTTTCTTTTTGTAAAACCCGTTTTGAAAAGCTTTAATATATAATTTCCCATTGAAAAGGAATAAAGCCGATTCAGATTAACGTCCACTGAACTGAATGTCGGTCGAATATATCATATGTGGTATGGTTCTTCATAGACGAAAACGTTTTCTCATTATAAAGTTGTTTTTTTCTCAAAGGTACTTTGTAAATATGATTGCTACGTTAATGAGATTTCGCTAGTTTAGCACCAGATATACATACGTAGAAATTGCAAGTGCTAAAAATGATAATAATGAAAAATAGTGATTAAACGTCAAGTTTAATTGTTCAAATTTTAATTTCCGAAAACTATAATATTTAAAAAAAAAACTTTTTTCAGTGGACACCATTCTAAACAGATAATAATAACATTAATGTCATATGACGTAAACGCAAACAACGTCAAAAAATGACTATGATAAAAGTAAAAAAAACTTGCTTGTGATATTAACCCTTTCCTGTTTTTCAAAATCTAAGACCTGTCCAAATCCAAAGGTTTTGATGACAACAATTCAAAGTCAATTTTATTTGAAAATTGATCGTTTTGTAGGGTAGAAAAAATGTGGAAAAAGAAGAAATTGCTTGTAACAAGCAATTTCTTCTTTTTCCACAATGTTTTCTCAAGTATGAAAAACAGGGAGGTAAATACCAGGGATTGAACAGGAAAGGGTTAATTTGATGTCGTCGAAATACGAGTGTGAATACATGACCTGTTTTCTGAAAACTTTAGAATCTGTTTGAGTTAATTGAGGTCGAGATGATTTTAAAACCAAAATTATATCGAAAGGTAAACACTAAAGAATGCCATAGACAAAGCTCAAAGCTGTATATCGAGGAGAGACTGTTTTGTGACAACAACACAACAAGAAACAGGAACCTACAAGTGAACAATTCTTTAATTACTGTAGGAGTAATTGACAAATTGCTGCCCCCCGCATAATTAATCTTTTGGCTCCACCCACTGACTTCGACAGGAATTTTGAATTTTGACAGATCAAAATTTTGGAAAACAGGAAAAGGTTGATATGGTTCGTATTAGATAACATTCTGAAAACAGAAATAAGAGGGTATTTGTCTTAAATTTGAATTTGTTTTTAGCCACCGTAATTGATAAACATGTAAAATATCTTAAAGTCCCCTCCCTCGTTCTCTTTTCTCTTTCTCTCTCTCTCTCTCTCTCTCTTTCTTTCTCTCTTTCTCTCTCTCTCTCTTTCTCTCTCTCATCTCTCTCTCTTTCTCTCTCTTTCTCTCTCTCTCTCTCTCTCTCTCTCTCTCTGTCTCTCTGTCTCTCTCTGTCTCTCTCTCTCCGTCTCGCTGTCTCTCTGTCTCTGTCTCTCTCTCTATCTCTCTCTCTCTGTCTCTCTCTCTCTCTCTCTCTCTCTCTCTCTCTCTCTCCCTCTCTCTCTCTCTCTCTCTCTCTCTCTCTCTCTCTGTCTCTCTCTCTGTCTGTCTGTCTCTCTCTCTCTCTCTCTCTCACTAACTTAAGCTATCAAAGCTGACGCTTTTCTTGCTAAAAAATCTTTAGAAATGATAGAAAAGGAATAAGCCAATTCGAATTATGATTCAAACTGAAGCTAATTTCTGTTTGCTTGTATTCTTAAATGAATTCCGTGAAATAATATTTATTGGCGGAGGGATTTAACAAATACTCTAATTAAAATAAATCGATTTTGACTCGTTTTTTTATTTGAGGGGCCTTTCTGTGAGACCGTTCCTTTGTAGGTTTTGAACGATTGTTTACAGTAAAAAGATAAAAGTGCTTATTATGATTTGACGCATAAGAGTACAATATGTGTCACTTTAGAGAATAACAGTGTTTTGACAACTATCAATCATGAGACATGAGGGACTCTGGAAAATCTGCCAATTAGTGGCCTTTTGTACACGGTGGGTTTTGTAAGGAGAATGACCTCCTCTCGTACTCATGACAGATTAGGTTAGATTGTCAGACAAGAAAAAGATGTCAACAAGCGAAAGATTGAGGATTTACGATAACTGACAAAATGTAAGAACAAATATTGATATCCATGCAATATAAAGTTTCACTGGAAAACGTTGGTAAAACGAGAATAGCCTGAGATAAGATAGGACATTTTTTTTAAGTGTTTAAAGAGGATACGAAGTAGGCATATCACTGATTCCAGATTATACATGTTCACACAAGTAATCAAAGGACTGAAAGTTCTGAGAAGTTGGAATGCGTTGAAAGGATCATAACTGTGGAATTCGGTTCAAATTCCGAGTGAGCCTCCCTCCTTTAAACTTAAACCAGCATTCCCATTCCTGTACATATGTGCATGAATAACCACATACAGAAAATCAAAAACTAACATTGTCTTAACCCACTCCCAGCAATTTCTTCATTATCCACAATGTAAAGACCAGGCTTTTCAAAATTTCATCAAAGTACAATTGTCGTCTGCTACATCTTTGAATTTGGACTGGTCTAAATTTATCGTGTTTGAATGGGTTATAAGCTCGTGTCACGCACAGCAAAATTAGAATTTTCAAGCATAGCATTCTCCTTTTGACCAACTGTAATACGTGAACTTCTTTTGGAATATTGAAAACAAAGACTAACAGCTTCTACAGTAAGAAATCGTTGACCTCGATGATTATTTGACCCTCAACTCGGCCAATTCTGTAACGATCATACTAAACTCACGTAGATTTTCACTTCAAGTTTATGAGTATACGTGGAAATTTGCGGAAATCCGCGGAAACTTGTTTCAGGGTGATCGATTTGAAATACCGGTTTAGACTTAGGAAAAAGGAATATTTCAAGCGTTGTGAGTAAAATTCAAAAGAAAAAAAAAGACGTTAACGTCATTGTAACGTTATTGTTTGCACATATTAGTTTTGCCCTTTTCCTAAAAATTCTTATAATATGATGAATATAGTATCAAATTATCTTCGGCGTCCTATAGTCGCGCGATTTCCTTATTCGTTATTCGGCTTTAGAACCGTAAAAAATCTTAAGTAAAATGGACCAAGCTGAAAGCTAGATGACACTTGTAAAAGGTTTGATGTGTTATTATTGATTTAAACTTGTAAATAACGACATTATAGAGCGTACTTATTAGTAAATAAGTAGAAACCGGAAGTTGATATGTTTACATTCTAATTTTCAAAATCTTCTCCTTTCATTTAGCATCTATTTGATTTTTATTGAGTAAAAGCTGTAAATCCCACAATAATCGCGTTTGCTTGATGCCTACGACCCCACTTAGTCGCTCTAGAATGTTTTAAAGCACTGGGCGGCGTGAGTATTGTAAAAATGTATTTGCGACCTGAGCCATATTTGTAAACATTGCCTATCTATGGTCATATGACTACCACATGTCACTTGAGATAACGTGATTACCAAACACGGGTACGGCGAATCACAAAAAAACCCCAAAAAATTACTGCGCTGATTGTTACCTTATTTTTCATTAATTTAAAGCAAACTAAAGCATGTTTAGAAGTCTCTAAACGAATTTTCACAGCATCCTTTACATGTGTCACATAATTGTCTTCGGCTACAACCAACTGATTGTCCTTGGCAAGTTGAGATAAGAAGTAAACCGAGGTGTATTGAAATCTAAGAGATCACGTGATATGTGTTATCAAAAGAAAACGAAATGAAATTGTCTTGTGTTCATTTTGCGGTTTTGTTAAATCTGAGTTGGAATTGCTCCGCATTCCTTGTAAACTTCAGTTTCATATGTTTGATATGCTTTAGGAAGGAAAAGAAACGTACCACAAAAACAAGTAGTTTCGATATAACACGATGTTTTCTTTTACTGGTTTATTTCCATAACAAGAAAAAAGGAGACAAAGGGACATATCATTTTGAATTCCAACATTTATGTTTGGCATTTTGTTGGTCCGAGCAATTTATACATCGTTATTACGGCTTCTTCAAGCCAACCGACGATTGGCTTCACTTTTAAGTAACATTTCTGATAATGAATTATGCATGTTAACATTGTCTGATATCTAACTCATGAAGCCAGTCTTGTCGGAAAGCATCGGACTTTGCAAGCAAGAAAGCAAATAGAAGGAAGATTAAAAATGGCATTACTGCAGATCGGTTTATTGTTATAGGATTTTCCTTCTGGTAGTCCACTGTCAATATTTCGGAAGAATTTGATTTACCACTGTTAGTGCTTTAGCGGGATGGGTTGCTTGGCAGAAATCAGTTCTAGAGTAAATGTACACATTGCAAGCTATAGTTCGCTTGGTATTCGTTTTTCTAAGGTGCAAGGGTTTTGATGCTGAATTAACTATTTTAGCAGCATGAAAGAACAGTTATCCATGTAATAATAAATTGTAATACAGCCAAATATTTGCTGAGAAGAATTTAAGGCATGGTACTTCTTTCTCCTCACATTACTATAAAATTTGAAATCACAACAGTGCTTAGGCCATTTGCTTTTATATTGCATGTCAAATTTAAACTATTCAGGTACAACTTCTGTTATATCGATGCCATTTCGTTTCATTAAAAAAACATATTGACTTATCTATACTTTATAATCGTAACCGTCATTGTGATATTTCAATCCCATAAAGAGGCCCACTGTGTCTGTTGCTGTCAGGATATATTTGTCTCTAGGGTTATTCGAAGTTTTCTTCCCAAACCAATCACGCATTGTCAAGCAAACTAAATCCAGAAATGGTATATTTGTGGTACAAGCTAAATCATTTCTGGAAAATGAAGGGAGAATTTTTCAATTATTTTTGATTTGAATAAAGTATCGACAATTTCAGGCTGGATATAAACCAAACCCAAATCTAAAGCAAGAATAGCCCTCTTATTTTGTATAAAGAATGATTCTTAAAGTGAAATACAGTACCCCTATCTAAAATATATTACTTTAACTACAGGTAGTAATTAGAAAATCCGTTTATTTATCCTTTCGTCAATATGGGGCTTCAATTATTCCTACGATTATAACAAATTGCCTACTTGTCATAAATAATGGAAAAGTTCCTGTTTCTTGTTCTTTGAAGCAGCAAGGTTAGCTTTTTTTTGTTGCGTGATTACAGTCGTCCGTCATCAACATTTACCTCGTCGACACTCTAGATGCTGCAATTTTATTCCTGAATGGTGTCTTGGTAAATTCTTGTACAGAGGCAAAGTTGGAGTCAATAGGGTTTAAAAAGCAATCACAAGGTCAAATTTTAAAAAATCCTAATTGGGCGTTCCAAAGCCACATTTTATGCTCAATTAACCTGAAATTTGGTTGGGACGTTTAGCTTTGGAAAAACTTGCATTAGTTCAAAGATAACAGACTAGGTAACTAGGTAAAATCCTATGAAAACGTAACGGGCGTTCTAAGCTACAGGTAAAAATCAGATCTCTGTCAAGTTGGAAGTTTGGTCACATGTGGTTATAATCAAGGTTACTTGTCCAAATCTTAGAAAAAAACATTTGGGCGCTCTAGAGGCCACATCTAGTGATCAGTCGATCTAAAAGTTGGCCAGAAAGATTCTCTTGATAAATCTCGGAAAAGTTTGAAAATGTGTTTACTTTGTGTTATAAACTAGGTCACTAGGTCAAATCTCAGAAAGACTAGTTACTAGTCCACATTTTGCGCACACTCAACCTGAAGCTCGGTCATTATGTCTATAAAACATTCTCCAAATTTCGAATATTGGTAGCCAGGATCAAAATCTTACTGTTTTAATAAAAAAAATGAATATTTATTGATAATTGAAGCATACCTTTGATATTTCCGACGAGGTTAGGTTTTTATTTTACTTGTTCAGAGGATGTGAATGGTATTGACCTGAAATAAGACGTATACAAATGTAAGACAAAACACGAAGGAAACTTACAGATCACTCACACTGACCTCCGACATATCAATTCCTTTGAGGTAATTAATGTCATTGATTTATATTTCAATTTTCAGTTTCGTCTATCATAAATGGGCGTTCTGATTGGTCGAAAAAAATATTCATAACTCCATTAATAAAACTTTGAGCACACAGCGATTTTGAATGCTTCCTCGCAAAATAGTTCCATACAAAAAGGTATCAAAAATCGTAAAGTGTTTGCTTTTTTCGCTTAATACTATTAGATTATAAGATATGGTGAGAATATTTTTTTGTTTTCATGGAGGTATGAACCGTAAAACCTAATCACACTTATGTATGAATCCGCTCCTTGTACTCATACAGTGTGATTAGTTTTTTCGGTTCATACATCCATGAAAACAAAAAATATTCTCTTCATCTCTTAAGTAAAGCAGCAGTTGACGACCGAAACATTTTAACTTAAGACTGGATAAATTTTTATTACAAAGTTTAAGTTACCAAAACAACAAAACTTCTAAACCTAAATATCGAAGTTCTAAGTTTATTTCCGGTCTAAATGAATAGTTCCATTTGTCAAACGACGGTTTGAACTGTCAGCTAAAAAATAAAAACATAATTTATGACCGATAATCATTACTTTATGGCCAGGTTGATCAATATTTAACAAATATTACAGGGATTTCAATTTACCTATCGCTGGCCCCGCCCACTTACTCCGTTGACCCCGCCCATTGAATCATAAAGGAAGTCCCGCTTCGATTTTAAATACGTTATGTTTCAAAATGTATGGCCAGTGACGTGTAACAAAAAAAAAAGAATAGTTTGTTGGCGACCTAAGAATCGTGACTACAGCTTGAATAAGCTGTAGTTAGGACGTTTAAGTTGCCAAACAACGAGAATGTTTCACACAAATGGCGGCAAATGTTGGAGTTTTTGAATCTCAATGTCGGGCTGAATGAATCATTTGATTAGTCGATATATTCCTTGATTGATCACCGCGATCAGTCAATTGTATTCCTTTAAGAGCAAAAGCGTTCTGTATCTTGATCATGTTTAGCTAGCTTTGATAGCTTAAGTTAACAGACAAAAGATTGAGGTCTTCTCATAGTTCAACGAGTGCAAACTGCCACTGGAGGCTTAACCACTAAATCCATTGCATGCCTACGCCATAAAAGTAGAACTTATGTATTTCAGGAATATTGCAAACTCTATTCAAATTGTACAGAGAACTTTTTTCAAAAGAATGCTTTTTAACCCATTCCCACTCAATTTCGCTTTTTGAGCATCACAAGAAAAAAAGCTTAGGAAAACATTGTTGACTTACAATAAGCAATTTCATCATTGTCCACAACGTTTTCTACCTACCTAACAATGGAAAGATTTTCTAAATTCAACCAACTTGAAATTGTCATCTACAACTATTTTAACTTTAGCCAGTATTAGATGGGCTACTTTTGTTAATAATGATAACCTCTAGCAAGTAAGATCACTAAACAAAACTACGCTTTGCTAGCTTAAAGTACTTTCAGTACTTTGATTTCTTTTAGAATCCATCGGAATGACATACTTTCCGTCTCGTATTTTCTATAATTCTCTTCTCCAGGAAACCGTCTTACAAAAAGATAGAATTATCTGCTAGACGCTGACGATGTTATCGCTTTAAGTTTATTAAAAGCCTACACTCAGTTCAACTGATAGGAACAATCTTATATAAGTACAAAGGCAGACTTTTTGTTGGCATACTATAAGATAAACGAGCTGATCACCTCAATTAAATTCGTTACTCAAAGTTTGCATTCTTGTTTCAGGCACATGGTTAGTGAATTATATGTTGTTGTCGTAAAAATCTGTTTTTTCTTTCTTCCGTTTTACGCTCTTTCTGTCAACAACGCTGTCGTTTATGGTAATCCTTACAAAAGTTAAAGTTTGACCTACTTTACTACAACCGATTCTCTGATAAAAAGTTCTCCGTGAGATAATATGGTTTTTTATCACTGACGGATCTCGATTGCCAATCAAAATATCAATAGACTTATCATGTCATTTAGACCAGAAGTGAACTTTGAACTCCAATATTGATCGACATTCATTTAAAGCATTAGCATTATTAAAGAATTTAGGTCGTCAACCACTATATTTTCTATGACCATGTATTTTGCAAGATAAAGCCGTTTAATATCTAAGTCAAACTTCTTGTTCGAATCAGAGGGCGTTTCCATCGATACCTCAAATTGCTTACCGAGTTTGAAACATAATTATAACTACACTGGGGTAATCTATTTACTCCACATGAAAATTTGATTTCTGGGTTTTATACAGATATTTAACTCTTGTCATGCTGTATAAATTCACTTATAGAAAGGCTGCAAATCAAAGGGCTGAAAGCACTGATAGAACTTGTTGTTCAAAAATCAATATTTCTTTTAGAAAACAACTTCATAAACAACTCTGACAGGAAAAGTACAAGCAGGAGGTGTAGACTAAGATCAGCCTGCACATAAGTGCAGTCTGATCTTAGTCTACACCTCCTGCCAAAACCGGGATATTCCGGGTTCAGCATGACAAGGGTTAAATTGGTCAGGTTAATGACAGCTATAAATGATAAGAACAAAATCTTATAAACTTTAAAACATTCCCACACAATCCCTCCCTTTTATGCCCCTCAAGAAAAAAGCTTTGGAAACATTGTTGAAAATGAAGAAAGTTAAATTTCAATCAGCTTGAAATTATCGTCTGCATCTTCTTTCAATTTGGACTGGTTCAAAATTTTGTTGTGTTGGAATGGGTTAACCCTTTCCTTTTTCATTAAGTTACTTTTCCAAATTCAAAGGTTTTGCAGACGACAGTGGAAAGTCGATTTTATTTGATTTTATTTGAAAAATTATCATTCAGTAAGGTAGAAAATAATGTTGAAAAAAATAAATTTCTTGTTACAAGCAATTTCTTCTATTTCTACAAGGTTTATCAACTATAAAAGCACGCACGTAAAAACCAGGAATTGAGCAGGAAAGGGTTAAGTGAATGAGAAGTGTTATTGAGTAAAACATCTTGTTCACGTTATTTAACGTCCTTATTTAGTTCGATTTACCAGATTTATCGTGATTGATAGCATGGAACACAGATTTTCCTGTGAATTTCAATTGCAATATTATTCTCAAATTGCATGGGGGCTCAATATGTTGACAAATTAAAGTTCCAAATATCTTTGAACTTCTTTTTTCTTCTAAAATAACCACAAATTATCGCGTAACTCTTCTCATATTTTTGTTTAGTTTATACGAATATATTTTAGGTAGATTGCTACCAAGTTTTCAAGCTTATAAAGCTTAAAGATGAGTAAACTCGGGACCGGTTGTTAAGTATATTGCCAACACAACCCGTTGGCGATGGGGCCCAAACCCATGACCTTCAGATCACAAGTCAAGCACCTGAAATACTCCACCATCGAGGCAGTTTTGATATACAAGACTAAAGATATAGTTTTTACGTTCATGCCTATGTCATCTTTAATTTAGTGACGAATGCCGAATCTCGTATGAAAATGAAGAAAATATTGGAGCAATGATGATCATAAACTTGTCGTTGTTGTTTTCACACTGTGTTCAGGTCAAAAGAGAAGGATATGTGGTCGCTATTGCATAAACAAGGTACATCTGATGTTTTATACTAATGTGCTCGTGAAAGAGCCCAAGTTACCTAATTCTAAAGATTTAAGACTAAATTCAACATTTTGACCATTTTCAGGGTGATTGAGCTAAGCCTGAAGCGTCTAGTGTATGGAAAAAATCTTAGATTTGAGCTAGTTATATAGCTTTTTACCACTTATGACACTATCAAAATCTACCAAAATATACAACAAGGCCAATGAATGAGCTAAACAAGTGGCGTCGATGGTGTCTACTATGGCTTTGTGAGACTTGGCCAAATGACTTAGTTTTTGACGCTCGGTAATCCATTTTCGAACTTGTCTAAATTTTTCAAGATAAATAGTTTCATGATAACTGAGCTAAAATATACCCTCTAGTTGTGTCCATTGTTTTTTCCAAGATTTTACATATTTTACATAAACTGACCCAATATTGAAAATGTTCGATAGTCGACAAACAACTATCTTTACTATTTGTCAGATTGATTTTGGTAAAAATTTTGTCTCTAAAGTGTTCACAAGGTTTTCCTGTCATTTCACATTGTGCCCTCTTTGACTCAAGGTGACGTAATTTTGACTTTTTGCGCATTTTTTTCCGATCATTTTTTCAGGTTGATTGGGTAAAACGCGTAAAGACCATAAATTGTCCACAATGTGATTGTTGACGACGGACCACGGATATCACACAACCACCGAAGCTCACTGTCGGCACTAGAGTGCGTCGGTGAGGTTCTGTAAGGGATACACGTTTTCGTTAGCCTAATCAATTTCAAAGCTCAATAATTAAGTATACCGTTGGCTTAGTGTAAAAACGTCGTAAGTGTCTATACAAAGTACAGACACTTATGATGATTTTGCTCTAAACTAAAGTAAGTGGCGTTTGACAATAAGTAACGCCGTATTTTATGATAAAAGAACTCATTTACACATGCTTTATTTTGCCGATAAAAACTATACAGAATTACGTTGAATCAGAAAAATAACACAACGCCCTTGTCCAGGCGAAATACTGTTTGAAGTCGAGAAACGAAATCTACATGACATTGCGTTTTTTATTTGTCGTTTTCTGACAAAACGACTGGACGAAATAATTACCAAAGAAAACTGATAAACGCGAATTTCAAACCTTGTTTTTATTCCGAGTTCACATAACCTCTAAAATCCCGTAGGTTCATCGTCAACTGCAGAATATTTTCATTGATCATTATAACATTACCAGACGTGATTATACGTTAGTGATTTTCGGTCTAAAAATTATATTCTTTTTAGACTTCTTGTGTCCGTTGCTTTTTAATATTCTTTTTTAGACTTCTTTAGTACCTTGCTTATAAGATTTATATCTGTACAGCCGTTTTTTATAGACCTAATATGTTCTAAGATTATTCATGTGATAGCATTAATCTTATAAGGAATATAACTGTTTTGATAACCAAAATGGTTTCTAATCGAATCGGAGTTAAGGTTTAGATCGGTTTCGTGCCCTAAGCAAATTTTAGATGGAGGTCAAAGTCGGTTTTAATTAAAAACCTAACCGCATTGTCATCTTATATATCCTAGTGGCATCTTCGACGGACAGTTTTTGGGCTGGGTCGTGTATCGGTCCATTTCGTAAAGAAAATCACAGTATGTGTGAATACAATTTCTACCTTTGAAAAGTGTGAAAGAACTATTTTCAAAGTAGGGCGGTGTGTTGATATAAAATTTGGATTAAAGATGAGAGGTTTGTGTTCGATGATATTTTTGTGATACATTGCAAGCTTATTTTTTGTGGACGTCCCAACGTCCACCAGTGTCAACTTGTTTCAAAAATCCAGTTGGGTCTAACCATGTGCAGGAAAAACAGAACGATTTAAACTCAAATTTTTATAGCTTCATTTCCACAAATTGGTTGTTTATTTGAAAAGGTCGTGTTGAGAGAATTCAATATTATTCAAAAGCAATTTGTATATAAAAACATCTATTTAAATCACGTTTCATACGGCTACGGGTCTGTCCATAGTATAAATTGGGTAATTTGCCGGCCAAACGAAACGCTACAGCCAACTTCGTTTCGCAGATTTAGTCAAAGAAGTTGATTTGCTTCGCTTACCAATAGCTTGAATAAAAATTTAGTATTTTTAGAATTAAGCATACCAAAACGCAGAAATGATTAGCCCTAAAACACTACATAGAAATATATAGACAAGCGGACAAAATTTTATTATCAATTGCATTAGAAATGTGCATCTTTATCTTGTGTACTTAAAGCTTGTTCATGTAACTTGTTACAATTTTTCGCTTGACTCAAACTAACTATCACGCGAATTTATCTTATTTGGTTTTGTGTATAATATTCATGTTTACTGGACAAAGAGGGCTACAAATTTGATACCTAACATGATGCATGTGACAGTTTCCGTCTGGTGTTGTGATAAGGGGTCCGTAGAATGCCTGTGGTACCAAACCATATTATTGGGGTGAACATCTTTGCCCTTATCAGCGACAGAATACCAAACACTTGATTAGTTTACAAGTATTTAGGGAAATTGATAACTTGGTTAAAATAGAAGAGAGTTCTGTATCAAGTATAGTAACTGAATTATTGATTCGGATTTGATTAAACTTGTTCGCAAATCTATAAGTTTAATTTTGGCTTTTTGGATTATATCAATGGATTACAGCAGCATTAAATAAGATTCCTCGTCTCTGCCAACCGTTTAACAAACTTTAAAAACCAATTGCTTCCTTTTAAAGTAAAAATAACTTCAAATTAAAAGAAAAAATAAAGTTTTGTACGTAAACGGAAATTATCACTAAGTTGGTACAATGTAAAACAGAGATTCAGACCGTTTTTACTCTGGAAAACGGTGACTTTTGTCGTTTAAGGTAAATTTTCGAAATATATTTGGAATATTAGATCAGTCTTTCTTTCTTACAGGCCGTATTCACTGAGTAGCTTATGTAAAATACATTTTGACAAGACCGAACGAGTCAAATGGTATTCTTCACAAGCTACGAGACAAGATACAGTCTGTAAGAAAGATAGACTGTTGTAGCGTTTCTTTTATTATATACAAAAAATCAAATATCTTCCTTTTTAAACTAAAGGTAAATCTGAGAAGTCTGTTAATGGTTTCATAAATAATAAAACCACCAAACATACATAGAGTTTGTAATTCTTCGGAGTAATAGCAAATAAAACAAAATGATTCCTTAAATAAAGATATGTCACTTTTAGAGTCTGATCTCTCTACATACTATTGTCTACTTGTAAGAGATTGAAATCTCTTAGATTGAATGTTTCTTACTATAAAAACAAGTCGTCTTTCTCAAAGAGGCAAGACGTTAGGTTGCAAATGATTGTAGTAGCTACTAAATGCGTATGATAAAGAGGTCATTCCCCTAAATACTTCATGTCAAGACAGTGATTCATTTAGTCTATAGAATGCAATTCTTTGGCGATCGAGCATACTTAAAGTGACACATGAACTCATTGAAGTTAGATTTAGGAAAGGCAATCGCGTATTCCAGAGGGAGGGTCTAAGGATAATGTGGCAAGCTATGACATTGGTTGACTATCATCTCGGCGGCCATCAGGTTAGTCGGTTTAATCAATTTAGAATACATAGGTGAATACTGGCCCAGGTCACACATGTCATCGCGACATGCGTCATTTGTCTCCCACCAGTGGGTATATAGGTAATGTGTCTAAGTGGGATGGGAAAGCTTGTGGTTCGATTAGAATGTTGTACACGTTGACGAAATAAAGCTTTGAAAAATTATTGGGAGAAAAGAAGAAATTGCTCGTAACAAACGTTTGTTTACCTGTTATCTTACCTTTCTTGTCTTTTACGTGCTGCCAGCAACCTTACTGCATAAGCTCAGTTCCGACTAAGTTCCAGTATCAATGAATCACTAGGAACCAAAGAAAGTGTAACAATAATAGATAAGTTATAACAAATTAAAGGTGTAAACCTCAAATATAGAGTTTATAATGTTTTGCAGGAGATACCAGTATACTAATGTAGCACAACAGAAACTAAGGAAATAGTGTTTTAACAAAATGTATGTTAGATTTCCCTAAACCAAAAGCACTCGTCCACTGACCTTTGCCTAGAATTTCATTTTAATATATAAAACTGCGTTTTTCTTTTCAAAATATAATGCAACAAGAAAGTAAAGTGTTTGGTTGGCGAACTAAACGCGGTAATTATAACTAAGATAAACTGTAGTTTAGTGTTAAAGTCGCCCAACCAACAAAAATGCCTTTTTTCATGGCATAGTTCGAAGCTCATCTTGGTTTGGAAGAATGATTTGATTGTTGATCAGCAGGAGCGATCCGTCATTTACCCCTGATCATACTGGACCCAGAATATTCCTGTTCTAGCAGGAGGTATAGACAAAGATCAGGCTGCACATTTGTGAGTCTGATCTTAGTCTTCACTACCTGCTCGTCTTTTTCGAGCTAGAGTTGTTTGTAAAATCAATTTTCAAACGAAATATTGACCCGTAACTAGTGATTCCAGTACTTTCAGTCCTTTGATTTTGATGTAATTCTGAAAAGGGATTTTATTCAGCATAACAAGGGTTAATAGACACAGCTATAGAGATAATTTATTCTGTCTTGTCATCTCCCATCTAAATAATATCTAAATAAGATTCTTTACGACTTCAATTGAAAATTTCAGCAAGCATAACTTGCTTGTGAGCTAAATTAGTTTCTAAACGTAATCGGTTCGAGAAATCGACGCAGACGCATTTGATTTGCATTAGTTACTCATTAAGGTCGTGATTAATCTCAAATCCCTGACAAATATGGACCATTTTCTGTATGACCTATCCCAGCTTATTTATAGTGTAGACATACCATCAAAAGCAATGTCTTGGGTCGGCAGATTTAACTACTCGCGACTTGTTTGTTCACCTAAAAAATTCGACATTCGATGAAAGGTGCTTTCAAACAGACCCTAACAGCCTTAACCATTCAGACAATTACCGTCTGAGATCAAACAACCGCATTCACTGGAAGCATTTAAAGCGACAAAAAGTCTTATTTTTAGGGATATTTTTTAAGAAATATAATAGAGCCCTATGGATGAGCAGTAACATATCGTTAATTCTTTACTAGGATTATTTCGGATTTACTTTAAACTTTTTTATATTGCATCGAGTGGGTAATACGTTTCCATTCCCTCGATCCTCGTTCCTTGAAAATACTCTAGTACCCGCCCCGAGTGTCTCGGCTAATGAAAGAACCAAGAACGATAGCCAACCGAGGAAATCCAACTCAAGACCCCTCGATCATGAAGCAGACGTTCTACATCTCAACCAACAACCGCTACTTTAAATAATAACCACACAGCCCCTTTCCCAAATGAGCCTGTGCGTGACATTTCCAACAATTTCGCATGTGCGTGACTCGCACGCATTCATCACCATGGACAGCCATTCGGTGCAATTAGAACATTCGCTGATTGTTTAAAGAAGCTTTGGGTCAGTATCTTTCTACAGAGCGCAGAGTGAAGACTCTGATCAGACTGTGCGGATGCACAGGCTGATCTGAGTCTTTACTTGGCGCACATGTGTAATGGTTGGAAATGTCGCGCATGTGCTCAAATGTTTTATAGTACATATCGCTAGCTTAGTGTAAAAACATCATAAGTCGATCACTATGCTTTGTATAGACACTTATGGTGTTTTTAGCTAGCAAAGCGACAGCTTTGATAGCTTAAGATAAAAGACGAAATTTTGAGGTCGTCTCAAAGTTCAACGAGTGCAAACTGTCATTGGAGGCTTAACCACTAAATCTATTAAATGCCTACGCCATTAAAAGTAGTTCTCATATATTTCAGGTATATTGCAAACTCTTTTCAAATTGTATTGAACTCTCTCAAAAGCACGCTATGTAACCCGTTCCCTATCAATTCCGCTTTGGGAAAAAGACTATGGAAAACATTGTGGACAATGAAGAAATTGCTTGTATAAGCAATTTCTTCAATGTCCACAATGTTTTCTACCCAACAAGGAAACGTTTTCTAAAGTCAACCATGCTTTGCTAGCTTAGAGTACTTTCAGTACTTTGATTTCTCAAAGCTACCGATATACTTTCACACAATGAAAACAGAACACCAGCAATTCATACCTATATCATTTAGATATTAGGTTCACATACCCTTTCGATAGGGGGCAGGTCGTAAATACACCTACCGATCTCATGTGCGACAGTTGAACTGAAGTAATCATCGTCGTTCTATATGAGGTGCCAGGGACATAAAATAAAATGCAGATCATTGATTGGTGATTAAGCTGAAGTAACGACTTTTGAGTCATCAAACCAATAAAAAGATGTTTAACATAAATATCAGATTTCAAAATTCACAACATTTGTCTTGGGTTGATGACTTAAACCTCGTAACTACAGCTGAATTAATCTGTGGTAACGACTTTTATTTAGGTCGTGAACCAAACGTTTTTGTTGTCGTTGGGATTTTTTGTGTTTGTTTGGGTTTGTTTGTTTGTTTGTTTGTTTATTTGTTTGGTTTCCCCCCATAACTGACCATGGATTTTGCAAAATAATGTCGTTTTAATTTCTCAGTCGAATTTCAAGTTGGGGTCAGTTGACTAAGGAACTGTCAGTGGTACTAGGTTAAAGATGTAAAATAGCAACGAAAAAATTGCTTAAATTATAACCATGCAGTAAATGTGGGTACGAATACATCGCGAGGAAAAATATGAATACAAAAAAAAATGGAGGTTAACTGTTTAAGATGGTGCGTTTGACATAAAGGAGTGCTTTTGACGAGTCCAAACGAAACTGGGTTCAGCATTTATCGCCCTCATTTGCAAATTTCGGAGAACAACATCGAAATAGGTCATAAACTAATCGATTTGTTCTTTTCACGGACATAGAAACTACGTTCTAGCTAGGTAAAAAAATCCAGACAAACAGATAATAAAAGAAGAAAATTGAATTCGTGAAGGTCTTGCGAAATGGCATGATAATTTCCGGTCGAGTGATTTGTGTTAAACTCTTGGAAGTAGTTTTGCTTTTGCGTTCGGTCTTTTTCCTCTCCGTTCATTCCGTTCATCGCTTTATTATGAATTTGATAATCATTCACACTGTTTTAAGGAAAGCTTAGACATATAAATAATATTACTTATAATTATAATTGATTTTCAATTTAACAGACGAAGAGAATATTTTTTTGTTTTGTTTTGTTTTCATGGATGTATGGGGCGAATAAACTAATCACACTGTATGAATACCTGAACCATACATAAGTCAATGTAATCAATATTTCATGTTCTAGTTTTAACGATTAGTCGGACAAAATGCAATTAAAACTACCCCCGCGCACACATTAGTAAATATATTTGACCCGTTATCCAGGAAAAACTTTCTTCACCCATTCCCACTCAGTGACGCTTTTAGACGCCCCCAAGGAAAAAAAGTCGGAAACCATTCTGGAAAAGAATGGTTTGTCATCTTATTCAATATGTACTCAGTTTCCCTTAAAAAAGTGTGCACGTTTTAATTTGGACTCATTCAGGTTCCAGATAACGTAGGCATGTGATAATTGTACAGGGCTAGAATAATTTTGAATCACAATTGATAATTTGTACAATTGTTGGCATATTATTAAAAGAACAGGATTAAGTCGGATAAATGTGATTTTACACGATACATACGTGTATCACTTCTACAGTATACATGCAACGTAAAACTTGTATTTGGGAAATCTTGTTTGCCTTTAATTTCGTTTAAGATTAGATATATTAAGATTAAGTGAAAATCAGCGTATACAAGTGTTGATAATGCTTGCTAATGGTGAAAGCGCAATATATATGGGTAGAGTGTTAGGCTTTGACAGAAATACAAATATTCGTGTACGAAATCGGTTTAAACAAATAGGTAGTGTAGCCGTAGTCCCGGTCGACCGAGATCAACCACTGGTCAAGTTGATCACTTTTAAGCACTTTCGTAGTCGGTTCAAACCGGCCCCTCGCACCGTAAGACACTACGGTATTAGTCGCCAAACTGTGTTGCGTTGTTGAAGGCAAGCCAGAGTTCGCCCAAGGAGACCGTATGTTGGATACGATTAGATTGATCGATCAATTCTTATTGATAGCTAGATCAATCAATGGCCTGTTTTTTCGTTGAAAACTAGTTTCTACACACAAAGTTTCTAAACGTATTACAAGAATGCTATTGGTCCTAGCGCTCTGCTGAGATAAGGCTCTTTTTCTTCAAGGCCTAATACTAACAGAGTCGGGCGAAGAAAAATTTAAAAATTTAACTAAAGTCAACTTATGTTGCCATGCCAACCAATACTTTTAACAGATTTCGAATCTTTTAGTTACTATGAAAAGGGGTAACCTAAGGTAAATTTCTGCCAAATTAGGTCAAAACTGGCCAAAAAGTATTGGAAGAGTTACCAATTACCCTGTGGCTCTGATTTTTTTAGCATTCTTTAAAGAGGTCAATGCACTGATGCTTCATGCTAAATTCAAGATTCCTAAACTTCTGGGTCAGAAGGAGATGGTAGGGTTTTTTGTTGTTGTTGTTTTTTTCCCTTGTTGTTATAGCAACTTGAGTTTCAACCGATTTAAATTCTTTAGTTGAAATTGGCCTAATGGTTTAGGAGGAGATATCTTTTTAAAAATCCTTCTTTTATCTATTTAAGTCCCCACCCATGGGGATCCGCCCCTGGGAACCTGGGGGTGATGAGATTAGCAATTCCTAAAGAGATCAATGTACTGATGCTGTATGAAAAAAAAATCGAGACTCTACGCCTTCTGGTTCAGGAGAAGATAATTTTCAAAGATAATTTGTAAAAATTTCAGTTTTGTTACCATAGCAACCAAAGTTTTAAACGGATTTCAATATTTTTAGCAGTTTCCAACGGCACAATCCAAGGAACATTTCTGTAAAATTTGGTTTAAATTGGCCCAGTGGTTTAGGAGGAGATTTCGTTTTAAAAATCCTTCTTTATTTCTATATAAGCACCACCCCTGCTGTGACTCCGTCCCTTGGGGACCAGAGGGTTATGGTTTTAGCAATTCTAAATGCTATCAATGAACTGATGCTTCATGCAAAATATCAAGACTCTATGTCTTCTGGGTCAGGAGGAGATATTTTTTAAAGAATATTTAATATCCGTTTTGTTGCCATTGCATCCAGGGTTTTAAAGGGATTTCAATTCTTTTTGCAATTTTAAAAGAGCACCAACTTAGGAACATTTTTCCTAATTTGGTTGAATCGGTCCAAGGGTTCCGGAGAAAATGTCAATTTAAAAATCAATGTTTATCTTCTATATAAGCCCCCCTTCTCCTGGGTCTCCGCCCCTGGGACCCGAGGTGATGATTCTAGCAATTCTGAAAGGTATCAATGTACTGATGCTTCATGCAAAATATCAAGGTTCTATGCCTTCTGGGTCAGGATGAGATAATTTTGTAAAGATTAAAATTTCAGTTTTGTTGCCATAGCAACCAGAGTTTTCAACGGATTTAAATTCTTTAAGCACCACCCAAGGAACATTTTGCAAAATTTGGTTGAAATTGGCCCAGCGGTTTGGGACGAGATGTCAGTTTAAAATTGTTGACACACGACGGACGCCGGACAGAGGAAAATCAAAATTCCTAACCATTAGCACTTCGTGTTCAGTTGAGCTAAAAAAAAGTTGACTTGATAAGTGTAGAAATATTGTAATGTAGAAAAACGATGTTTGCATTTTGACTTGTCAATTGTGTATGCCTTGATGGCTTTCGACCTTACGGTTCCGGTGATTGTCTAACGATGAAAGACGTGTCAATCAAACACTATACTTTATCTGTCAATCCTTTCATCCAAAACTTTTATTTAACTTGATTTTAGGTTTCTCTGAAATTTCTGTAGAATTAAGTGCACCCTCTGACTTTCCTGAACCCTCGCAATTCTCTAAATTGCTTTAATGTATTACGAGATATAAATCATATTTATTCTAGTATTCAGAAATTATAGACAATTTTGGCTCGCCATGTAAAAATCGGTCGAGTGTGGCTCCATTGGAAAATAGAACTTAATGCGGTTCGACGAGTATTACTCTAAAGTTATGATAAAATTTGGTTAATTATAGTTTAAACCCTTTCTTTTCGAACAGTAGGTCTCTCAATGATTTTACGACAATAAACCTATACCCATTAAATCACGCTATTTTACGCCCCATAAGAAAAAGACTTTGTAAAGCATTGTAGATAACAAAGAAATTGCTTCATCAATGCATTTTTATAAAAGATAAAGATTTTTTAAAAAATCCATTGACAAAATATTGTCAATTGCAAACTTCTTTGAATTTGAAACAGTCTAGTTTTTTGACTTGTGGTCATAGGTTTACCAACGATTGTCAAATCCCATAATATTAGTTCACCGATCCCACAGACCGCCGACAAAATGGTCTCACCTAATCTTTGGCTTTTGAGTTCTGAGTACTTCTAAGAGAGCTTGATTCGAGCACTGAATCCGTTACACTCATACTAACCTCAGGGTGTTAACTTGATAAAGCCTGGTTTGTGGATATAGTTATCTTCTTCTCTTTAAATCACACTACGAACAATATATAGTGACGTTGTTCTTTAAACTCGTAACTACAGTTTGTTTCAAGCTGTAGTTACGCGGTTTTAGAAAGACAACGACGATATATTTTCCCTACTCATAAGTAAACTTTTTCAAACGTGAAACATAAATTCTTTATACTTGACGCGTGCTATATCTTACGCTACATGAGCTACAGAAGTCATGAATTTAATAAGATTTCAGCTTTTCTTTAGAGGATGCGGCGGCGTTTTTCAAATTAGCAATGGAAGGGTTATTATAGGCTTGTATTAAACATCTCTTTCAAGTTAGGAAAAAATACGAATACGTTTTCAGTTTTTCGCATTTTATCTCATTTCCCAGTCAACTTTAATAGATTTACTGATTCAGTAAAAAAAACAAAAAAAAAACTTTTGTTGGTTTAAACCAATATATGATTTTGTAGAATGTTATTTCCATATTTAATTTGTCCATAGTAGCCATTTTTAATTGATCTATTAACGATACCGATGAAAATCACTTAGTTCAGGAGAGAGAATATCTTAAGCTAAGTAAGTACACTCACGACTCGGAGAGAATTATTTGAGACGTAAATATGTATTGTCCTTATTGTCTAGCTTTTATCTCACGGATCATTGTCAGTGTGGGAGAAATGTTTTTAGCAAGCAAAGCGTCAGTTTTTGATAGCTTTAGTTAACAGACAAAATTTTGAGGCCTGCTCAGAGTTAAACTGTCACTGAAGGCTGAACCACTAAATCCATTGAATGTCTACGCCAAAAAGTAGTACTTATGCATTTCAGGAATATTGCATACTCTATTCAAATTGTAGAGAACTCTTTCAAAAGCATGCAATTCCGCTTTTTAAGCATCTCAAGAAAAAATCTTTGAAAAACATTGTGGACAATGAAGAAATTGCTTCTAACAAAAAGTTTCTTCATTGTCCACAATGTTTTCTACCCAACAAGGGAAAGACTTTCTAAATTCAACAACCTTGAAATTGTCGTCTGCAACTTCTTTTTATTTTAACCAGTCTAAGATTTTGTCGAGTAGTAATGGGTTAAATCCTTGGTTACTTTAACCTCGTTTAGTTATCATGATAACATTTAACAAAAAAGATAACTTAACGAAACTATGCCAAGCTGGCTTACAGTACTTTCAGTACTTTGATTTCTTAAGTTTACCTGGTATTAGATAATAGTCATGCATAAATCTTATACCACAACTTTAAATAAGACATTATCATACTTGTAAATGTAATATAGTCGGTGCGCGAGCAAATGTCGTTACTAATCTATAATAAGGCTTATACCACAACTTTAAATAAGACATTATCATACTTGTAAATGTAATATGGTCGGTGCGCGAGCAAATGTCGTTACTTATCTATAATAAGGCTTATACCACAACTTTAAATAGGACATTATCATACTTGTAAATGTATTATAGTCGGTGCGCGAGCAAATGTCGTTACTAATCTATAATAAGGCTTATACCACAACTTTAAATAGGACATTATCATACTTGTAAATGTAATATAGTCGGTGCGCGAGCAAAATGTCGTTACTAATCTATAATAAGGCTTATACCACAACTTTAAATAAGACATTATCATACTTGTAAATGTTATATAGTCGGTGCGCGAGCAAATGTCGTTACTAATCTATAATAAGGCTTATACCACAACTTTAAATAAGACATTATCATACTTGTAAATGTAATATAGTCGGTGCGCGAGCAAATGTCATTACTTATCTATAATAAGGCTTATACCACAACTTTAAATAGGACATTATCATACTTGTAAATGTATTATAGTCGGTGCGCGAGCAAATGTCGTTACTAATCTATAATAAGGCTTATACCACAACTTTAAATAGGACATTATCATACTTGTAAATGTAATATAGTCGGTGCGCGAGCAAAATGTCGTTACTAATCTATAATAAGGCTTATACCACAACTTTAAATAAGACATTATCATACTTGTAAATGTAATATAGTCGGTGCGCGAGCAAATGTCATTACTTATCTATAATAAGGCTTATACCACAACTTTAAATAGGACATTATCATACTTGTAAATGTAATATGGTCGGTGCGCGAGCAAATGTCGTTACTAATCTATAATAAGGCTTATACCACAACTTTAAATAGGACATTATCATACTTGTAAATGTAAGATCGTCGGTGCGCGAGCAAAATGTCGTTACTAATCTATAATAAGGCTTATACCACAACTTTAAATAAGACATTATCATACTTGTAAATGTAATATAGTCGGTGCGCGAGCAAATGTCATTACTTATCTATAATAAGGCTTATACCACAACTTTAAATAGGACATTATCATACTTGTAAATGTAATATCGTCGGTGCGCGAGCAAAATGTCGTTACTAATCTATAATAAGGCTTATACCACAACTTTAAATAAGACATTATCATACTTGTAAATGTTATATAGTCGGTGCGCGAGCAAATGTCGTTACTAATCTATAATAAGGCTTATACCACAACTTTAAATAAGACATTATCATACTTGTAAATGTAATATAGTCGACGCGCGAGCAAAATGTCGTTACTCAAGCTATAATAAAGCTGTGGTTACGACATTTTTTTCACGATGATACGGTTTTTACCTTAGACCTTGTAATATTACTCAGATTAAAGACGTTAAAACGTGTGTTTGAGTTTTGTGCTTAAATCAACGTTATTACATGTACATTTTGATTGCTTTTACTGATAGACCATGTTCATGGATGTTATGGTATAAAAAGATATAGAAATATTGCTATTCCTATTATTTCCATACTCGTTTACTAATGAACCAAATAATTCAGATACTGGACATCTCAATTCGAGCAGATCAAAACTCTTGCAAAAAGGGCCTTTGTTCTTCTCGAAGTTCACCTTAACAATAGAGAGACGTATATGCAAATACGATCCAATTTCAATAAATATAAAAAAACGAGTGACGATAGTTTCAAGAGTTATTTGTTAAAATCAAAATAATACAAAACATACCATTATCAAACGATAAAATTATATTCTGCTCCATATTCGAAGAAGTTGAAGACGACAATATAAAATTGATAAAATTTCATTAAACAATAATTTAATTGTGAGTTTCATCTATCAAAACGAGCGATCTGATTGGTCGAAAAATTTAATTCATACCTCCATGAACAAGATTTTGAGTACAAAGCCATTTTGAATGCTTCCGCACAAAATATTTCACTAAAAAATGTATCAAAAATTTGTTAAGTTGTTGCATTTTTCGCTCGATGCTATTAAATTATAAGAAATGAAGAGAGTGTTTTTTGTTTTCATGGAGGTATGAACCGAAAAACCTAATCACACAATGTATGAATCCGCTTCGCGTATTCATACATTGTGTGATTAGGTTTTTCGGTTCATACCTCCATGAAAACAAAAAATATTCTCTTCATCTCTTAATTGATTTTTTGGGTACAAGATATTTCGAATAACTAAGAAATCGCCTATGACAAGTTTGCTCTTCATTTTCCACAATTTTTCCAAAGCCCTTCTCTTGAGTGACGTAAAATGAGGTATTGTTTGGGAATAGGTTAAAATGCGAAACAGACCTAACAAATACGTCTTGGTGCATAAAGGTATATTTATAAATTTAAGCTCGAAAAAGTCTGCGAAATTCGATGAGGATAGCTGAAAATATTTCTATTGATACTGATGCCTTTGGACAAAGAATGTATACTTTGAAGCATTCTTTCGTCGGTCGGTTTCCAGACCATCATAATTTAGGCTTAACTTTACTGTTCTTACGGCACTATAGAACCCAATTTTGTTAAGTAGAAACATTCAGTAGTCTCGGTTTGATAGAAACAATTAATCACGGCATCTATCTTAATCAGGAATCTAGGTCGGACCCAATATTGCCTGGTTTAAATTGGTGACGGTTAACCCATTCCCACAAAGGCCCTCCTTTTTACATCCCTCAGGAAAAAGAGCTTTGGAAAACATTGTGGAAAATGAAGAAATTGCTTGTAACAAGCAATTTCTTCATTATCAACATTGTTTTCTATCCAAAATGACAAATTAAGTTCCCTTGAACTTGAAGTTGTCTGCAGCTTTTTTGAGTTTAGACCAGTCTAAAATTTGTTCTTTGGTAATGGGTTAAACGGGCCAGTTCGTGTCCATTAATCATGAGTAATCTGACGTAAGTTACCGATGGACAGGGGTTTGTTACACATTGTTAGATTGGTAGTGGTTATGTATTACCGATTTGAACACGAGGCAGTATGAAAATACGCCTTTTCTCGTTCGTTCTGCCATCTGCGATAAGTAATAAATGAAATTGTCTAAAATAATCGTGTCGTATTTGTATTTGTTGGCAAAGAGACTTTTCATGAAACAGAAGATGAACTAATTCCATAAAAGGTGTAAATTTGTGCGATTATATGATTTCAAAAGTTGTTCGAGTAGATGTCGATTTAAGCTCATACGATGACTTTTTTAACCTTTCTTGAAACACTAAATCTTGAATAATCACTGCATATTTAGCTTATTGTACCAAGCAATATTGAAGAAACATTCGGTCGTTGATATTCTTCTAACACATTTATTTATAAATTTAGACTTTATTCTAAAATCTTATGGTGGATCGTATAATGTTCTTTTCTCACAAGCTCTAAATTGTTTAAGATATTTCTTTAATTCCGTGGGTGATTTTTTTTTTTTTTTTTTTTTTTTTTTTTTTTGGGTTTTTAAGAGAAACTTAACGTTAATCACATGACCATGTCAAATTGAAATGATTTAATTTTTAGTTTCGTCTATCAAAAACGGGTGTTCTGATAGGTCGAAAAAAATATCCATAGCTCAATGAACAAAATTTTGTGCACGCGGCGATTTTGTATGCTTCCGCACAAAATAGTCCCATACAAAAAGGTATCAAAATTTGTAAAGCTTTTGTATTTTTCGCCCGACGCTATTAAATTATAAAAAATGAAGAGAATATTTTTGTTTTCATGGAGGTATGAATCGAAAAACCTAATCACACAATGTATGAATCTGCTTCGCGTATTCATGCAGCGAGATTAGCTTTTACGGTTCATACCTCCTTGAAAACATAAAATATTCTCTTCATCTCTTAAATAAGGCCATTTGGTTAGCGGAATCTGCTATGTCACTAGTTAGTTGAGTAGTGTATTATGAAAAATCATTGAAGCAGTGTTGTAATGAAGCCGATTCAATTTTAATTGTTAAAATTTAAAGTAACTTTCACCTTTTTTTGTCACAAGAAAATACACGTATCATTTTCAAACTTACGCAATATTCCAATTATTCAAAGGTAGTTAAATAATAACAATTATAAAACGCCGCTTTGTTTTTTATAGGAATTACTGTGTTGTCCACTGCAAACTCTCTCTTAATGCAGTATGCGCCCTTATTTGTATTTTTTAGTGGTTGGCTTAAAACGAATCTAAATTTATAAATGAACCATAGACCAGTCACAATTATTACAAAGTGAGAAAAATCCATAATTGGGTTAGTAGAAAAAATCTTTATTATACCGTAATAAAAATAGTTTCTACCAAAAAAATAAAGGTAAATAAAACGTCGGGCCCGTCAAAGAGTGGCACGTATTTTAACCCTTCATTTGATGTATCTTCGGCCAATACCTAGTCAGATAATATGATAATGAAATCTTATATTTGATTTTAGAGAAAAATTTTATAAATATTTACTTAACAGATCTACAAACCATGAAAAAAGCCGTGCCATTCTCATCCATGTTTTAATGAATGTCTTTCTCAATGCCTTTGGTCAACTTCTAATGTTTGCTATTGTCTAATAACAAATATGTTTACAAGCAGATGCGCAAGAGAATGCATTTCAATGATTTTGCAATCAGAGTAAACAGCTGTGTTATTGCATTGGAAAGAGGGGAACAGACCTATGTGGTATTCTATTGAAATATGCTTAGATTATGCCGTAAAAAGCTTTTTAATAACTGGCTTGTTATGTGCCCCTCACTTCTATTTGGTGATTAAAAGTAATCTTTGGCTTAATTTGGGTAACCAAGACTTACTTGACAACCCAAATGAGATACTGGCGTTAAATACAAACACATTGCAATGAGTTATTATTCTGTAGCAACAGGCAAATTTGACTCATTACCAGACGAAAACTGTTAGACTGGTCCAAATTAGATGAAGTTGCAGAAAATAATTTTAGTTCTTTCTTGTTACAAAAATTTTTTTCATAATCGACAAGGATTTTTAACAATTTGTCGTTAGGGGCAACAAAACCGTCATTGCGTGGCTGCACAAATGTTAACAAGCGACAATGAGTTTTTAGCTATAAAAAAAGATTGGTTACGTAGGAATACGAACCTCCTCTTTGGCCATTTAAGGTAGAAATCATTGTGAGAAAATAAGAAAGTCCTTGTCACCAGCATTTCCTTATTTTCTCACAATTTTTCAAAACTATATATCTTAACGCATAAGAAAGCGAGATTGTTTGGTAAAGTGTTAAGCGCAGAGTAGTCCTGAGGTGCGTTCTTTTCGTCGAGATGAAAAATCCCGCTAAATATGATTTTTGAGGCGTCTTCAAGAACGACATATGTTATTCTAAGTGAAAAGATTCGACGTCGTCAAGGCTACTCGTTTAAGCCAATGCCGAGTACGCTTAAATTCCTCATTAAGAAATCTTAAGATTATTATTTAGCCGCTTAAAAATCTTAATCTAAAGAAAGCTTCAACTTAAAAATCTAAATAAGAATCTTAAGAATCTCGACGAAAAGAACGCACCTCAGATTAAGAGCTGTGACGTCTACGTGATTTTACAAAAACGCTCCATCGTCAAGTCTTCCTTTGCCATCTGGTTGTCAGCCTTCAAAGTATGCTTGCCCTCTTCCAAAGCGTGGTTATTAACGATCGTCATTGCGCCCATTATTTTACTGAGTACCATAGCTGTTTTTGCTTTGTGCTATAAAAGTAATACTCTGGCAGACATTTACAAAAAACACATTTATTTGAATCATTTGTTGTCTCTGTTGGCAATTATTTAACGCCTTATATTTTTATTATGTGAAAATAAACCTAGATGTTTTGAGTGAAATGAGGTTTGGTTATGGAATGGCGAAATCTTTTGTATTTAAAATTAAGCCCATAACCGCAGAGTGACGCTTTCTAAAAATTGAAAACTTTGTTCGGAAGGGAGGACCGAGGAGCGAAGGAAATGTCAATTTAAGTTTTATCAGCTAGTTTTCTAAAACTGTTATATAATTGCATATCAGGAATTCAGAGAATATTGCTCGTGGGAGGAAGTAGAATATATGCCATTTCTTTCCGTTTGAATTTCTTAAATTGTGTTAAATCACCGTGGGATCTAAACATAGTCACGATATTAATAATAAATGTCAATAAATTTTCCTTGTCGCGTGCAGAACTCTCAATGCATGGAATGTTAAAGCTTAAATTTGGCTTGAGAATTGTCTCTCTTGGGTTACGCGCTGAATTCTTTATCTTTGTTACCTTTATTTTAGAATATTTTTAAACAATACAACTCGAATCGATTCCTTCAAGTTTCTTTTCTTGTGCCCAAAAAGGTCCCTTTAATCCTTTCCCACACAGTATCGTTTTTTACGCATCTAAAGAAAAATGTTTTGGCAAACATTGTGAAAAAAAAAGAAATTGTCTGTCACAAGAAAAATATTTTCATTATTCAAAAGGTTTTCTACCCAAAAAGACAAATGTTGAATTATTTCTTCAACTTGAAATTATCGTCTGCAACATCTTTGAATTCTGACCAGTTTAAAATGTTGCTGCTGGCATTGAGTTGATTGTCGATTGTCAGAGCGTGCATCTGCGGTTGAACTCGAACCGGATAGTATTGTATAGAGAACTAGATAGAAATGGGATAAAAAAATTCTAGTTATCCATTTTTTTCTTCCTATTAACTTTAATTCAATAGTTATTTGCAGAAAATAAACCACTTTTCGCTAGATTTCGTCGTGAAATGCGGTTAGCAAGTTACAAATGACGCAATGGATGACGAGTTTAGCTTCAGAACACTCCCTGTTTATTTCAAGGATATGATATAAAATTGATCGTTTGATCGTCCATTTCCAAGTAATTGGCTTGACAATTAATTATGATTCCCCCCCCCCCTCCCCCCCTCCCCCGTTCAACCCATTACCAGACAACCAAATTTTAGACTGGTTCAAATTGAAAGAAGCTTCTGACGACACTTTTTAGTTGAATAGATTTTCAAAATCTTTGTTTTTTGGGGTAGTAATTTGTTGTAAGAAGCAGTATATATCAGCACTCATTTACTAACTTCTCTTCATTACTTTTAGGTAACAGCAGTTTAGTTATGGATGGCCGTAAGGGTGACATTGATAGTTTTGGTTCAATTTGAATAGGGTTACACGCCTCTATTAACAGTATTCCAGATATCATGCACCGATCTTTGTATTTACTTGAATAAGATTTATTTCTGATAATCTATTACAAGGGGGTTAAGAAGGAATTGGGGTATGAAGGGAGGAGATACGAGGGGAAGAGTAGGGAAGAATGGTTGGTAGGGGGAAGAGGGTTTCGGAGAAAGGGTGTATCAAATTTGAATTCAACACAAATGATTGCAAGCCAAATATATAATTCTGTATGTAAACCATCTGTGTATATAGGAGAATACGACATTTTCAATTTGAGGTTTGTTTCAGAATTATGTACAATTAATAATTTATATTTTTAGGTCACCTGACCGAATGTCATGGTGACCTATTGCGATCGTGTTTTGTCCGTCGTGATGCGTCGTGCGTCGTGCGTTGTGCGTAAACTTTTTACATTTTTGACTTCTTCTTAAGAAACTTAGGATGGATTTCAACCAAACTTGACAGGAAGAATCCTTATGGGAAGGCGCTTCAGATTTGTACACGTCATGGTGTTATCTCCCCTTGGGGCTCCATTAGTGGGCAAAAAGGGTACATCTTTAAAAATCTTCTTGTCATGAACCGGCTGTCAGATAAATTTCATATTTGGTATTTAGAGTCTTTAGGGCAAGGACTATCAAGTTTGTACAAGAAAAAAATCTGTCAAGAATTTGCCGTGCTAAGGGGGTGGGGGTGGGGGGGCAAAGGTGGTGGTGGGGGTATATAAGCTTACATAGTGACAACTTTGAAAATCTTTTTCTACCAAACCAAAAGACCTACAGCTCTGATATTAGGTATGTGGCATCATCTAGTGGACCTCTATCGATATTGTATAAATTATAACCCATGGGTCAAAATTAGCCCCTTCCCGGACGTCACATGTTTAACATAGGCTTATAGAATGAAAATTTCAGAAATCTTCTTCTCCCATACTAGAGGGCCTAGAGCTTTTATATTTGGTATGTAGCATCATCTGGTGAATTTCTATCAAGATAGTTTAAATCATGGCCCAAGAGACAGAACTAGCCCATTTTCGGACGTCACAAGTTTCACAAAGGGCTTATAAAGTGAAATGTTTAAATATCTTCTCCCAAACATAAGGACCTAGAACTTTGATATTTGGTATACAGCATCGTCTTTTGGACCTCCATCAAGATTATACAAATTATTGCCTCATGATTAAAATTACCCATTTCCGGATGTCACAAATTCAACACGGGCTTATATAGTTAAAACTTTAAAAATCTTCTCTCTAAAAGATAGGCCTAGAGCTTTGATATTTGGTATATAGCATCATCTGATTGATCCCTATCAAAATTGTATAAATTATTGCCCTAGAGTCATAATTAGCCCATTTCCGGACGTCATGAATTTTACATATGGCTAATATAACGAAAATTTAAAACTCTTCTTGTCCTAAACTAAAAGGCTTAGAGCTTTGATATTTAGTATGTAGCATAATCTGATGGGCTTTTATTTGTTTTTGTGCTCTTTCGACTCAGGTGACCGATAAGGCCCTATGGGCCACTTGTTTCTAAACCAAATTCATGTGTAGGATTTAAGAAAACTTATAAGACAAAGGAGAATTTTCAGGGACAGGCAATATGCTATTCTCACCGTACTTTTGTCATGTTCATCAAAGGACTGCCTTGAATGAAATCATTTAGTTCTGTAATATAAAGAAGTACCATTCTGGTTGATATTTTTTGAAGACAATACACGATTTCGAACATTGCATAATGCCCTATAAAAGAAGCCAAAATATGGTTTCCTACTTACGCTGTCCTTTTGCACGCCCAGCTTTTTCAAGAACAAGGACATACCAACCGACCAATCGCTTGCCCCGCCCGCTGACTCCGTATTCCCATCCCATTGATTCCAATACATAGCTCAAATTCGATTTTATACGGCGTTAATTTGCAAAATTAATGGCCAGAAGCAAGTTACAACAAATTTGGTTGATTGGTTGACGACCTAAACATCGTAGCAACAGCTTGAATAAAATGTAGTTACGATGCATAAGTTGCCACACCAACAATAAGCTTCACATAATTGGCGACCGATGTCTAAGTTCATGCTTCACCCGAGTTTAAAATGAAAAATTTGATTGGTCGAATTTTTCTTTGATTAACAGCCGTGATTGGTCCATTGAAATATTACAACAGAAGAAGTCTGTAGATACGGAGCTTCGGTGCATTTTTGTCCATCTATCTCGGTCTGAATAATTTCCTGGTATCAGATGGGAGTAAGAAATCAATCATTCCATCGAAATTGAATGTAGGACGTATACACTTTACAGTTATTTGTCTCATATTGTGTAACATCTGATTGAAGAAGTGAATTCCACTCGAATGTTATATTTATATTGCCTAGGATGTAGTAGCATTGTTATTCATAATTTTTTATTAATGTTATTTGCAAATGAAGCTATCATTGCTATATTAATTCTTATCTTTAAACGTCGCCTTTATTCTAGCTATTCATTATAGAAACGGAAAGATAAATAGTTTGTATAATAATCAATACAATATTTATCCTATTGCTAATGTTATCCCCCTCTCTCCCCTTCTCTCCCTCTCTCTCCCTCTCCCTCTCTCTCTCTCTTGTCTGTCTCTCTCTGTCTCTCTATCTGTCTGTCTATCTCTCTCTGTCTGTCGTCTGTCTAACTCCCTCTCTCTATCCCTCTCTCTCTCTCTCGCTTTCTTTCTTTCTCTCCCTCTCTCTCTCTTGTCTTCTTTCTTTCTTTCTTTCTCTCTCTCTCTCTCTCTCTCTCTCTCTCTCTCTCACTCTTTCTTTCTTTCTTTCTCTTCTATCTTTAATATCGTAGTAAAACTATTTGAGCATTGAGATATCTTGCTTTATTGATCAAATACCTAGAATAACCAAATAACCCAACTCAAATATATATTCAGTCTAACATGGAACAACGGTCTACAAATCTTCTAAAATACACTGAGGTCACGTGAACTTATATTAATATTGGCGCTGTCTGTAGGACATGGGTTTTAAGCGTTGGAAAATGTAGACGCTTGGTTTAATCGTAGCTCGTATTGCAATTTAGGCGTCAGATGAAGATCCTTTCTTTCTTTTTGTATAAAAGATACATTCAGTAGTATCGGTTGGATAGCAACAATTAATCACGGTGTCTATCTAGACCGGGAATCTAGGTCGGACTCAATATTGCCTGGTTTAAATTGTTGACGATTAAACGGGTCGGATCGTGTTCATTAATCATGAGTTATCCGACAGAACTATAAGATGGATAGGGGCTTTAATTGGTAGTGGTATAGGTTTCAACATGATGCAATGATCCATTCTCAGTCGATTCTGATTAAGTAACACAGAAGCTGTGTAAAGTACGTTTGTCGAATTCAGAGACAAACGTAGCTTATATCGATGGTTAAGAGCAAAAACATAGTATGGCTGTATACAATGTATAGAGCCATACTATGTTTTTGCTCTTAACCATCGATATACACTACTCAAAATTTACTAAGACTCACTTTTCACGTTTTGATAGTAAGGCTAACATGAAGGACGTAATGATAAAGAATCGACATTTTCGGTGTTACCATTAAAATAAAGAAATGGTGTATTTCTAATAAGTTAGAAGTTTTATACACTTGAATAACGTATGCGATGTCCCCTTGCTTCAATTACCGCCCTAAATGCCTCTGCATACTGCTGATAAGCCTTCTGGTCTTATTTCGTGGAATTTTATCCCATTCTTCACGAAGAATCTGTCTGAGCTCCTTTACAGATGCTGGTTACACGGGGCGTGCTGAAGCAGCTGTCTATAACATATCCCAAGCATGCTCTATTGGATTTAGGTTCCGGGCTCTAGCTGGCCATTCCACACGGACGATTGTGGCTTGTTCAAGATATTGATCAGTGATGCGGCCCGCTAATTGTCATCCAACAGCCCCTGCATATGGGCGAACTTAAACATCCAATATCTCGGTTACGTTCATGAGAGCCGTCAACATGCCGTTGTCAATGACGTGGAGGTCCGTTTTCCCTCGAGCACTTTTTTCCGCCCAAACCATGACTGACCCCCCCCCACCCACCCAACTTAAAAAACGATCATATTCTGCCACACAAACTGGAGCAAAACGCTCATTTGGCATTTTCCATTCCCTAGTAAGTCTATCGGTACACAAAAAACTACACAAAAACCTGAAATCGAATATAAATGGTGCTGGAGCCCAGTCATTTTTGGTCCGAGTGACATGATCCCGTGTCCATGCTAAACGCATTTGCATGTGATATCGGGTCAACGGAACCTGGATTACAGGTTGTCTTGACCTCAGGCTAACAACATGCAACCGATTTCTGATAGATCTAGTTTGAGTATTTATGCGCACACAGGTAGCGTTCTGCAATTCCCTACGTTGCTTCGTTGTCTAATCGGTGAGGCGGTGCTTGAACCACCAGAATCGGTCTTGAACCCCATTGGTTGAAAATTATGCGTTTTTTCCAAGCCCAAAATAATCCTTCTACCTCAAGAATAAGGAGATGATATTATCAATAGTATTTTATCATGAAGAGTAACGATGTCAAATGAATAGAATGTGGTCACATTTACCTGAATTGAATGGAAAATCAACTGTTTAAATCACCGTTGAAAAGTTGCTAGCTACTATAGTAAGTATACAAGCTATAGCTTTATTTCATACTTACTGCATGCATGTCTAATATGATATATATTTTGTTGTTGTTGTTGTTGTTTTTCTCCCATCACTGTATTGTATAAGAATGATTCTTTTATGTTAAATATATCTTTGGCATTTCTAACAATTAAAATAGGGCTGTTAAAAGGTGATAGTTTTGTTTTATATTCATTTTTTGAGTTGATGGGTCAATCCAAAGTATCCCGACGGAGTCGGATGTTCATTTGCTGGTTACACATATTTGATAGAAATTTGACTTTCGGTCAAATGTTCGTTGAAATTGACATCTTTTCCTAGCTGAAATATACAATATCATGTTCAATCATTTTATTTCAAAAGCACGATAGTTGTTAACACTTTCAACACAAACTAGCCCAATTTATGGCCTAAAATTTAAAGCTTGTGGACATGAAACCTTTTATATGACGTAGTTATTGATGTTCGTTGCCCTTCCTTATCAGACCTTAACCAAGTCGATGGGTCAGCTCGAAACGGTTGTAACTGCCTGTATGTTTATAGGCAGTTACAACTTCTTCGCGCTGCCCCACCGAAGTGCTTTATTTACGTCAAAATAGATCATTCTTAACTAATAATCACTATCAAGTGCTTTACAAGTTTCGCGATAGAGTGAACCCCCTTGATTTACCGCTTTGGATGAACCTAGATTTCAGAAACCAGAGGGCAGAATTTTATGAAATTTGGTGGATTATCATTGATCAGAATTTAGGAAGACGTATTTTATAATCTGTCAAGGTCAGAAAAAAAAACACCAGTATGAGCCTAGAACCTGAAAATATATGGTGACAAAAATATTACGTTCACCTCTTAGATAAAACTTCATGACATACCCAAAGGGCAAACGCTCAAATACCTTTCAAACTTTGCAGTTAAGCGCTTCCCAGACAGTGTTGAAGATATTATAATATGTTAACAGGATAAACGAGATTCTTAAAGTTTCAGGTTATCAAACAAAATGCGATCCTAGTTGTGATATTAGGTACGTATATTTATCGTTGGCTTAATTTGAGTAACCTAGATTTGCTTGACAGCCCGAATGAGATATTGGCATTAAATGCGGATTACAATGATTTATCATTCTCTAGACAAGTGCACAAATGTCAGGAGTTATGCATCTTCGTTTATCAACAAATACCAATGATTTCGAGCTTAATCTTTTACCGTTTTTTTTTTTTTTGTTTGTTTGTTTGTTTGTTTGTTTTGTTGTTGTTTTTTTTTACAAATTTTTTACTCTTCCAAATTCAAAGGGATAGCAGAGAACATTATAAATTAAGAATAGTTAAAAAAAGTAGCCATCCTATATGTTAGAAAATATTGTGTAAAAAAAAGAAATTGCTTGTTACATCTCCCCTCTTCACATTATTTTCTCAAGTATATTGTCATAGGGACGTAAAAATCAGGGGTTGTTCTGAAAAGGATTAAACAATTGAAAAATAAGTTCGTACAACAAGTAAATACATTGTCATAATTAACTCTTTCGGTAAATGACGGATCGCGAGGTCAATTGAAAACCAGTCGACCAATCACATCATTTATTTAGACTGGAAGTGAACTTTGAACTCCGATGTTGGTCAGCATTCATGTGAAACATTTTTGTTGATTTGGTCGTAACTGCAGCTTATTCTAAATGAAGTAACGATTCTAGGCCAATCATTATACCTTTTTGTTACACTTTACTGACCATAAATTTGCAAAATAGCGCCTTTTAATATCAAATTAATTTAATTTTTAATTTCGTTTATCAAAAACGAGCATGCTGATTGGTCGAAAAAAATATTCATAACTCCATGAACAAAATTTTGAGCACGCAGCGATTTTGTATGCTTCCGCACAAAATAGTCCCATACAAAAAAAGGTATGTAAATTTGTAAAGATTTTTTTCTCTCTCGATGCTATTAGATTATAAGAAATGAAGAGAACATTTTTTTGTTGTTGGTTTTTTGTTTTCATGGAGGTATGAACCGAAAAAACCAATCACAAAATGTTTGAATCCGCTTCGCGTATTCATACAGTGTGAATAGATTTTTCGGTTCATACCTCCATGAAAACAAAAAATATTCTTTTCATCTCTTAAGTGAAACTTTGTTGAAGTTTAGAGGGCGTGGCCAGCAATCTGTCAATCGATGGAAATTATTTGAATTCTTGGGAGGGAGGGGGGGTCCCCCAACCTAATCAGTCATAAGTCTAAGAAAAGGTTATTGATCTTCCAAATACTATGAATCGTATTTAAAAAGGCAACTCATAAGAATCAAATTACTCAAAATACTGTAAGCTACTGTAAGCTTGCACAGCAAGGTTTTGTGTAGTAACCCTCTTTGTCAAAGGTTAAAATGGTGAATAAAGTAACCTTTGAGTTAACCCTTTAAAACACGACAAAATCTTTAGACTGGTTCAAATTTAAAGAAGTTGTATACAAACATTTCAAGTTGTTGGAATTAAGAAAATATTTTATAGGACAGAAAACATCGCGGACATTGAAGAAATTGCTTATTACAAGCAATTTCTTTCATTATCCACATTGTCTTTAAAAGATTTTTCCTTAAGGTGCGAAAAAAATGGAATTGGGTTGGAATGGGTTAAATAGCATGCTTTTGAACGAGTTATCTACAATTTGAACAAATTTAAATCAGCAGTGCGAATAGTTAAGATTCTGATCAGACTTATTTTGAACAAGATATGCTCAATTGAGACAAAAAAAAAACAACAACAAGGAGATGAACTTGTAGGTAGAGCTTGCAATATTCCTGAAATGCATGAGAACTTCTTTTATGGCGTAAGAATTCAATGGATTTAGTGTTTAAGCCGCCATTGGAAGTTTGCTTTCATTAAACTCTGAGAAGACCTCAAAATTTTGTCTATTAACTTAAACAAAGCTGGCGTTTTGCTAGCTGAAAATTCCTAATTCATTCATGACTTGTTCTTGGAATATTATTGAAAATTGGTTGATTAACTGATTGATTGTTTTATTGGTTGATTGTTTTATTGATTGATAAATTGAATGAATGGGGTTAAACGCCACTTTTATCAATATCTTTCAGTCATAAATCGGTGACTCGAGCACCGTGGATTCCTGGTATTTTTCACACAGTACTACCACTACATCCATTCCGAGCCTCCAGCTGGTCATCCCACTTAGGTTTACGATTACCCACCCATTGGTGGGAGACTTGTGTCGGAAAGGATATTCGCCGCGGCCGGGAATCGAACCGTATACACCTTGACCCGTAGTCCAACGCGCTACCACTGCGCTATGGCTGCGGCTTATTGAAAATTGTCTTTCTCCGAAGTGATACATGTTCTACTTATAAAACGCTCTAATATATAAGACATGGTTAGCCAAAGTAATCTCAACGCAAATCACATATCGAGGGCTAGTTCAATAAATATATAGTGAGGTACAAAGATTTTGCGCCAAATTCTAGTTATGCTAGCTCGAATAATTTTTTCAGTTCTCAGTTGGTTTTGTCATTTATTGTTATTTATTGTTATTTTATGACATTGATCCTGATTAACACTTTCTTCGTAACTTTACTTTCAGCAAATACGTTTGCAAAAACCACCGAAAACATGATACAGTCAATCATGGCATCTGTTTATAACCGTAGTGATAAATTGATTGACAGGTATTTAAAAGAGCAGATACTAAAACACGACTTCTGCCAGTCCTTACACAGGATTCTTTTAATTTAATTACTATACAGCCCAAGGTTTTCACCAGATTTTGAATAAACTTAACTTGCATAGACTGCTTAAACCATCAAGAGGATTGGTCCTTTTGAAAATTGGCAAATTCCGTCAAATAACAAAAGAAGTCTTATGAAAATCAAATTAAAGTATCCTCGGTGACACCAAAAAGTTCAAAAAATTTCATCGGGCTCTCTTAAAATTGTGCAGAATATTCATAAGGACTGTTACTTTCAAAATGGGGTAAATTCCGTCACGTAACACAGGAAGGGGGGAATATTCTTATTAACCACAAATAGGACAGTCAAAATTGTACAATGTATTTATTTGCTTGCTGACTTTCATTTTGGCATCAAGAAAAATGACCAGTCTAGTATCCGATAGATAACCGTCACCATTCATTGTGATGGATAATCGTCATTAGTTTAACCCTTTCCTGTTTTTTTTAAAACTTTAGACTGGTCCAATTTGAAAGAACTTACAGACGACAGCTAAAAGTAAGTGAAATATAAAAAGTAACCAGCCTACAGGGTAGAAAATATCGTGGCAAAAGAAGAAATTGCTTGTCACAAGCAATTTCTTCTTTTCCCACGATGTTTTCTTAAGTATTAAATCACAGGGGCGTAAAAACCAGTGATTGAACAGGAAAGGGTTAATTCTCGTTTTGATGATTGACAATCACAATCTGATATTGAAGTAAAGATTTAAAATAACCTCAGGAACAATGACGCCTAGCCGTCACTGGTTAGACCAAATAGGACGGTTAGTTATCACAAGTATCGGTACTCTGAAAGTTTAACCCATTCCAACACAAGAAAATTTTAGACTGGTCCAAATTGAAAGAAGCTGCAGACGACAATTTCAAGTTGATGGAATTTCATTTTTTTCGTCTTTCTGGATAGAAAACATTGTGGATAATGAAGAAATTGCTTGTTACGAGCAATTTCTTCATTGTCCATAATGTTTTCCAAAGCTTTTTTCTTGTGGGGCGTAAAAAGGAGGGCTTGAGTTGGAATGGGTTAAGAGACTTTGTAAAACCGTGATAAGCTTTAGAAAAAACGTGATGACTAAGTAAATTATGACATTACGTGCAGGTATATCGTAGCTATAAGTTGCATACCGCTTTTACCTATAGGATAATGTAGTTATTGAAATGTAGAAAATTTTCTAAACACCTTATAACGGAATGTTGGTCATCGTTTAGCCGATGAATAGCCTGGCGATGAAATAACGCATAATTTTGATTGGATGCAATTTGAAATGAAAGCATCCTATGTGGTACAAAATATTGTTGGAAAAGAAGAAATTGCTTGTCACAATATAACAGCAACGTGAAACCTGGGTTTGTACAGGAAAGCGTCAAAAACATAAGTTGATAGTATTTACTTTTTCACTTTGCTTCAAGTATGTTTACCTTGGCCTTTGTCTTTCAGCTGTACTACGGCGAAGTTAATTTATTCATGTGCTTGCTAGGTTTCACTGCTTCTATGCTGCGGCTCTGACATGTCTTGCCCGAGGACATACCACGTGACAAGCTGTCCGGCCAGGATTCGAACGCCCTAATATGACTCGTGTTTCATTGCTTAATCATCTATAATAAAGTTCAGTTTAACCGAATTCTGTCCAAAAGAAAACGTCAATACTAATAATAGCGCTATGGTCACCGACATTCATATATTTCATTAAATACCATTAAGCCCACATAAATAGGGAAATTTTTCAAACGGTTCATAATTTCTTCAGGGAATTTTTCAAAGGGTCATCCGGGTAAAGACGTTTGAAATCCGCTTGATACAATCGGAAAAGAAACTTTCAGTTTTCACTTTATATCATGAATTGATAATATCCATCTTGACAAAGGCTTTGTTTTTCGACCGTTCAATTCCTTGGGGAATTCGATAAAGAGCTCCAAAAGAGAAATGCCCTGGTTGAAACACCTATCAGTCGATTTGAGAAAAAAAAGTGTTTATGAATCAGCAAGTTCCCGTAATGGCATATTTTCGAGAAACTTGAACCAGAAAATTGACATTTAAATTGACAAATGATCTTGACCTTAAAAGGAGACAAATGTCTCCTGGACGAAGGTACCTCTCGACCAAATCCTGAATTGCGTAGAAATAATAACATTAAATCAAAATTTAAAATCACTTTCAACGGCGGAAGCAACTGACAATTGATCCTGGTATTAATTACATGTATAACAGTGCTACCACAGAATCCTTTCCGAGGCTTCGGTTGATTATGCAACTAAGAATGATTAAGATTTTATTGTTGTTGTTGTTTTTGTTTATGTTATTGTCGTTAAGTTTGTAGACAGACAGACAAATAGACATCGGATAAACAATATGCACATTAAATCTATCGATGCATAATGAACAAAATATGGAAAATAACCTGCAAAGTGATAAACGTCTCAAATTTAATTAACACATTCCCACACAATGACGCTTTTCGACACCCCTCAAGAAAAACAATTGGGTAAACATTGAGTAAAAATGAAGAAATTGCTTGAACCAAGCAATTTCTTCATGTTACATAATGTTTTCTGCCCAGAAAGTTGAAAAAATCTAAAATTCCATAAACTTTGAAATGTCGTCTGTAACATCATTCTATTTGGACTAATGTAAAACTTTTGTCGTTTGGGAATGGGAAAAGTAATCAAAGGACCCGTGTCAAAATTCGTTGAACTCACGTAATAGTATCGGAGTAAGAAAACTTACTACTTCATTGTCATATACAGAATAAAACTCTCGGCCATATCTTCATTGGATCAAACTTTCTTCAAGAAAACAGTATTGGAAAACAATGTTGAAAATGAAGAAGTAATGTCTTCATCTCCCACAGTGTTTACTTCCCTGAGAGACAAAAAAAGTATTTTAGCAACTTCTTTGGATTTGGACCAGTCTTATACTGTCTAGAATTTTGTTGTGTGGTAATCGATTAACTTCCACTCACTGAGAAATGCATAGATGAGATAATTTAAGGGTACGCCTTAGATATATGAATACGAACTGGCTGACTGTTGTCGTTATGTAAGGGAAACAACTATTACCAGATTTTACCATTACCTTTTTCATGCTACCTCAGTCACTATATAGCAAACTACCTCTAAGAAGTAGAAATGGCAGAGATGCTGTAGGAAATGTTCTTTAATAAGACACGTCCATGTCAAATATCATAAGCCTATCTCATTCGATAAAAAATTACGCACTATAAGAGAAGAAAAGAAACAAGATGTTTTTGTAAAACATCATACCCCTAACAGCCTTTTTTTCGGAAATATGACCTAGATACATGACATTGACCTTGATCGATGACCTAACGCTTACGAAGCAAGGAATCTATTTCTCGAATATGGACAATGTATCTGTAACAATATTGGAATAACAGCAGAATGTTATTTTTTCCGTTAATTGATTGACGGATGATCTTGAACGGTATTTGAATAACAACAAACTGCAGTAAGTATATTGCCGGAAAGACAGACAGTCGGTCATCGGTTAAACAATATGCTCCAGATCTTATCAATGCGGGGCATAAAAAAACTGGTGACCTGCATTCTTTCCTTTTGTCCGCAATATTTTCCATCCGTTCCGTTACAAATCGACATACGGCAGCATAATTTATATCAACCTCTTTCAATTCGAACCAGTGATAGTGATAGAAAATCGACGAAATTGAACTACACCCACCCACGCATGCAGGGTAGTAAAACCCTTCTTAGAATGTCATATAGATGAATCTATCATCGATCATATAGTCTTATCTAACCCGTTTCCAGACGAGACGTTTTAGAATAGACAGGTCCAAATTCAAAGAGATTGCAGACATTTTTTAGTTGATGAATTGTTTTTTTCTTTTGATGTTGAAAGTTTTTTTTAACTTCACATTTACATACAATATACCATCGGTTTCGGTCCTTTGGTCTTTGACAAAAATGTACAACCGTTAACGGAAAGGCTCTCGGAGATCAGATTTCCAAGCAAACACAGAACCTGGCCTTCGGACGTATGTTATGAAAAGGACTCTGGAAAGGACTGGGAAATGAGGAAATTTGCTTGTTACAACAATCTCTACATTATTAACATTTTTTTACTCTAAAAGACACATATTTTGAAATTCCAACACTGAAGCTGTTTTGTTCAACCTCTCTGACATTGGACCAGTCTAACTTTTTGTCATCTGGTAATGAGTTAAGCCCTAGTTGCTCTACAATGAATTATCCTATATCGCTCTTCTTTAACTAAGCTGTATATTTTTCTTTCTTATTTTGTTCTATTTTGTGGGCACAGGAGACGCCGTCCAATGTGGAATGCTACTGTTTCATACAAAATTAATAAAGAAAGATAGTTTCAGGTTTGAAAAGGTAAATAAAAACAAATAGAAGTTTGAAATAAGTGGTAAAATATTTATTTCATTTGAAAATTTTCTCTATGCACTTTCATATAAAATAAAATCTACTGAAAACAGACTTTGAGTCAGATTTTTTTCTTGGAGAAACAATTCTGCAAATCTCTACTGCATGTGATGGATAATGAATATGTAAGTTCATTTATTCCTTACCAGGCGGCAAATTTTTAGACTAGTCCAACTCAAAAGGAGTTGCAGACAATAATTTAATGTTTGAGAAATTTTAGGTTTTTTCAACTTTCTGGATAGAAGACATTGTGTAAAATGAAGAAATTGCTTGACAGTTTCTTCATTTCATACAATGTTTTCCTAATTGTTTTTCTAGAGGGGCGTCCAAAAGTGTCAATGTGTTGGAAGGGGTTAAAAATGTGGGAAAGTTATTGCCACTGTTTACAATTTTTGATTCACAATTTCCCCCCTATAATTCATCAGTCATACTTTATTTATCTTCAAAAACAATGTACTTATATTTCTTAAAGGGATTGACCCGTTTTTTAAAAACAATACAAATGATTAAATAATACATGTTCTGCTATTATCCACAAACAAGCGAGTAAATATTAGAAAAGCCTTGGGTCAGTGGTTTCAACATTAATATACCCTAGCTATATAAGGGTAACAACTGTTTCCAGAATTATAACTTTCTTTTTTATTCCCCATACCCTAGTGAAGATTCGGGAATAAAACTTCAACCCATTACCACACGACAAAAATTGAGAATGGTCCAAATTCAAAGATATCGCAGACGACAATACTAAGTTGGTGTACTTTTTAAATATTTCTTACTTTTCAGGTAAAAAAAACCCCTTGTGGATAAAGAAGATATTGCTTGCAACAAGCAATTTCTTCAATTTCCACACGGTCTCTAAAGCGGGGGGGGGGGGGCAAAATCGCCATTGTGAGGAATTAGGTTGATACTCTTCTAAGAAATGACTGTGTATAGACACTTAGAAGAGTCCTGCGATTAATCCTAAATATAATGATAATGCTTATATTACTCTACAGAGCTTTCTTAAAATTTGACCCACTTGTACTTATCATACCCCACAACAAACTTTTTTACAAGTCATCATTGAAAAAAATGACAGATGATAATTCAACGAGAGTCAAACCCCCATAACCAGACTAGTCAAAATTGAAAGCAGTTGCTGATGATACTTTAAGGGTACTAAATTTGGTAAATAAGTGCTGAATCTTTAAGACGGGTTCTATTTCAAAGATATTGCAGATGACAATGTTTAGTAGATAAAATCCTTTCCTTTTTTCTTTTATGTAGAAAGCATTGTGAAGAAATTGCTTGTTTTACAAGCATTTTTTTTATTATTTTATTTTCCACTAAGCTTTTGTTAATTATGGGTTTAATTGTGCGGAAATGCGTTAAGAGTATCAATTGTGACGGTTTCAAGGGAGGTAATTTGTGGTGGTGTGCAAATGAGGAAACCTTGAAAAGACAAGTGACTAATTGTAGTTATATATAAAGTTGACCCCTACGGCCCGATAGGCTCTTGACCCCTACGGCCCGATGGGCTCAGTTGATAGAGCACATGATTTCAAACCTCAAGATCGCGGTTTCGTGACCTTGGCTGACAAGATCAATTAACAAACTAATTGTCTTTAGGATGAGACGTGAAGCCGAGACACCGTGTGACGATGTTTCCACCGAGCACGTAAAAGAACCAGGCGGAGCTCTCAGCAGTTTCGTCCAGTATCTTTGCACTATCCCCCATAACAACTAGCCGACTTATGGGAGCGTCGCTCATATGGGCATGTGCTACGGTAGAGACGATAAATAAACGGAAATACACACACACCCATATAGGGTTAAGGATCCTTTTCTCTGAGAGTATCTATGTCTAACAGCTCGCTTTGTTACACAATATTTCTATTTTTACTATTCTAATTCAATCGTTTCTATTTATTAGAATATTGAAAATCAACAAGATGTAGGTAAGATTTACAAATATGATGCAAGTTAATGAAAGTAATATGTGTATGAAAATGTGGGTAAAAATAACAGCAAAATTCATCTTGTTAGCGAACTGATATTGTCTACAACTGTGTCCAATACAGAGCAAGCGAGTGAAAATCGCCCATTTACTTACTGAGATTTTATTCAGAATTCTTCAGGTCTAAATCTGACCTTTGAACTTGAACTGTGACTTTGCACTTTTAGCAATATTATTCTAAAACAAGAACAAGAGCTGAATAAGATCACTGGGCCATTCTTTTTCCTCCCAATGATTTGTTTTCTTTTTGAAATATGTTGAGGAATAAAATGTCACAGAGCTATAGACCGATTTTCTGAGTACATTCCACTCTACTTTCTGAGTCAGGGTTACCTGCCCTTGACTGGTATACGCTACTTTAAGTGAAAATAGGTTATTGGGCTTTAAATTGTTTCGATGTTTTTCCATGAGAATTTTACTAAATGAGGTAACTTATCGTAATCTAGAAACTTTTTCACACAAGGTGATATGATTTCAATAAGCTTTCTTAAAAACACAATAAAATAGTGATACGTCAAGGCTATATAATACAGCAAGTTTATTCTATTTTAGAAGAATTGTTTCTTAATTTTCAAAAATTTTGCCCAATGAATTTTTCTTATTTTAAAATATTTTTTCAGATCAAAGTATGTTATTCGTCTTGCATATAATATGCAAGTATACCTTTCAGTCCAGTATTTGGATTTATTTTGTATAAAGAGGGAGTTCAACTGAATATGCAATCCACCAGATTTGCTCAAGTTTTGACTTATATAAATGTCAAATCATTGCTTGATTGTATTTTTTCTGGTAAGTGTCTGTCACTTTCTTTTCATATTTTAGCCCAAACACACAAAATTATTGTTTTATACACCCTTAATCAACATAGCTCATAGACTGGTACCGCCGTCGACTTTAACAAAGGCTTTATTAAATGTCGACAGTGGTACCAGTCTACATAGCTCATTTCCCGGTGTTGATGGAAAATATTTTGGCCTATCCATAATTTTACACAAAGGATTGAAAAGAAAAGACATCAAAATATAATCTGACAATTTACCTCAATTATTTTATGCTTTGTCCTTAAAAATGGGAAAAAAAGACATAGAGGGTCCCTGACATCAGAAAAACGCAAATATAAACAAATGATACTCTCAAGACGTCAAAATCACTTGATGACATGACGTCATAAACCAGAAAGTATCACATCCTATTTTGTATTCGATATCATTGCATAGGTGCTCAGTATCAAATTTACAACGGAAAATGCCCCGTTCCAATAATTTTAGCATTAAATTTACTACCTCTGGCAAAGTCACATGGTCTCTTGCCTTCCTGATCTTAACCCATTCCAACACAGTGACGCAATTTGATGCCCCTCAAGTAAAACAATTGGGAAAACCTTGTGAAAAATGAAGAAATAGATTGTTATAAGCAATTTCTTCATTTTACACAAAGTTTTCTACCGAGAAAGTTGAAAAATCTAAAATTTCATTACTTTTGAATTTTTGTCTGCAACTCCTTTTGATTTGGACCAGTCTAAAATTTTGAAATCTGGTAATAGATTTAACTAACAAACAGTACTGACAGAAATAACAGTACTCCAACAAACAAGGGAAACAAATATATTCATATTAATGAGTTGACATACTAAACTATAACAAAGATTACAATAAAACTAAAGTCTTCACCATGTTTTATCTTTCTTGTAATGATGTAGTTTCTTATGTTAATATTGAAAATAGCCGATGCCTTGAACTGTGCAAGTTCTTTTACAGGTAAACCCATTTCCACACAGTAATACTTTTTTATGTCTCTCAAGAATTAAACTTTTGAAAATATTAGTTAACCCACTACCAAATGGAAAGATTTAAGACTTATCCAAATTGAAAGGAGTTGCAGATGGCAATTTAAAGTAAATGAAATTCTAGATTTTTGTCAACTTTCTGGGTAGAAAACACTGTTGAAAATGAACACATTGCTTATTGCTAGCAATTTCTTCATCTTACAATATGTTTCCAAATTGTTTTTCTCAAAAAGTGAAATTGTGTTGGAATGGGTTAAGATGAAGAGATTGCTTATTACAAACAATTTCTCCATTATCAACAATGTCTCTACCCCAAAAGACTATGAGTTTAAAAATTTCACCAACCCTATATTGTCCTCTGTATCTTTTTTTTTTCAATCTGAACTACTCTTGTCTAGTAATAGGTAAACAGGTTAACCCATTACCAGAAAACAAAATTTTATACAAATCCATATTGAGAAAGTTGCAGACAATGTTTTTTAGTTGATAGAATTAAACAATCTTTGTCTTTCTTCGATAAAAACATGCGGAAAATGAAGAAATTGCATGTTGTAAAATTTTTCCAAAGGTATTGACTTAACGGGCGTCAAAAAGAAGCTAAAGCCTAAAGCTTATAGTTTTATCCACTTAACCCATTCTAACTCAATCCCTCCTTTTACGCCCTTCAAGAAAAAAGCTTTGGAAAACATTGTGGAAAATGAAGAAATTGCTTGTATCAAGCAATTTTTTCATTATCCACAATGTTTTCTATCTAAAAAGGTGAAAAAATTTTAAAATTCCATCAACTTGAAATTGCTGTCTGCATCTTCGTTCAATTTGGACCATTCTAAATTTTGTCAAGTGGGAATGGGTTAAAACCTGTAGAACATTTTGTATACATTTTGCAGACATAGCCTACAAGGATGATTTCAGCTGTAATCCCTTTGACCCAAAGCTTGGGCCCCCGTTGGAGTCCATAACAGTCCAGCGATAATTTGGTTTGAAGTCCTGATTTTGCATTTCATCCATAATTCTTCTAATCTTATCAATGACATTGTCCACATCACCCTTGTTAAAACACATCGGAGGTTTAAACTTAACAACATTTTCGTAGGGTCCGTCTGTACTCAAAAGAATCCTGTGATCTTCCTTCAATCTGAAAGTAGATAAAGGCAAGCCGTATCTTTAGACATCTAAACATGCTTATTTTGGAGGGTGAGTGGAGTGCATGACTATTCTTCTATAGAGTAGATAGACACATAAAACATTCTCTCACCAACCTCAAAATGGCACAACTTCCAATCTTTACAATACAACTAGTTTCACCTTTGTGTCATGAGAAATGTTTCATCACCAGGATGTAACATGTGTAATGAAGTCATTTATTTTTCTTTCTCATTTCATTCTTTTTAAAAGCTCTTCAGCTCTAGGGACACATTCCTCGCAGACAAAAGTATAAAGTCAATGTTAAATCACATACAGAAAACCCTCTGTCAATAATTATAAAATAGGTTAGAAGATGACTATCAAAATTTTTACTGAACAGAAAATGAAAATAAATTTCAAAATCATTTCAGGTTGGCAACATAAAATAATGTTATTGGATAGTCGATAGTTCTGAGAAGTCCTACTTTGCTTCTTAAGATATTACAAATTAGTTTTATATTTGAAAACAGACAAAAAATGAAGGACAGTAAGCTGTCAAGAAAACAAACACCTGAGCATCTATCCCCTCTAACAGAATCAGCACGGAAATGGCGTCATAAAGGAAAACAACATTTTCCTCTAAAAGTAGAGTTATGTTAGGGATTTATATACATTTTGTAACTCATAATGGACTGGCATAAAGTGAGTTGAACCTAAAAATTATCTGTTAGCGGCTACTTTTCTAGTCATGCTTTGCTTTATCAATTGATCTGCAATGATGATTGGTGCATTTTTGTGACAATCATAAAACTAAATATGTCAAATTGGGACAATTAATAACAGAAAGTCCAAATTATCAACAGAAAATTGATGTTATTTGAAGCAATAGAGCCTTTAACCATGTAACCATTTTCAAAACAAACACCTTTTTTGGCTAAGAAAAAAGCTCTAGAATTGTTGAAAATGAAATTATTGCTTGTAACTAGCAATTTCTTCATTGCCAACATTGCTGTTTCTTACAAAATAATTTCATATTTTCTCTCAGATTTGTTGTTAGCTGCAAGTTCTTTCAGTTTTGACCAGGCTAAAAATGGGGAATTTAATTACAATATATTTTTCCGACAAAACTCAAATTTTTAGTCACTAGACCATTTTCATGACACAAATCAAACAAATTGAGAACTATAGACTTCAATTTTCCGTTTACAGATCATAAGATTGTGGGAAATGAAAATATTGTTTACCACCATACATTTTTTTCATCATTCTCCACAATGTTTTCCAGAGCTGTTTACCTTTGGGGCATAAAATGGCATTTGTGTAGGTATCAAATAACCCATTCCCACAACATGATGCTCCCCAAGAAAAACAATTGGGAAAACTTTGTTGCTTGCAAACAAATGATTTCTTCATTTACTACAATTTCTTCCACCCAGTTGAAAAATGTACAATTTCCTAAACTTCAATGTGTTGTCTGCAGCTTCTTTAATTTGGACCAGTCTAAGATTTTTCCACCTGGTAATGGGTCAAAACTTGATCACCCAGACTCTAACTGTTTTTCCTAAACATGGCCTTTCACAAATGTAAGCCCAATACTCATTTAAGTGTCTGGGCACTTTTAACAGCCTTGCTTTTAACCCTCAATAGGCATGGATTTACATTACCTCAGGTTCATTTTGATACTCACTTTCTAACAGTCAAATACTCACTTCCTGGCAGCTTAATACCCACTTTCTGATGACTAAATATTCACTTTCTGACAGTTGAATACTCACTATCTGACAGTTCAATACTCACTTTTACAGGTTAAAACTCTCACTTTCTGATAGTTAAATAATCACTTCTGCCAGTTTGATACTTATTTTTTTCTTTTCAGTTCAATACTCACTTTCTGACAATGTGTTTTGCTTCTTCTGTAGCAGGTTCACGAGTTTGTCTGTTTCTCACAAAATCAATTCCAATAAACAGCCCTCGACCTCTGACATCACCAACCATTATATATTTCTCCATCAAACTCTGTGCACAAGATTTTAGATAGTTGCCAACCTCAAAGGCATTCTGTTGTAAGCTTTCATTCTCTATAACATCCAGAACTTTCAAGGCAATAGCACAGGACACTGGGTTACCTCCAAACTGAAATAAGATGTGTGCCTAACCCTTTCCTGGTTTTTGAAATTTTAGACTGATCCAAATTGAAAGAGGATGCAGCTGACAATGAAGATTGGATGCAATTCCAAATAAAACCATCCTATGTGGTAGAAAACATTGTGGGAAAAGGAGAAATTGCTTATGTTTTCTCAAGTATTAAATCACAGAGACGTAATATCCCATGTTTGAACAGGAAAGGGTTAACATATCATTATAAATTTCAAATCTTTAACCAAACTAGAAAAAAGGATGGAGCCAACAAATTAAGTATTGAAACATTGATAAAACATGTTTCAAACAAGAGCTTTGCAGAGTGACACAAACAGCTTATACTTAGTGAAATAGTACTGTAACTTAAATATTTGACTGACTCAGGTAAAGAGGGATCAAAATATTTTTTGTCCTATGCACAACCAGACATCATGCAGATTCATTGTAACAGGTTCCAGTTTGTGTGAATTGGAAATAGAGGTGGACTTGAGCACACACAAAACATTGCAATTTTCAGCTATTTTGATAAGTCAAGGGCAGATAAATCCCAAATTAATTTCAGGATCAAAATAATGTCTAACTCTAGCTCTACTAGACATCATACAGATTTGTTGTGGTATGTTTAAAATCATTCCATTTGAAACTGTAGGGGGAGTTATGCATAGAAGAACAGACAGACAACAAAGGGCATAACTGAATACTAACCTCCAGGCAAATAAAAAGGATAAAAGGATGGACTTTCTCTTCTTAAAATATGACTTCTAAATGAAAGTACTTTTTAAACATGTGATAATGGTAAAGAAAAATACCTGGACAAGTTTGATAATTTATATCATTAAGAAATACCCTCAATATCAAACACCATTTATTCAGAAATTATTTCGTGTCATAATTGACAGTAACATACCGTATTAAAATAGGTCATTCCACATCCTTTAAAAGCGGCAGAAATAGCCCTGGTGGTTACTACAGCTGATACAGGGTGTCCATTACCCATAGGTTTACCCAGTGTCACTATATCCGGTATCACACCTAGAAAAAAGATATCGTCTTTAACCCGTAACCACACAATAATGCTATTTGACATCATTCAAGAAAACAATTGGGAAAACATTGTGAAAAGTGAAGAAATTCCAAAAATTCTTGTAATAAGCAATTACTTCATTTTATTCAATGTGTTTTCACCAGACAGTTGAAAACAAGAGGACCATGATGGTCCTATATCGCTCCCTGAGTATGAAGGTTCATGGCTTTATGTTATAACAAAATAGCCCTCTGTCTAATTATTTAAGAGAAGATTTCTTTTAATCCTAAGCATATTGATGATCCCACCATATAGCACTAATTTCCTTAATATGGAAGTGCTTTGAAGTATAGACATCAATACAATCCAAGTATAAAAGCTCTAGGCCCTATAGTTTGGGAGAAGAAAATTTCAAAGATTTCCGTCTTTATTCCTTTGTAAAATCAGGGATCGTACAGAAAAGGGCTAATTTTTCAGAAAAGGTCATTCTTTGAAATATTTTGGTAGAGGGTCAATAGTTGATGATAAGTACCAAATATCAAAGCTCTAGGCCTTATGGTTTGGGAGAAGAAGAATTTCAAAGATTTCATTCTTTATTCCTTTGTAAAATCAGGGAATTGCACAGAAAATGGCTAATTTTAAGAGTACAATAATTCTTTGAAGTATTTTGGTAGAGGGTCAATAGTTGATGATATGTACCAAATATCAAAGCTCTTGGCCTTATGGTTTAGGAGTAGAAGACTTTTAAAGATTTCCTTTGTAAAATCAGGAATCACACAGAAAGGGTTAATTCTAAGAGAACAGTAACTCTTTGAAGTATTTTGGTAGAGGGTCAATTGGTGATGATAAGTACCAAATATCAAAGCTCTAGGCCTTATGGTTTGGGAGAAGAAGAATTTATCAGATTTCCTTCTTTATTTCTTTGTCAAATCAGGGGTCGCACAGAAAAGGGCTAATTTTAAGAGTACAATAATTCTTTGAAGTGTTTTGGTAGAGGGTCAACAGGTGATGATATGTACCAAATATCAAGGCTCTTGGCCTTATGGTTTAGGAGGAGAAGACTTTTAAAGATTTCCTTTGTAAAATCAGGAATCGCACAGAAAAGGGTCAATTTTAAGAGTAAAGTAACTCTTTGAAGTATTTTGGTAGAGGGTCAATAGGTGATGATATGTACCAAATATCAAAGCTCTAGGCCTTATGGTTTAGGAGGAGAAGATTTTTTAATAATTGTTTACGGACGGACAGAAGTGCTCAATGAGCTAAAAATCTGAAATTTCATATATCTGCAACTCCTTTGAATTTGGGCCTTTCAAAAATTGTGCTGTCTGGGTGAAGGTTTACCCATTACCACAAAATCCTGCTTTTTGAAGTCCCCAAAAAATAATTCAGGAAAACAATGTGGAATATGTTTTCCTGAAAGTAAATCTTACTTAAACCTGATGTAAATGCATGTATTGCCATGCAAGATTATTGTGGCATTTCATCTTAGATCAAGTGAAGGGGACCTTTGTGGAAATAAAAGATTTTGCTTTTTACTCTGTGATATCTGTATAAATTTTACTTGATCAGTTGGTGAGCTACCAAGGACCATCTTGGCCCTTTTGTTTTAAGTTTAAAAATAGACAATCCTACAATAAAAAAATCTGTCCCAGCAGCATTCACCTCCCTTGCCAGTATCTTTCCTTCGGGGAACATAAGGCTCACCAATACAAGAGGACCATGATGGCCCTTAATTTCTCTCCTGAGTCATCTGCTATTTAAAGTACTTTTTGGTATAAAGAAGACGCAATGATTGATTGATTAACAGGGTTTAAAGCTGCTTTTAACAGTATTTGAGTCATATCGGGGCGGCTGGAGCACCTAACAATGGGTTTCTGGTATTTCTCCCACCAGTACTACCACAACATCCTATCCTAGCCTCCAGCTGCTATCCCACTTAGGTTTACGATTATCCACCCATTGGTGAGAAACAAATGTCGGAAAGAATTTGTGCCGCCGATGGGATCGATCCCGTGACATCCCATGATAGAAGATAAGGTGTCTGACACGCTACCGACTGTACTATGATAGTGGCTAAATAGACACAACTGGAGAAAAATAAATTTAACAGTAAGACTTGAATCTGTTTCAAAATGTAAAAGACTCCTAGTAATGCTGCATACCAAATATGATATCCTTCATGATATATTTCAGAAGAAGAGGACTTTTTAACCTGCTCTAACTTGGTGTTTTCCCAAACTTTGGACCTCTTTTTAGAAACAAGAGGGCCGTTGGCCCTGGGGCGCTCACCTGAGATAAAGGCTCTTTTTCTTTCAACAGTCTTATTTCATGTTAAGGTTAGGATTATGAAACAAGTGGGCCACAATTACATATAAAGACTATGAACCTGGGGATCAAAAAGTCTAAATTACAAATTTCAAGGCTTAAGTGCTGATTTGAAAGAAGGAAAAAACTTTTTCCATGGGTTATAATTTCAGAAATAAGAAAGAAGTCTGTGAACTGATGCTTCATGCCTATACCCCCCCCCCCCCCTGGGGCTCCGCCCCTGGGGACCCGAGGATCATGATTTTAGCTATTTTGAAAGAGGTCAATATACTGATGCTTCATGCAAAATATCATGGCTCTACCCCTTCTGGGTCAGGAGGAGAAGATTTTTAAAGATTTTTTTAAAATTTCACTTTTGTTGCCATGGCAACCAGAGTTTTTAACAGATTTCAATTCTTTTAGCTATTTTTAAAGGGGACCACCTAAGGAACATTTATGCAAAATTTGGTTCAAATTGGCCCAGTGGTTTGGGAGGAGATGTCATTTAAAAAATCGTTCTTTATTTCTATATAAACCCCACCCCCCTGGGGCTCCGCCCCTGGGGACCCGAGGATCATGATTTTAGCTATTTTGAAAGAGGTCAATATACTGATGCTTCATGCAAAATATCAAGGCTCTACGCCTTCTGGGTCAGGAGGAGAAGATTTTTAAAGATTTTTTTAAAATTTCACTTTTGTTGCCATGGCAACCAGAGTTTTTAACGGATTTCAATTCTTTTAGCTATTTTTAAAGGGGACCACCTAAGGAACATTTCTGCCAAATTTGGTTCAAATTGGCCTAGTGGTTTGGGAGGAGATGTCATTTAAAAAATCGTTCTTTATTTCTATATAAACCCCACCCCCCTGGGGCTCCGCCCCTGGGGACCCGAGGATCATGATTTTAGCTATTTTGAAAGAGGTCAATATACTGATGCTTCATGCAAAATATCAAGGCTCTACGCCTTCTGGGTCAGGAGGAGAAGATTTTTAAAGATTTTTTTAAAATTTCACTTTTGTTGCCATGGCAACCAGAGTTTTTAACAGATTTCAATTCTTTTAGCTATTTTTAAAGGGGACCACCTAAGGAACATTTATGCAAAATTTGGTTCAAATTGGCCCAGTGGTTTGGGAGGAGATGTCATTTAAAAAATCGTTCTTTATTTCTATATAAACCCCACCCCCCTGGGGCTCCGCCCCTGGGGACCCGAGGATCATGATTTTAGCTATTTTGAAAGAGGTCAATATACTGATGCTTCATGCAAAATATCAAGGCTCTACGCCTTCTGGGTCAGGAGGAGAAGATTTTTAAAGATTTTTTTAAAATTTCACTTTTGTTGCCATGGCAACCAGAGTTTTTAACGGATTTCAATTCTTTTAGCTATTTTTAAAGGGGACCACCTAAGGAACATTTCTGCCAAATTTGGTTCAAATTGGCCTAGTGGTTTGGGAGGAGATGTCATTTAAAAAATCGTTCTTTATTTCTATATAAACCCCACCCCCCTGGGGCTCCGCCCCTGGGGACCCGAGGATCATGATTTTAGCTATTTTGAAAGAGGTCAATATACTGATGCTTCATGCAAAATATCAAGGCTCTACGCCTTCTGGGTCAGGAGGAGAAGATTTTTAAAGATTTTTTTAAAATTTCACTTTTGTTGCCATGGCAACCAGAGTTTTTAACGGATTTCAATTCTTTTAGCTATTTTTAAAGGGGACCACCTAAGGAACATTTCTGCCAAATTTGGTTCAAATTGGCCCAGTGGTTTGGGAGGAGATGTTGTTTAAAGAAATTGTTGACGGACGATGCACGACGCACGACACACGACGCACGACGCACGACGGACGACGGACGGACGCCGGACAAAAGGGGATCACAATAGCTCACTTGAGCACTACGTGCTCAGGTGAGCTAAAAAATGGTAGCAAACCATCCAGTTATTCTATATACCCAACATAAATGCCTTAGACTTTTGAACATGGTCTAATTGATTGATTTTACGAACTTTGAACACCTAGGGAAGGACAATTTTTACCATACGGGCATAATTGCATTATAATTGCTCTAAGACAGCGTTTTTCCAAGGGCCATGCTTTATCCCACAGTATTTTAGAAAACATGGTACAGAACCATCCAGTTATGCTATATACCAAGCACAAACACCTTAGACTTTTGAGCATGTATTATTATGAACTTTGGACACCAAGGGAAGGGCCATTTTTACAGTAAAGGAATAATTGCATTACAATTGGTAGAAAACAACCAGGCTAGGCTACAAACCAAATATATATGCCCTTGGCCTTATAGTGAAGAAGAATATCTTTTTTTTTCAACTTACTCAAATTGTGCCTTTTTCTCTATTTTGGAATCATCATGGGCCGGGCTGTTTTTTACCATAGGGGCATACTTTAAGGTAAAACAGTACAAATCTATCTGGTAATGCTATACCAAATATGAATGTCCTAGGCCTTATATTTTATGAAGAGAAGTCTTATGAAAAAGCTCTAATAAAACATTTTTCTAAATTTTGGACCTCTGGGGTACGGGTATAATAGTAGCAAAATCAGTAGTGATCCATGTTGTTATGCTGTATGTGAAATATGAATGCCCTTGGCTATGTATTTTCAGAAAAGGATTTTCAAAGATTGACTTAAATTTCCCATTTTCAATTGCCATAGAAACCAGGCTTTTCATGGAATTAAATTCTTTAAACAATTTAAGTAGAACTTCACCCTGTGAAAAATTCTGAAAGGTTTCAACTTGATTAGCTTAGTTGTTTTAAGGAGGAGAAGATTTGTAAAAGAATCATAAATGGACAAAGGGATGACAAACAATGAGCAATCACACTAGCTCACCTCGCACTTTGTGCTGAAGTGAGCTAAAAAGTCATAAATACAACCCACTTTTTAAAATCCCTGTCATGCTGACCCCTGAATACTCCTGTTTTGGCAGAAGGTCTAGCCCATAATTATATGCAGTCTAATCTTTGTCTAGACCTCTTGCTTGTCCCTTTAAAACTAGCATTGCTTAAACCATTAATTTTCCTAAAACATTACCAACCAAAAATTAGTGTTTTCTGTGCTGTCAGTCCTTTGATTTCAACACAATTTGTAGTGGATTTCAGCATGACAAGAGTTAACAAGTGGCCTAAAGGTCACCTAAGGAATAAGCAATTTCCTCATTTTCCTCAATTTTTTCCAGAGCCTTTTCTGCGGCGAGGGAGGGTCAAAAGTGTGTGTTGTACGTGAATGGGTTTAACTTGTTTGGAATTCATCTGTAAGTTTCTGAGCAAAGGATTGTTGAGAAAAGGTTTACAACAGTACAGAAGGATGCATATTCAAATGCTCAACAGACATCACACTATGAAACAAATCTGAGGGCCAGCAAAGCTAAAAATAGCAGGCATGAAGATACCAATGCTCGGCTGTGTAAGTGCTTGACAGTGGGTAAAATTTCAAGTCCAAAAATGGGCATAAATTGTTCAAAAGTTTAAGATTTTTTCCCCTTGTTGGTATGCATAGTTTTTTGACAGTGAACATTTGTTCTAAGTTTTAAGTTGACTTGTTCCAAAGATATTCCTAGCTGTGAAAGTTTGTGGACCACCCTCGTGCAGACAACAACCCAATACCTCAGGTATTCTCCGAAAACAGCCAAGCTAAATATGATTACCCACTCTAACAAATTTGATGGATACTACATATGTATTCTATACCTTGAGTTTGAAAAGCCCAGAAATGGGTGCCAACTCTACCAAAGCCTACTTGCACCTCATCTGCTATACATACACCTCCAGCATTATGTACATGGCTGAAATGATAAACAGTAAACAAAATGTTGGAACATAGCACCTTTCCATTTAATTTACTTAAACTTGCCAGATAACTTCGACTCTTTATTTGACTGTCAAGAATAGGATCATTTTAACTTAATACATGAACATTGTGAGTCACATATTCTTAACCAATTCCCATTTAAATGGCCATATGTTTCATTGGATCCATTTCTTGAGAGGAATCGGAAAAAAGTCATCCTGGGATGATTCCCGTGAAATTTGGCTGAATTTAAATAGATAGTTTCATAAAAGGAGTATTTTCAAGGTTTTCATTATATTCTATATAATGGAATTAGCCCTGCCCATCAAAGCCACATTTTCATCTGTTCAAAATTCTATCAAGTTATCGGACAAAGGGTCATCAGAGTGTTATTAAGCTGAAAGTAAGTTGAAATACATGCAGCAGTTCCTGATGAGAATATTTTAACCCATTCCCACTCAGTGACACTTTTAGACGCCCCAAAGAAAAAGAGCTGTTGAAAAATTGTAGAAAAAGAAGAAATTGCTTATAACAAGCAATTTTTTCATTTTCCACTATGTCTTCTTCCCAGGAAGTTTAAAAAATCCAAATTAGATAAACTTTAAATTGTCATCTGCAACTTCTTTCAAATTGGGCCAGTCTAAAATTTTGCCGTCTGGTAATGGGTTAAAGTAAATGTTTTTGGACAGATACACAAAGAGATGTATACAAGTTGAGCATTTAATAACAATAACCTGCCCCTCTTCAGTCGGTTATGCTAAATAGTACCAAATCCTAGTTAACCTATTCCCCAATGTCAAAATTTCAGACTGGTCCAGATTGAAAGAAGCTGCAGACGACATTCTGTAGTTGATGAAAAATATCTGTCTTTTGGGGTAGAAAACATTGTAGAAAAAGAAGAAATTGCTTGATACAAGCAATTTCTTCATTTTCCAAAATGTTTTCCCAAGCTTTTTTTCTTGAGGCGCATAAAAAGGCGGACTTGTGTGGGAATTCGTTAAACAGGTTAAAACAAATATGTAAACCCTTTCCTGCAAAATCCCTGATTTTAACCCCCTGTGATATTATACTTAAGAAAATATTTCGGAAAAGAAGAAATTAAAAAGCAATTTCTGCTTTTCCACAATATTTTCTGTTATCTAGGATAGTTTCTTTCTGAATTGTACTTACCTTATAATGTCATCTGCTACCCCTTTGAATTTGGACAAGTCTAAAATTTTTACAAGAGGACCATGATGGTCCTAAATCGCTCACCTGAGGCATCTCCAAATTACAGTACTTTTTAGTATAAAAAAGACACAACTTGAGCAAAATTAATAAAAGATATATAAGATTTTGGGCTTTGTACAAAACAATCCAGTAATGCTTTAAAATAATAATGAATGCCTTTGGCTTTATAGTTTAATCCATTACCAAACTATCCCAGAATTTGTCACCTTCAGGGAAAACAGGTTTGAAAAATACATAGTGAGAAAGGGAGTGACAAGCAATTTATCCATTTCTCACAGTGTTTTCTACCTGAAATTCTTTGTATTTAGATTTCAATCAAATTCTTATTACTGTCTGCAACTTCAATGGGTGTAATTTTAGCAACCTTGGTAGAGAACAATCTGGATGTACTATAAATCAAAATATGAATGCGTTACAACTTATACATGAGGAGTGGAAAATATTTGAACATGCTCTTATTGGGCGTTTTTCATATCCTTGGATGCCTTGGGAAGGGCCATGTTTAAATATTTAAAAAAACTTGGTTGAGAACAATATGATTGAGCTCTATATAAAATATAAATGCCTTTGGCCTTGTAGTCTGTTAAAAAAAAAGACAACAAAGATTTTCTAAAATTTCCATTTTCATATGCCGCAGTTACAAGAGTTCACAGAATTAAATTCTTTTAACAACTTTTGAAGAGCTTCACCTAAAAAACATCCCTGCAAAGTTTTAGATTGATTGGCCCAATGGTTGAGGAGGAGAAAATCTTTAAACATTTTTACAGATTTACTAAAGATTCCCATTTTCACATGCCGCGGCAACCAGAGTTTTTGACGAATTAAATTCTTTTAACAACTTTTGTAGAACTTCACCCGAGGAACATCCCTGCTAAGTTTCAGCTTGATTGGCCTACTTGTTTAGGATGAGAAAATTTTTAAAGATTTTTACAGAATTACTTAAGATTCCCATTTTCACATGCCGCGGCAACCAAAGTTTTTGACAGAATTAAATTCTTTTAACAACTTTTATAGAACTTCACCCAAGGAACATCTCTGCAAAAGTTCAGCTTGATTGGCCTGCTGGTTTAGGAGGAGAAGATTTTTAAAGATTTTTACAGATTTACTAAAGATTCCCATTTTCACATGCCGCGGCAACCAGAGTTTTTGACTGAATTAAATTCTTTTAACAACTTTTGTAGAACTTCACCCAAGGAACATCCCTGCAAAGTTTCAGCTTGATTGGCCAACTGGTTTAGGAGGAGAAGATTTTTAAAGATTTTTACAGATTTATTTAAGATTCCCATTTTCACATGCCGCGGCAACCAAAGTTTTTGACGGAATTTAATTCTTTTAACAACTTTTGTAGAACTTTACCCAAAGAACATCTCTGCAAAGTTTCAGCTTGATTGGCCTACTGGTTTAGGAGGAGAAGATTTTTAAAGATTTTTACAGATTTACTAAAGATTCCCTTTTTCACATGCCGCGGCAACCAGAGTTTTTGATGGAATTAAATTCTTTTAACAACTTTTGTAGAACTTCACCCAAGGAACATCCCTGCAAAGTTTCAGCTTTATTGGCCAACTGGTTAAGGAGGAGAAGATTTTTAAAGATTTTTACAGATTTATTCAAGATTCCCATTTTCACATGCCACGGCAACCAAAGTTTTTGACGGAATTTAATTCTTTTAACAACTTTTGTAGAACTTCACCCAAAGAACATCTCTGCAAAGTTTCAGCTTGATTGGCCTACTGGTTTAGGAGGAGAAGATTTTTAAAGATTTTTACAGATTTACTAAAGATTCCCATTTTCACATGCCGCGGCAACCAGAGTTTTGACTGAATTAAATTCTTTTAACAACTTTTGTAGAACTTCACTCAAGGAATATCCATGCAAAGTTTCAGCATGATTGGCCTACTGGTTTAGGAGGAGAAGATTTTTAAAGAAATTGTGGACGGACGGACAGACGGACGACGGACGACGAACGATCACAATTGCTCACCTCGCACTTTGTGCTCAGGTGAGCTAAAAAACAGTAAACGTTAAGCAGTTAACCCATTCCTACAAAATATTACTTTTTGAACGCCTTCTAGAAAAAAGCTTTTGAAAATATTAAGGAAAATGAAGAAATTGCTTGTTACAAGCAATGTCTTCATTATTCACAATGTTTTTACCCCAAAATATAAAGATGTTTAAAATGTCATAAACTTAACATTGTGGTCTGCAACTTCTTTAAATTTGAACTAGTCTAAAATGTTCTCGTCTGGTAATTGGTTAATAAACATCACCATTACAGGTGGCTAATGAACTCCGTTTGATTTTATAACAATTCCTATTCTCCTCATATGATCTAAATAAAGTGCTGACCATCTAATGAAGTATACTCTATAATACCTGTTCACTGATACATACCTATACACCTGTTTCAAATAGCCGTCTGGATACAGAATCTGACCACCACAGCTCTGCATGGACTCAGCAATGAAACAGCTAATATTTTTTCCTTTCCCTTGTATGACCTTGATAATGTCATTGACCTCATTTGCATATTTAGTTCCTAGGTCCTCCCCAGGATAATCACAATCTGCATATTTACCACGGTAAATGTCTGGGCAGGGTGCCTGAAAAATACATATAAAAAAGATCCAACTTTTGCAAATCTTATAAATTTGTATGATCCTGATACACCATATTTCATTTATTAATATATTCATCAAATACTGCTAAAGAAAATCTACAAATTAACTCAGTCTAATACAGTCTCACTTGTTTACACTTTTCAAGTATAGAAACATACAGTAGAATCTGTGTACAGCAGCCACTGAAGGGAAGTGCCTAAACTGGCTGCTGTATACATATTGGCTTCTATTCACAGTATTCAATCTGAAAGATGTTGTAATTCTATTCACATCTACTATTTCAATGTGTGAGATATTTGTTTAGTTTCGATTAATTAAAAATAATGTGTTTTTTTTTTCCTTCTGTTTTGTTTTTGACTGATGTATGCAAATTTGGAAAATAGAAATTATGGCTATTTTGTAAAAGCTTAATCACACAGTGCAGATTATAAGGAACAAGTTGATATAGAGTTGAAAAAAACATAATTGACCATATTTTGAAAAGCATATGCATCTTAAGAAAGAATAAGTATTTCTATATATGAAGGGAAATCAGGGCATTGATAATACAAAGAGTGTGTAGCAACTTCACACCTTATTGATTGTTAGGTGTGAAAATTGGTCTGAAGTAATTAAAGTGGCTGCTATACAGGTGTCATATCAAGTAGAAACTTGATCATTGACGGTGGCCTCTGGCTGCATTTCACAGTAGGCTGCTGTTTACAGTAATTTTAAAGAGTGAAATTGAATGGGGGGATTTGAGCTGGCCTTTGTTCAAAGATTGGCTGCTGTTCAGGGTTGGCTGCTAACTCAGATTTTACTGTATTGGAAATTTATTTCAAATAGAACATCTGCTAATGATAGAAAACAATTGTGCCAAATTATTTTGTAATCCATCCATAAATATAGCAGTAATTGTGTGGAAAAATTTGGACAGACTGACAAATTAATGCACTTAAAATGTACAGCCACACTGAAGCACATACACTGCACCCAGGCTAAAAAAAACTGGACTCTTACTCTCATCAAGATATACAAGTATGTAAAATCTAATGAGAGGCAGAAAATAAAATAAAGAGATGTAGGCAAAGTCAAAATTTGATTTTTACCTTCTGATATAACCCTGACCTTACAAGCAAGCGATTATATCAAGCTAAGCCCACTTGCTCTCATTAAGATGCAGAAGTATTAAATATTAGAATCAGATATTAGGATCGTTAGATAAAGGTAAGGTCAAAATTTGATATTAGACCTTCCAGTATTACCTTCACATTTACATTAGGAGCTTGAATCAAGTGTAGCACTCATATTCTAATCAAGATTTACAAGTATACTAAATATTATGAGAATTGGACTAGATATTTCAAGTTATTGCAAAATGTAATTTTTTTAAAATCCATCAACTGATTTGTGAGAAGATTTTCAAAGTTTTCAGTATATATCATATATGGAAATATGGGGTCCACATAAAAGCCATGTTTTTCATGCAATCTAAATTCTATGAAGAAATTCGACAAAAGGTCACAAAAGGATCATTGCTGTGAAATATGGTTGAAATCCATCTACTAGTTTCTGAGGAAAAAGATTTTCAAAGTTTTCACTATATAGCATATATGGATATTAGCCATACCCATAAAAGCCAAAATTCTTTGGAGAAATTTGACAAAGGAACACCTAAAGATCGTTCCTGTGAAATTTGGTTAAAAAACTTTCCTCTGATTTTGAATATAAGATTTTCAAAGTTTTCACTATATCGGGAAATTAGCCCACCCATAAAAGCCATGCTTTTCATCCTATCAAACTCTTAAAGGAATCCAGGCCTCCTAGCAGGCCAAAACAAAAATAAAGGTTTTTATAAAGGCTCCAATGTATGAAAATAAAGGCCTTTTATTGTAAAATATGAAAAAATAAAGAGTGAATAAAGGCTATTTTTGTCGAAGTTCTCATTTCTTTATTAAACCCACAGTCATACCAAAGTCATTTTTTGATGTTATATACTGTTTGAATTATGCTATATAATACATACCTTATTTAATGTGTATACCTATTTTTTCTGCATATTTATATCATACATAGCTCCTGTTTTACAGTGTAGGATCTACATCACCTTTGTTCAAAATGCTGTAGCTTCACCAAACCTTGTCCATCATTACAGTAGTGCAAACATCAGAGCAAATATAAAGGTTTTGAGTGAGAATTACAGGCTATTTTGGCGTTTTAAAGGTTTTCTGGGGAAATGTAAAGGTTTTAAGGTTTGCTCTGAAATTAAAGGTTTTTAAAGGTTTTAAAGGTTTCACTAGGAGGCCTGGGAATCTGAAAAAGGATCACCCAAAGATCATACCTACGAAATTTGGTTCAATACTTATTAGGGAGAAGCTTTCTAAAACAAAAGCTTAGGGACACACAGACAGACAGATGCATGATTGGTATAAAGCCATGATAATAGCTTGTTGGCTTTCAGTCAGTGCAGCTTAAAACCAAGATTTAACTCAGGCCTTGACCTTTGACATGACTGTGGTCTTAAGGGATGTAATTTGGCAACAGCTCATATTAGGATCATGTAAACTGCACTGCCCAATTTCACTTGTATACAGACATCAGAGTCAGACTTGAAACTCTATAGGAGAAAACGTTTTGTCAAATTGTGTTTGCAGACAGACAGGTGAACATACAAATAGATGGAAATACAGTCACAGTGACTTCAGTATACCCCATCCATTAAGTGGAAGTGGATATCGATTGAATTGTTACATGATACATGTATTACCTCCACCCATTTGCACATATTGACGCTTTTGGATGCCCCTCACAAAAAATGATTGGGAAAACATCGTGTAAAATGAAGCAATTGCTTTTCTTCCTAAAAGTTGGAAAATCTAAATTTTCATAAACTTTAAATTGTCATCTGCAACTCCTTTCAATTTAGGCAACTCTAAAATTTTGCCGTCTGGTACTGGGTTATTCAGAGATTTAAATTTATTTACTCACCACATATGTACTTGAAGGACAGGTGTGAACTCCGTCTCGCTGAACTTTCAGTTTGTAAGGACTTATATCGATACACGATATCACATGACCATGATAGGCACTGTAAAAGTGATCATAAATATTAATGGACCAGAAAACTACTGATCTCTATCAGAGAAATATTTTATTAATAGTTTACCCTTAACGCATTAAAAAAGTTGGGAGTGAATTCAAAATTAATTACAATTAGATATTAGCCCATTCTCTCACAGTGACACTTTTTGATGCCCCTCAAGAAAGCAATCAGGAAAACAGTGTGTAAAGTGAAGAAATTGCTAATCACAAGCAAGTTCTTCATTTTACACAATGTTTTCTAACCAGAAAGTTGAAAAAATCCAAATTTTCATAAACTTTCAATTTGTTGTCTGTAACTCCTTTCATTTTGTATCAGTCTAAAATTTTGACATCTAGTAATGGGTTAAGTCAGATACAAGTAGAAACATTGTGAGAAAAGAAGAGATTGCTTGTTTCAAGACTTTTCTTCTTATGTTGCAATGTTTTCAAAAGCTACTTTCAAAGGTAAGTCAAAATGTGGGATTGTGTTTGAATGGCTTTATCAATCGCTACTCCATCAAGAAATTTGAGAGAGAAATAGATTGATTGATTGATTGAATGGGGTTTAACGCTGCTTTTAACAGTATTTCAGTCATATCTCAGCGGCTGGAGCACCTAACAATGGATTCCTGGTATTTCTCACACCAGTACTACCACTTCATCCTTTCCTAGCCTCCAGCTGCTATCCCACTTAGGTTTACGATTATCAACCCATTGGTGAGAGACAATTGTCGGAAAGAATATTTGCCGCCGATGACATGTCACCTATGATTGAAGATTAGGAGTCTGGCGCGCTACAGACTGCGCTATGACGGCGGCGAGAGAGAGATAGAGAGAGGGGCAGGGAGGGGAGGAGTGAGTTGTTGCTTAAGTTATTCATTTCAAACAAAGTTTTTGAAAGCTTATTTCAGTTGAATCCAAAAGGGAAAATGTGTGGGAGATATAATCCTTAATTTTATCATGATTAATATTCTTTGGTACAAATTTGACTGATTTGACACATATCATTGAAATCTGCATGGAGCATGACCCTCCTTTACCTTTTCCCACACAATTACACTTTTTGAAGTCCCAAGGGAAAATTTATCCTGGAAACCATTACCAGCAATATCTTCATTATCAACATATCTTCATTATCGACAAAATTTTCTCCTCAAAGACCAAAAAATTCAAAATTTCATCCACCAGATTGTCGTCAGCAACATCTTTAAATTTGTACCAGTCTAAAATTTTGTCATCCTGTAATGGGTTGAAACTTAACCCATTCCCAAACATCAAAATGTTAAACTTGTCCAAATTTAAAGAAGCTGAAGACACCAATTTCAAGTTGATGAATTTTTAAACTTTTTCATCTTTTTGGATAGAAAACATTGTGGATAATGATGAAATTACTTGATACAAGCAATTTCTTCATTTTCAACAATGTTTTCCAAAGCTTTTCTCTTGAGGGGTGTAAAAAGGATGGCTTGTTTGGGAATGGGTTAAACAGGTTTAAAATCAGTTTCAAAATCAGCGTATTTTGAAAAAGGTATAGGTGTGAGTCTATTCCAAAACAATTTTAGGTTATTCTTTTTTACACGCAAACAATTGGGTGTGAACAAACTTTTTTTAAAAATCTCAAGAAAAATTTCGACTTATCCCTTGTCATGCTGAACCCGGAATATTCCGGTTTTGGCAGGGGGTGTAGATCAAGATCAGCCTGCACATAAGTGCAGTCTGATCTTAGTCTACACTTCCTGCTTGTACTTTTCCTGCCAGAGTTGTTCATGAAATCCATTTTTAACCCTTTCCTGTTCAAACACAGTATTTTACATTCCTATGATTTTTTACTTGACAAAAACATTGTGGAAAAAGAAGAAATTGCTTGTAGCAAGCAATTTCTTCTTTTTCCAACAATATTTTCTACCACATAGGATGGTTTCATTTCAAATGGCATCCATTTTTCATTGTCGTCTGCAACCTTTCTCAATTTCGACTAGTCCATATTTTCCAAAAGCGGGAAAGGGTTAAAAGAAATATTGATTACTGAACAACAAGTTCTACCAGTGCTTTCAGCCCTTTGATTCTAAGGCAATTCAAGAAGGTAATTTATACAGTACGACAAGGGTTAATAATATTCAAACATCATAATTCACCAAGAGATAGATCCTAAGATTAATTTAAGTGAACATATAACATTGCCTATCCAAATTAAATTTTATTGTCAGCACAGATAAGATCTCAAGCATAATTCACAGTCATGTACCACATATATAAAAATGTTAATCAAAATCAGCCAAAGTAGTAACAAGATGATTCAAAATTTCAGACTGGTCCAAGTAAAAAGAAGTTGCAGATGACTATTTTAAGTTGATGAAATTTTTAGAAACCTGTCTTTTGGGATAGAATAATATTGCAAATAATAATAATAATGGGCTTAAAAAAGGAAGAATTGTGTGGAACTGTATTAGGTGTAGAAAGTGTCTTTTCAATCAAAATTATTATGAAGATTAACCCTTGTCATGCTGAACCCGGAGTATTCCGGTTTTTGGAAGGAGGTGTAGACCAAGATCAGCCTGCACATAAGTGCAGTCTGAGCTTGGTCTACACTCCCTGCTCCTATTTTCCTGTCAGAGTTGTTTATGAAGTAATTTTCTAAAATAAATATCGATTTTTTAATAACAAGTTCTATTAGTGCTTTCAGCCCTTTGATTTTACGGCAATTCAGTAAGGTAATTTATGCAGCATGACAAGGGTTAAAATAGTTCAGTTTGCAATGCTTGATGCTTTTTGTATCAACCTATTTCCACACAATCCACTTTTTTCATGCCCCAGAAGAAAAAGGTTTAGGGAACCATTGTGGAAAATCAAGAAATTGGATATAACAAGCAATTTCTTCATTATCCACAATGTTTTCTACCCCGAAAGACAGTAAATCTTTAGAATTTCATCAATTGGAAATTGATGTCTGCAACTTCTTTGAATTTGGACCTGTCTAGAATTTTCTAGTTTGGGAATGGGTTATAAACAAGAGCACCGCCTACAGGTGCCTACGTTCAGCTGTTGGGTGCTGGATAGTGGACAAAATGCATCTAGAGTTATCCCCCTTGATAGTTTAGGTTGCTCTTTTGATAGTGGACAAGTGTGCCAAGTTTCAAATGAAAGCCTTTAGTAGATCCAGAGATGTCACAAAATGTCAAAGTTTTAGCACGATGACGTCAAAAACAATTACAACGACACCATCAAGGCTATCACAATACCTCCGGTTTTCTCCGAAAACAGCTGAGCTAAAGAAAAAGATGTTAAATACTAATAAATCCCATATGACTGTGCATTTTTAATTATATGACCTTGACCTTGTCATATGTAGACATGTATCTGTGAAGAACCTTCATGCTACTAAACCAATTAATTCTTTTTACAAGCAATTTTCCACCATGTTTTCAAAGCCTTTTTCTTGAGGGGTGTCAAAAGGCTGGAAAGTGTAGGAATGGCTTAATAAATGGTTTCAGATTGGGATCAGACTTTATTCTTGGGCTTCCCTTTTTTATCATCTTGAATAACTTACTGATCCAGAGTGATATTCTCTGTGGCTTTTGTATAGTGTTTGGCTAACCTCAAGGCCAGGTCATTGGCTTCAGAGCTGTAAAAATAAAAAGAAAAACTACAGTAAAACTTGCTTAACCCATTCCCATACAATGATGCTTTTTCAAGAAAATTAATTGTGAAAACATTGCGGAAAACGAAGAATTTCAATTTGCCAAGCAATTTCTCTATATTCCATAATGTTTTCTACATAGAAAACTGAAAAAAATCTAAAGTTTCATCGAGTTTGATTGTCGTACAAAACTTCTTTTAATTTGGACCAGTCTAAAATATTCTCATGTTGTAATGGGTTAAGCAACCACCTCTATAAAGTAACCCCTTATATCAACCCATTCCCACAAAACCAAGCATTTTTACACGCCAAAGAAATATAGGTAAGTAAAACATTGTGATAAAAGAGGATATATTAATTATAACAAGCTATTTCTTTGTTTCCCACAATATTTTCTACCTCATGTGGCCCTTATTTTCTAATTAAAAAGAACTTTGTTGTGTCATCTGCAACCTCTTTTGTTTTGGACGAGTCTTCAATTTTGTCATTTGGGAATGGGATAAGCAACCATAATCAAAATTCCCTTTCCAAAATGCATAAGCTAAGAATTTGCGAAATTATACTGTAACTAAATTCTATGTTATATGAATTCATTAGAATGAGAAGATTGTAATGAATTTGAAAAACAAAAGATTCAGTGAAAACTCTACAAAAATTTATGTATGCAGGCAAATCAATCCATCTTGATCCTGACACAATGTATCAAGTGACTATTCTCTTCATCGACCATTCTTGGCTGTCCCTTGAAAGGTTGTTTTTTACAAGTTTTACAAAATCTACTGTATCATTATCTTAGGATCTTTCTATATATTTCTTTTATCCCATGTTTTCTACCAAAAAGTCAAAGAATTTTTAGATTTCACCCCAAATTGTGATGTTCAGCTTGGACAAGTTTAAAATTGTGTTGTTTGGAAACAGGTCAAATAGTTCTTATATATCAGGTAATTTTGGTTTTAATATAATATTATCAGTAAAATCCATTTCATATTTGTATAAAAATCAAAGTGTTAAAAGCTCTGGTGGCACTATAGCTAAGGGTCAGTATAATTTTTGAATATTAATTCTATTAACATTCATAGGACAAACAGGTGGTGTGTGTAGGCTAGACTTAGATAAGACAGCACAAATGATGTAAATTGCAGCGATACCTCCTGCCATATTTCAAATTCAGCATGACAGGATTTAATTTTATTACAAGGTAATTAGAATTCATCAAACATTGGTGGTCATTACCCTGAACATTTCTGAGAAATCCATTTCCCATTAAACCTTGTCAGGCTGAATAAAACGGTTTTCAATACTGTGTTACAAAGGGCCAAAAGCACTGTAAGTACTAGATATAAGAAAAATCTTTCTTTAGAAAATTAGTCACAAACATCCCTGGCTAGAGAAAGACATACATGTGGTATTGACAAAGATTAGAGTGCACATATGAGTTGGCTGATCTTTGTCTATACCTCCTGTCAAAACAGGATTATTCAAGGTTATTATAATAAGGGCCGGTAAAAAAAACCAATCTCTTTGATATTAATTGTTGTTATTTAACCCTTTCCTGGTTAATCCCTGGTTTTTACGTCCCTGTGATTTTATAATTTAGAAAAAAATTGTGGAAAAAGAAGAAATTGCTTGTAACAAGCAATTTTTCCTTTTTCCACAATTTTTTCTACCCTAGTAAATGGTTATTTTTCAAATCAAATCAACTTTTGAATTTTTGTCTGCAAAACCTTTGAATTTGGACCAGTCTAAAATTTCAAAAAATGGGAAAGGGTTAAGGTCTTATTTATTTTGTTTTCCCCCTTATACAAAATTGTGGGAAAACATAGAATATATATTCTTACTAGCTTCCTTTAACCCATTCCCACTCATTGATGCTTTTAGATGCCACCAAGAAAAAAAACTTCGGAAAACATTGTGGAAAATGAAGAAATTGCTTGTCACAAGCAATTTCTTCATTTTTCACACTGTTTACTACCTCAAATTCAAAGATTTTAAAAACAAGAGGGCCATAATGGCCCTAAAATCGCTCACCTGACTAATGTAAGATGATTCAAAATATAGTCAACACTTTTGAAAAGGGTCACCCAAGGAATCAATCAAAATTCTGCGAACACCTTTTGAATAAGGTCACCAAAGGAACATTCATGCCAAGTTTGGTTGAAATTGGCCCAATGATTACTGAGGAGAAGATATTCAAGGTTTCTAAATAAAAAATTGCCCCAACCTGCCATGCCCTTATTTGGGTGTCAATCAAATTTCACGAACAACTTTTGAAAAGGGTCAACCAAGGAACATTCATGCCAAGTTTTGTTGAAATTTGCCCAATGGTTACTGAGGAGAAGATTTTCAAAGACTTTTAAGTCAAAAACTGCCCCCCCCACCCTGCCATGCCCATATTTGGGGAAAAATCAAAATTCCACGAACAACTTTTGAAAAAGAGTCACCCAAGGAACATTCATGCCAAGTTTGGTTGAAATTGGCTCAATGGTTACTGAGATGTTTAAAGATTTCAAAGTCAAAAACTGCCATGCCCTGCCACGCCCATATTTGGGCATAAATCAAAATTCCACAAACAACTTTTGAAATGGTTCACCCAAGGAACATTCATACCAAATTAGGTTGAAATTGGCCCAATGGTTACTGAGGAGAAGATGATTAAAGATTTCAAAGTCAAAACTGCCACGCCCATATTTGGGTGTGAAACAAAATTCTGTGAACAACTTTTGAAAAGAGTCCCCCAAGGAATATTCATGCCAAGTTACGTTGAAATTGGCCCAAAGGTTCCTGAGGAGGTGTTTAAGGATTTCATAGTCAAAAACTGCCACGCCCTGCCATGCCCATATTTGGACATAAATCATATTTCACAAACAACTTTTGAAAAGGGTCACCCAAGGAACATTCATGCCAAGTTTGTATGAAATTGGCCCAATGGTTACTGAGGAGAAGATATTTAAAGATTTCAAAGTCAAAAACTGCCACGACCTGCCACGCCCATATTTGGGGGTCAATTAAAAATTCGCAAACAACTTTTGAAAAGGGTCACCCAAGGAACATTCCTACCAAGTTTGGTTGAAATCAGCCCAGTGGTTACTGAGGAGAAGATGTTTTAAGAATTGTTGACACCTTCCAACGCACGACGCACAACTTTTGAAAAGGGTCACCCAAGGAACATTCATGCCAAGTTTGGTTGAAATTGGCCAAATGGTTACTGAGGAGAAGATATTAAAAGATTTCAAAGTCAAAAACTGCCACGACCTGCCACGCCCATATTTAGGGGTCAATTAAAAATTCCCAAACAACTTTTGAAAAGGGTCACCCAAGGAACATTCCTACCAAGTTTGGATGAAATCAGCCCAGTGGTTACTGAGGAGAAGATATTTTAAGAATTGTTTATGTTCCGACACATGAAGCACAACGCAAGACGGACAAAAGGTGATACCAAAAGCTCACCTTGAGCACGTTGTGCTCAGGTGAGCTAAAAACTTCAACTCGAAATTGTCATCTGCTTTAAATTTGGACCAGTCTAAAATTTTCTCGTATGGTAATGGGTTAACCCATTAGGAAGTGATAAATCTTTAGACTGGTCCAAATTCAAAAGTGTTGCAGATGACAATTTTTAGCTTTTGGGGGGAGTGATGGGGCCTAAAAACCATAAGTGTAGGAGAGTTAAAATTCTTAAAATTTTTACTCTTAAAGAAGAAAATATATATATTCAAAGTGCACTAAATAATTCACTGCATTAATTCACTTATAATTAATTCTATCAGTTAAACCCATTCCCACTCAACCTCTCCCATTTTCGCCCCTCAAGAAAACAAGAGGACCATGATGGTCCTAAATCGCTCCCCTGAGTATGATGGTTCATCCTAGGTATATTGATAATCCTACCATATAGTACTAAGTTTCTGAATATGGTAATGCTTTGAAGTATAGACATCGATACATACCAAGTATAAAAGCTCTAGGCCTAATGGTTAAGGAGAAGAAGGTTTCCAAAGGTATTATTATTTATTTCTAACTAAAATTAGGGATTGTACAGAAAAGGGCTTATTTTCAGAATACAGAAATTCTTTGAAGCATTTTGGTAGAAAATGTCAATAGTTAATGATATGTACCAAATATCAAAGCTCTAGGCCTAATCGTTTGGGAACAGAAGACTTTCAAAGATTTCCTTCTTTATTCCCTTGTAAAATCAGGGATTGCACAGAAAAGAGCTAATTTTCAGAATACAGTTATTATTTGAAGTATTTTGGTAGAGGGTCAATGGCTGATGATATGTACCAAATATCAAAGCTCTAGGCCTTATGGTTTGGGAGAAGAATATTTTCAAAGATTTCCTTCTTTATTTCCTTGTAAAATCAGGGATTGCACAGAAAAGGGCTAATTTTCAGAATACACTAATTCTTCTAAGTATTTTCGTAGAGGGTCAATAGGTGATGATATGTACCAAATATCAAAGCTCTATGCCTAATAGTTTATTTTCATAGATTTCCTTCTTTATTTCTTTGTAAATTCAGGGAAAGCACAGAAAAGGACTAATTTTCAGAATACAGTAACTTTTTGAAGTATTTTGGTAGAGGGTCAATGGCCGATGATATGTACCAAATATCAAAGCTCTAGGCCTTATGGTTTGGGAGAAGAAGATTTTCAAAGATTTCTTTCTTTATTCCTTTATATAAACAGAGATCGCACAGAAAAGGGCTAATTTTCAGAAAACAGTAATACTTTGAAGTACTTTTGTAGAGGGTCAATAGATGATGATATGTACTAAATATCAAAGCTCTAGGCCCTATGGTTTTGAAGAAGAAGATTTTCAAAGATTTCTTTCTTTATTTCTATGTAAATTCAGGGACTTTTGAAAGATTTTCTCTTTATTTCTTTGTGAAATCAGGGATTGCACAGCAAAAGGGCTAATTTTCAGAGTACGATAATTCTTTGAAGAATTTTGGTAGAGAGTCAATAGCTGATGATATGGGAGGAGAAGATTTTTAAAGATTTCCTATTTAAAATCAAGAATTGCACAGAAAAGGGTTAATTTTTAGAGTACAGTAATTCTTTGAATGGTAGAGGGTCAATAGGTGATGATATGTACCAAATATCAAAGCTCTAGGCCTTGTGTTTTAGGAGGAGAAGATTTTTTACTAATTGTTTACGGACTGACAGACGGACAGACAGACAGACGCCAGCAATTACCGATCACAATAGCTCACCTTGAGCACGTTGTACTCAGGTGAGCTAAAAAGCTTTGGTAAACATTGTTGATAATATAACTCCTTTATATTTGGACTAGTCTAAAATTGCCCGTCTGGTGATGAGTTAAAAGCACTGTACATGTGTATGGCTATAGCACTTATTTTCTTTTTTAAGTTGAACTTGTTGAAAAGAAATGGGACCTGTTCAAGTTCTGCATGTATTCTAATGAAATAAATAGTAGACCTAAGTTAATAAGTTCAGTTAAGGTCAGTGTCTGGCCTTGTTTGTGTAATCAGGTTCCTTAACCCATTACCAGACAGTAACATTTCAGTCAGGTCCAAGTTGATAGAGCTGGCGGGTAACACATCAAAATTTGCTTAACCCATTCCCATTCAACCCTCTCCCCTTTTGGATGCACCCAAAGAGAAAAGCTTTGGAAAACATTGTGGAAAATGAAGAAATTGCCTCCTACAAGCAGTTTATTCATTTTCCACATTGTTTTCTTGAACCTTTAAATTGAGAAGCATCAACACACAGTCCTGCTTTTTGATGCTCCTCCCTGTGTATTCATAATTGAGAGATTTATTGTTGAAAAAGAAGACATTGCTTGTAGCAAGCAATTTCTTCTTTTCCCACGATATTTTCTACTACATGGAATAGAATCCACTTTAAATTTGTGTCTGCAAAACCTTTGAATTTGGACAGGTCTAACCCTTGTCATGCTGAGCCCACCATTAATTCTGCTATGTTCAGTCTGATCTAAGTCTTCACCACCTATACAATGCTTAAAAGATTTATTTCAGAAATTAATTTACAAAAGATAAATTGACCCATGTTATGGGGGCCTTCGAAAACAGCCAAGCTAAAAATTGAAAGAAGTAATATTCCATTAGGTGATTAGGAAAATGTTAAGATATTTTAATATTCACTTAGGTAATGTATCAGTTTTTACTCATTTTAAACAGGCAATTATCCTAATGACTTTATGTCTATTCCCTGATACCAATATGCTATTTAAATCTGGGTGGTTTAAATTAACCCTTTTCTGTTCAATCCCTGGTTTTGACGTCCCTGTGTTTTTATACTTGAGAAAAAATTGTGGAAAAAAAAAGAAATTGCTTGTGACAAGCAATTTCTTCTTTTTCCACAATTTTTCTACCCTACTGAATTTTTCTTTTTTCAAATCAATTTGACTTTGAAATGCCATCTGCAAAACTTTTGAATGAGGCAAATCTAACATTTTGACAAAAAAGGAAAGGGTTAAACTGCTTTTCGCTTATCCCATTACCATACAATAACGGTTCCTGACAACCGGAAGGAAAAAAGCTTCATTAGACTTTTTTGTCAGAAGCAATTCGTTCATTATCAACAATTTTTTTCAACCTCAAAAGACAAAATCATCAAAACTCCATTCATGACAATTTTCTCCTCTGCAACATATTTGGACTAGTCTATAATTTTGTCATCTAGTAATGGGTTAAAGGTGAAAGTTAAAACATTCATTGTCATGAAAAGTGAAATGCTCCATTAAATTTGTCTTGGTGTTAAATTTCACTCTCTTTTCATACTGTTTTTTCATTGAAATAGCCCCCCAGCATCCATCAATCACAATGTATTTGTACTTTATCAAGAAGAACATGCTTGGCACTTCTCCAACCATGATCAACCATTTGCCAAACTTTTTTTCCTTAACCCTTTCCTGTTCAATCCCTGGTTTTTACATCCCTTTGTTTTTATACTTCAGAAAACATTGTGGAAAAAGAAGAAATTGCTTGTCACATGCAATTTCTTCTTTTTCCACTAAATTTTCTTACCTACTGAATGATCATTTTCATATATAATCAACCTTTGAATATTGGCCATTCTACAATTTTGAAAAAAAGTAAAGGGTTAAAAAACAATTCAAAATGGCTTCAATGCACAGGAAGAAAGAGAAATAGTGGCACTCTGAGTACAAAACATCAAACAAGAGGACCATGATGGTCCTAGATTGCTCACCTGAATTGTCTGCTGTTAAGACAAGAGGCCCCGTGGGCCTTAACGGTCACCTGAGTAAAAGAGCACCAAGACAAGTGATTTTGTTTGAAAGAATTAGAAAAAGGTTTGGTTGAAATCCCCTCAGTAGTTCTTTAGAAGAAGATGAAAATGTTTAAAAGTTACCAAAAATGACCCCCTTTTGGTCCCCATTTTAGGCACCCCTGACCTCCAGCCTTTTAATTTTCACAAATCTGTATAATCAGTACCCAATGATGCTTTTCACCAAGTTAACTTGAAATTGGCTTTGTACTTCATCATAAGAAGGTGAAAATGTGAATTTTTTAACATGATGAACTTTGACCTCTGGGTGTGGCCCCATACATGACCCCAGGGACATGAATTTCACAGTTTATAATATACCTGTCCTAGTTGTCATGCACACAGAATATTTAAGCTCTGGCATTAACGGTTTATTAGAAGAAGATTTTTAAAGAAGTACCAAAAATTACCCCTTTTTGGCCCCTATTTGGGCCCCTTTGACCCTCAGAACCCCTATTTTCACAAACTTGAATTGGTATCCCCCAATGTTGCTTTCTACCAAGTTTGGTTGAAATCCACCCAGTAGTTCTTGAGAAGAAGATGAAATATTTAAAAGTTACCAAAAATTACCCCCTTTTGGTCCCCATTTTAGGGCCCCCTGACCCCACAGCCTTTTTTTTCACAAATCTGAATAACCATTACAAAATGATGCTTTTCACCAAGTTTGTTTGAAATTGGCTTTGTACTTCATCAGAAGAAGATGAAAATGTGAATTTTTTAAAATGATGAACTTTGACCTCTGGGTGTGGCCCCATACATGACCCAAGGGGCGTGAATTTACAATTTATAATATACCTGTCCTAGTTGTCATGCACACAAAATATTTAAGCTCTGGCATTAAGGGTTTATTAGAAGAAGATTTTTAAAGAGGAACCAAAAATTACCCCTTTTTGGCCCCTATTTGGGCCCCTATGACCCCCAGAACCCCTTTTTTCACAAACTTGAATTGGCATCCCCCAATGATGCTTTCTACCAAGTTTGGTTGAAATCCGCCCAGTAGTTCTTGAGAAGAAGATGAAAATGTTTAAAAGTTAACGGACGACACCCGACGGACGACGCACGACGACGGACAAACGATGATTGCAATAGGTCACCATGACCATTTGGTCAGGTGACCTAAAAATGCAACTAGAGATAATAATTACTGACCAGTTTCATGAAGATTGAGCCAAAACTGTTACTTCTATATTGTAAAGAAAGAAATTGCCATTATGGCCTCTTTTCCTGCGTTTTCCTATAGAACCTTCCCATAACCTTCCCATTCATCTTCACGCCCTAGTTATTATCCTTACCAAGTTTCATGAAGATTAAGCCAAATTTGTGGCCTCTAGGGTGTAAACAAGAAATTGTCATTAAGGGTCCTTTTCCTGTGTTTCAAGAAATATCCTTCCCATAATCAATGGGGTTCATCCTTATGCCCTAGTAATTACTCTGGCCTAGTTTCATAAAGAATGAGCCTAAATTGAGGCCTCTAGAGTGTAAACAAAGAAATTGTCATAAAGGCCACTTTTCCTGTGTTTTCTGATAGAACCTTCCCATAATCAAAAGAGTCCATCCTAATGCCCTATCAATTATTCTGGCAAGGTTTCATGAAGATTGAGCCAAAATATTGCCTCTAGAGTTTAAACAAAGAAATTGTCGTTAAGGGGCCCCTTTTCCTATGTTTTCCAATAGAACCTTCCCGTAATCAATTGGGTTCATCCTCATGACCAAACAATTATTCTGACCAAGTTTCATGAAGATTGAGCCTAAATTGTGGCCTCTAGAGTGTAAACAAGACATTGTTATTAAGGCCCCTTTTCCTGTGTTTTCAGAAATATCTTTCCAATAATCAATAGGGTTCATCTTTGTGACCTTATAACTATTCTGGCTAAGTTTCATGAAGATTGAGCCAAATTTGTGGCCTCTAGAGTGTAAACAATGATATTGTCATTAAGGCCCCTTTTCCTGTATTTTTTTTCATATAGAACCCTCCCATAATCAATAGGGTTAATCCTCATGACCTAACAATTATTCTGACCAAGTTTCATGATGATGGGTTAAAACTGTGACTTCTAGAGTGTAAACAACACGATGCTGCACAACACACAATGCACGACAGACATTAACCCATTCCCACACAGCAAATTTTTAGACTGGTCCAAATTAAAAGAAGTTGCAGATGACAATTTCAAGTTGTTGAAATTTTAAATTTTTTCGTCTTTTAAGGTAGAAAACATTGTGGATAATGTTGAAATTGCTTGATACAAGCAATTTCTTCATTTTCCACAATGTTTTCCAAAGCTCTATAATTGAGGCGCGTAAAAAGGAGGGCTTTAGTGGGAGTGGGTTAAAAGATCACAAAAGCTCACCATGAGCACTTAGTGCTCAGGTGAGCTTTAAGGGATGAAGAATTTCTTCTTTCCAACAATGTTTTTTCAACAATTATTGTACAGGTTGTCGAAATTAGGAATTATGTGTTCATACGTTCTCACACAATCCTACTTTTTGAAAACCCTCAAGAAAAAAAGTGTTAGAAAATGTTGAAGAATCAAGAACATGTTTGTCACAAGCTATTTCTTTATCATCCACAATGTTTTCTACCGAAAATGGCAAAGATGACAAGGATCTTTTTTAAATTCCATAAACTGAAAATTGCTGTTTGCATCTTCTTTCAATTTGGACCAGTCTAATTTTTATCATGTGGCAATTGGTTAATAGGTCGACCCATTTCAAACACAATCCCGCCTTTCTAAGGCTTCATTAAAAATAAAGTAATTTACAGAAACTATGAGAAAATGTGGTCAAAGTTTGTTGAGATTTTGAGTAGAGGAGGTTGTTTGGATTTTTATTGTTGCTTGAACGGGGTTTTAGGCCACTTTTAACAGTATTTCAGTCATATCGTTTAGACTGGAGCACCAGACCATGGATTCCTAGTATTTCTCACACCAGTACTTCCACAACATCCTTTCCAAGCATCCAGCAACTCATCCCACTTAGGTTCACGATTATCCCATTGTCGGGAGACAAATGCTGGAAAGAATAACTTGCAATGTTTAGGGATGGAAACCGGACCTCATGATTGAGACTCTGATGCTCTACCAAATGCACAGTAACCATGGCCTAATAGAGGAGGTAAAATATGGTAATAGAGGAGGTAAAATATGGTAATAGAGGAGGTAAAATATGGTAATAGATCAATCATTTCACTGAAAGTCCTATAGATTAACCCATTCCCGTACGGTGAAATTTTAGACCAGTCCAAATTGAAAGAAGCTGCAGACGACAATTTCAAGCTGATGGAATCTTAAATGTTTTTGTCTTTTTGGATAAAAAACATTGTGGATAATGAAGAAATTGCTTGATACAAGCAATTTCTTCATTTTCCACAATGTTTTCCAAAGCTTTTTTATTGAGGGGCGTAAAAAGGAGGGATTAAGTGGGAATGGGTTAAGAGGAAAACAAATTACCCAGAATTACACATGTAGACAACACTCAGTGGCTCTGGCAAGGTGGCACAAATTCTCTCTGCAAGTTTGACGATGTTGTCATGGAGAAAGCGGTTATTTGTGTTGAGTGTTAGCATCTGTTTGTAGGCTGCTTCCACCACATCCTTGTGACAATGGCCAACTAGAAATAGAACAATTTGACCTGCCATATCAAAAGGACGCAATAAGTTTAATGAATCTTTATTGAATATAGACAGGAAATGTGGAATTACCATGCCCAACTTGTCCGACATGGGCTTTTCCACTTGCAGACAAGTACATTTTCAAGGTCACTTATCCTTGGACATGTAAATACAAGGGTAGATCTTGGAATAGATCTCAAAGATTTATTGTCCTATTGTTTACATTAAAGAGTAGAAAATATTGTTGTTAATAAAGAAATTGCTGGGTTTGCATTTTCTTTGATATCAACAATGTCTTTTCAAAATTTATCCATTCTCTTTCATGTGGACAAGTTCATTAACTTTGTTTCTGGACAGTAGAAAATCATCCCTTACTTGTACAGGGACAAGTGAAGAAAATCTGTATTTCCACATCCCTGTAGACCAACTGGACATTTTCACTTTGGTATGTCTATTCTTCTTTACTGTGAGTAAATGTCCACTTATGCATGTGTTTACTGGGTATAACTAGTATCAGGCTTAGACTCTGAAATGTCTTGTCAAAATTGACGTTATCCCAATACCTGGCCACATGACAAAATTTCACATGGTCCAAATTGAAAGAAGTTGAAGATGACAATTTCAAGTTGGTGGATTTTGAAAATCTCTGTCTTTTATTGAGTGGAAAACATTGTGGATTATGAAAAATTGCTTGCCTCAAGCCATTTCTTCATTTTTGACAATGTTTTCACAAAAAACTTTTTTCTTAGGCGGAGTCAATGAGCAGAATTGGGTTAAAATGGTTTATGGTCAAAAGAGAAGTTGTAGGACAGAGATGAAAACCTATTTCTGTTAGACTGATTATCCCATTCCTACACAATCTTGTTTTGTAGGCTTCTCAATAAAAATGCTTCAGAAAACATTGTGGAAATTACTTGTTTAAAGTTTTTTCAAAATTATGTCACCTAAAATTGTTCATATGTCTCAATTTAAACTTTCTTAAATTCTTTCATCCGGTAAAGGGTTAAGATTCTGCTGCACAACTTGCAAGAAACCTTCAATGCATCAAGAATGTCAAAAAAATCTAGTATTTCATATACTTTGAATTGTGGTCTGCAAGTCCTTTCAATTTGGGCCAGTCTCAAATTATGTCATCTTTGAATAATGAGAGGGACTGGAGGAGTTGGAGACCAAACTAAGCTGTCACAATATAATCAAATCTAAGATACAGCTCACTAGATGCCCTTTTTAGCTAGCAAAGCATTAGCTTTGATAGCTTAAGTTAACAGACAAAATTTTGAGGCCTTCTCAAAGTTCAATGAGAACAAACTGCCACATGAGGTTTAACCACTGAATCCATTGAATACTTTTGCCATAAAAGTAGTTCTTATGCATTTCAGGAATATTGCAAACTCTATTCAAATTGTAGAAAACTCTTTCAAAAGCATGCTATTTTACCGATACCCACTCAATTCCTTTTAAGCATCTCGAGAAAAAAGCTTTGGAAAACATTGTGGACCATGAAGAAATTGCTTATAACAAGCAATTTCTTAATTATCCACAATGTTTTCTACCCAACAAGGGAAAGATTTTCTGAATTTAACCAAATTGACATTTTTGTCTGCAACTTCTTTCAATTTGAACTAGTCTAAGACTTTGTCATGCTGTTATGCATAGCTCCAGGGCTACTTTAACCTCGTTCTTTTATTATGAAGAAGATTACAGTACTTAACAAAACTATGCTTTGCTAGCTTACAGTATTTTAAGTACTTTCATTCATTCAAAAGACAGGAAAAGGTACTTAGTTACTTCCCTCACAGCCTATGCCAGATAAGGAAGTAATTTCAATTTCAAATTGTTAAATTTCATTGTAAGTTCATCAAACCCTATATTGTGGGTAGTCAATGGAGCTGGCAAGATGTCAAAGAGTACCTACAAGATTGAGTTGGGAATAAAAAAAGATCTAGAATTTTATCACTTGTTCATATCTAGAGCTGTAATTGTATCTAAGTAAATACACTTTTTTTATATTCTTAACCCATTCCCACACAATCCCTCCTTTTTAGCCCCTCCAGAAAAAGCTTTTGAAAACATTTTGGAAAATGAAGAAACTGCTTGTTACAAGCAATTTCTTCATTATTCACTATGTTTTCTATCCCAAAAGAACAAAAAAAATTAAAATTTTACCAACTATAAAATTAATGTTGTCTACAACTTCTTTCAATTTGAACTCAACTAAATTTTGTTGGGTGGGAATGGGTAAATTGTTTCAGCTTACACAAGATGTATGGTCACAGACTTAAAAAAAAAGGAACCATCTGTAATGTTTGAAAAAAATATATTTGTATCAAGAAAAGTTTTTGATTTTCAATTGATTGAATGGGGTTTTACGCCGCTTTCAACAATCTCTCAGTTATATCGCTGCGGCTAGAGCACCTAACAATGGATTCCTGGTATTTCTCACACCAGTACTACCATTACATACCTTCCTAGCCTCCAGCTGCTATCCCACATAGGTCTACGATTATCGACCCATTGGTGAGAGACAAATAGTCGAAAAGGATGAGTGCCGCCGTCGGGGATTGAACCCGGGACCTCTAGATTGACAGTCCGCCGCACTACCGACTGCGCTATGACGGCGGCTTTAATTTTCAACATAACTTTTCTCACTTTTTTCTTGGTGGAAGTAAAAATGTGTGGTTATATGAGAATGGGTTAAGATACTATCTAATAGTAATGGTTAAACACAGACTTCTGAAATGGGTCAACCCATATTACACAATCCCCAAATGTAATAGGCCAACAAAGTATAGCTATGGAAAATATTGAGAGAAAAGGAGAAATTTCTAGTGACAAGGAATTTCTCCTTTTCTCACTATGTTTTCTATCTCACAGTTTTATCTCACAATCTAAACCCATTCATCCTTTATTGTTTACAACCTCTTTTAATTTGGACCAGTCTAAAATTTTGTTGTTTGGGAATGGGTTAAGAGGGGTAAAAATCCAGTTGAATTAATGGACTTTCACTTTCTGTCTGACAACTTAACTACTTGGGGTCATTGTTAAGGTCATCAACCGTTTGTTATTTTAGGAATTTATTTAAAGTGGGTGTTACTTCTCCTCCAAAGTCTCCATAAAACCTATGTTGTCAGTACTTGCCCGGAGGAGGAGGTATTTGATTTGTATTAATATTTTCTATCAGACAATTTAACCCTTTCCCACACAGTGATGCTTTTAAAGGCCAAACAAGAAAAACAATTGGGAAAACATTGTGTAAAATGAAGAAATTGCTTGTAACAAGCAATTTCTTCATTTTCCACAATGTTTCGTATAAAGAAAGTTAAAATATCTATGTAAACTGCCGCCTTCATCTCCATTGAATTTTGACCCGTCTAAAATTTGTCGTCTGTTAATGGATTAAATAGGTACATAATGAATACAAGCCATCAATGACTGACTTTTGAAGTTTATAAAACCTATCTTGTATAGTTATTAGTTAATTATTTCAATGTACGATTGGTACAATATTTAACAATAATTTTCATGAATCAAGTCTGTTAAATAAGTAGTTCAACCAAAGTTCACCTATTCATGTGCTTCCTAGGTACAACTAGTACTGTATTTGGGGATTCAGTGGTTGTGACCTTGACATTTTGGTAATCAAAGCACTCATGGAAGACTTCTTAACCCAGTTCCACATAATCCTATCTTTTTACACCTTTTAAGAACAATATTAAAGACATCATTGTGAGAAAAGTAGAATTTGTAGAAACAAGTATATTTCCTTTTATCACATTTTCTATCTGATTTGGCACTTCGTTTTCAAATTCATTCATATCAATTCGAATTGTTGACCATAACTTCTTCTGATTTGGACCACTCCAAAAATTTGTTGCTATTCAGGACAAGTCTTTTTATTGAACTTGTACACAAACAAGCCAAGTAATAAATTTTGAGAAAACCCATTACCAGACGGAAAAAAGTTTAGACTGGTACAAATTGAAGAAAGGTGCAGACGACAACTCAAAAGTTTCTGAAGTATTCGAAAACATTTTGATAGAAAACTGTGAGGAAAATGAAAGGAATTGCTTGTTATTAGCAATTTCTTCGTTTTTCCACAATCTTTTCCCAATTGTTTTTCTTGATGAACTTGTCTTTGTGTGAGTATGAGTTAACCAATTCCCACATGACAAAGACCAGTCCAAATTCAAAGAAATTGTAGACGACAATTTTCAGTTGATGAAATTTTTAAAATCTTTGTCTTTTAGGGTAGAAAACATTGTGGATGATGAAGAAATTGTTTGTAACAAGCAATTTCTTCATTGTCCACAATGTTTTCCAAAGCTATTATATTGAGGGGCGTTTAAAAGTGTCATTGTGTGGGAATGGGTTAATGAAGAAAATGCTGGGATCCAGCATATTTTCCATTAACCACAATATTTCCTACCCTTCAATATAAACATTATGTTAATTTTTTCCAAAATTTAAGTTATCTTTGAGATCTACTTTGTACCGTTTCCAAGATTTGCCCTGTTATTTACTTTGGACAAGCAGTCTAGAAAAATGTACTTGTACTTGTCCCCAAGTAGAAAAGCCAAAGTGAGGTAGGTCGGATTTGGGATTCTACACCCCTATTCAAATGTTTGGATCTTGACATCATGGTAATTAGATGCGCCCATGGAAGACCTCTTAATAATTCATACCCAGCCAGTCATGCAAAAAAGGCATGTACATGTATATCATTGAGAGGTCCTTTTCTGTTCAAACCATGGTTTTTACACCCCTGTGATTTTAAAACTCAGAAATATTCTAGAAAAAAGAAGTAATTGATTGTAATTTCTTCTTTAACACAATATCTTATACCCTACTGCATGGCTATTTTTCGAATTAACTCTTGTCATGCTGAATTAAATCCTTGTTCAGAATTTCATTAAAGTCAAAGGGCTGAAAGCACTGAAAGATCTTGATGAGGATCAGCATTTCTTTTGAAAACGGCTTCATAAATCATTCCGGCTTGAACAGGACAAACAGGTGGTTTAGACTTAAATCAGTCTGCATTTATGTGCAGGATGATCTTAGTCTATAACTCCTGTCATAACAAGAATATTCAAGATTCAGCATGACAAGGGTGAAATCCACTTTAGATTTTCGTCTGCAAAACTTTTGAATTTGGGCAGGTCTAAAATTTTCTAAAACAGGAAAGGGTTAACCCATTAACCACACAACAAAATTTTCAGACTGTTCCAAATTCATAGGTAAATCAATTCCATTACAGTCCAAATTGAAAGAAGCTGCAGTCGACAATTTAAAGTTGGTGGAATTTTAAATCTTTTTGTCTTTTTAGATAGAAAACATTGTGGATAATGAAGAAATTGCTTGATACAAGCAATTTTTTCTATTTCCACAATGTTTTCCAAAAGCATTTTCTTCAAGGGCATAAAAAGGACGGATTGTATGGGAATGTGTTAAAATCAGAAAGTTCCAGTTAGGGTAAAAACATTGTCAGATTGTAAATTTCTCATAGGAGCAGATCACCTCTCTCTAGTGTTTTTTCGATAGAAACTGCTTGTTGCAAGCAATTTCTCCCTTGTCCATAATATTTTTTTGAAGGCATTTCCTTGAGGGGCGTAAAGAAACGTCTTTGTGTGGGAATGGATTAAACACACATACAAACACATGGAATAAGGTAACACTATACCAACGTCACTATTACATGGCAGGGGCTTAAAAAAGTTGAAACTACTGTAATAACCAATTTCTTCTTTTCTCCAAATGTTTTTGATTGCCATTTAAACCATTCCCACACAACCCCTTCCGTTTTACGCCCCTCAAGAAAATTAATATGAAAAGCAATGTGGAAAATGAAGAAATTGCTTGGTACAAGCAATTTTTTCTATTTCCACAATGTTTTCCAAAAGTGTTTTCTTCAAGGGCATAAAAAGGACAGATTGTAATGGAATGGGTTTAAATCAGAAAGTTCCAGTTAGGGTAGAAACATTGTGAGATCGGAAATTTCTCATAGGAACAGATCATCTCTCTTTGGGTGTCTTTTTGGATAGAAACTGCTTGTTGCAAGCAATTTCTCCCTTGTCCATAATATTTTTTCGAAGGCATTTTCTTGAGGGGCGTGAAAAAATGTCTTTGTAAGGGAATGGATTAAACACACATACAAAAACATAGAATAAGGTAACACTATACCAATGTCGCTATTACATGGCAGGGGCTTAAAAAAAGGTGAAACTTCTGTTAAAACCAATTTCTCCTTTTCTCAAAATGTTTTTGTTGGCTATTTTAACCATTCCCTCTCCGTTTACGTCCCTCAAGAAAATTGTTCCAAAAAGCAATGTGGAAAATGAATAAATTTATTGTAACAAGCAATTTTTGCATTTTCCACATTGTTTTCTACCAAGAAAGACAAAGATTTTATAAAATTCAACAATTTGAAATTGTAGTTTGCAACTTCTTTCAATTTGGACTGGTCTAAAATTTCACTGTGTGGGGATGGGTTATAGTGCATCAAAATGAATGTTCATGTGACAGTGGGTTGAACTGAATTCGGTGAACTTACCATGGCAAACATTATTGATGCAGTCCAGGTACTGGCGACCCTTTTCATCATACATGTACTGACCACTGGCCCTCGTTATCTTCAACGGGTCATTGGAAAAGAAAAGTTGGCAATTCTCTCTGAAACAGATATTCAAATGATTTACTCACTAACCCATTCCCAAACATCATAATTAAAGACTGGTCAAAATTGAATGAAGTTGCAGAGGATGATTTCAAGTTGAAGGTGTTTTAAACTTGTTTTGTCTTTTTGGATAGAAAACATTGTTGATAATGAAGAAATTGCTTGATACAAGCAATTTCTTCATTTTCCACAATGTTTTCCATAGTTTTTTTCCCTAAGGGCGTAAAGAGGAGGGCATGTTTGGGAATGGGTTAAAAGACAACAAAATTTAGACTGGCCCAAATTCATAGAAGTGACAGACCAGTACAAAGGCAGGATTGTGTGAGAATGGGTTACAAATAGTAAAATTGCAGATTTGTGTGAGAACAGGTTTAACCCATTACCAGACGGCAAAATTTTAGACTGATCTAAATTGATACGTATTCCAGACGACAATTTCAAGTTTGTGAAATTTTAGATTTTACCAACTTTCTTTGAAGAAAACATTGTATAAAATGAAAAAAAAATTCTTCATTCTACACAATGTTTTCCAAATTGAATTTCTTGAGAGGCCTCAGGAAGTGTCACTGTGTGGGAATGGGTTTAAAGGATCAAACATGTTTTAGGAACATCAGTCAAGTGTGGGAGCAGGTTTAAAAGGATAAAACATGTTTTAGGAACATCAGTCATTCTGTTCACTGAAACTTTACTTTCTTCTTTTCCCACATTTTCAAAATTCTCACAAAGGGGAGGAAATGTTTGTACTGCCACATTTCACAATTTCACATTTCCAAAAATGTTTTCTGTATACATTAACTCTAAGATAACACAATCCAGGAATGCAAGATATCCAATGAAAACAAATACATTAATCCAAGTCAAATTCATTTTATTCAGCCCTTTCCTGAATAAGCCTACGATTTTACGTCCATGTGATTATATACTTGAGAAAACATTTTGGAAAAACAAGAAACTGCTTGAAACGAGCAATTTCTCCTTTTCCCACAATATTTTCTACCACACAAGATGATTTCATTTCTAAATGCATCCTATTTTCATTGTTGTCTGCAACCTCTTTCAATTTGGACCAAATATGCTACAGAAAAATTGAAAAAATCTGAAATTTTATAACTGAGTTCTTCTAGCAATTTCTTCATTTTACACAATGTTGAAAAAAATTAAAAATTCATTACTTTTAGTTGTTGTATGCAACTCCTTTGAATTTGGACCAGTCTAAAATTTTGTCGTGTGGGAATGTGTTAAGCTGATTACTAACATCATGATTATGAATATTGTAGAAATATTGACCCTTTTCTTATCTTTTTTTTCTCTAAGTTTTTGTGTCTAATTTGTCTCTAAAACAAAATGGAAAAAGCAGGAGATATGAATAAACACTGTATCAGAAAATGAATTCATTGACTGATTGAATGAATGGGGTTTAACGCTTCTTTTAACATTAATTCAATCATATCACAGAAGCCTAACCATGATTTCCTGGTATTTCTCACACCACTGGTGTGTAATACCAAAACATCCTTTCCAAGCCTCCAGCTGCTCCTCCTAGTTAGATTAACAATTATCCATCCATTGGTTGGAGACAGATGTTAGAAAGGACATTTGCTGGGACCAGGGATCGAACCCAGAACCCCATGATAATGAGTCTAAGGCACTATCAACTGAGCTATGGCAGTCTTAGAGTAATTATTGAACAAGACTGTTATTTCTTCTATACAAAGAAATAAGTATAAATGTGTTTTATTAATTACAAGATGACAAAATTTTGGACTCACTCATGATCTAAAATGGAAGAAATTGCAGACAACAATGTCAAGTTGATGAATTTTGAAAAAAAAATCTTTGTTGGTAGAAAACAATATGGGAAATGAAGAACTTGCTTATCATTTGCAAATTAATTCATTTTTCTACAATGTCTTCCAAACATTTCTTTTGAGGGGTCAAAAAGTGGGATTGTGTGGGGATTGGGTAAACTGATACAAATATGCAATAAATATGTACACAACCCTTTCCTGTTTTTTGAAATTTTAGACAGGTCCAAATTGAAAGAGGTTGCAGATGACAATGAAAATTGGATGTAATTTGAAATGAAATGATCCTACATGGTAGAAAATATTGTGGGGAAAGAAGAAATTGCTTGTTACAAGCAATTTCTTCTTTTTCCGCAATGTTTTCTCAAGTATAAAATCACTGCAACATGAAATCCCGGGATTGTACAGGAAAGGGTTAAGTGTAGCACTAGTGTAACATAACCCAGAGACAACACTCAAGCAGTAAGATCATGAGTGAGATATTGTATACCATATCAATAACTTTTTATGTGTAAGAGTGTAACAGCTAAACACTTTTATCCATAAGTAACCAGACAACAAAATCTTAGACTAGTCCAAATTGTAAGAAAATTGCGCACGACATTTGCGGAAGGTAAAATTTCTTAGTGGAGGCGTGAAAAAAGGAACTACATGGTAAAAGGCAAAGGGTCTATTTTGTCATATTTCATTTTAAATTTACTTTGAATTTGAATGGACATAATAATAATTATGCTGCCCATGTACCGATCGATATGAAACCAAAACTAATCGATTTCTTCATGGGCTATTTTTAGCCTGTGTACTAATCGTATAATATAGTTCTACAGGTTGTAACAAGGGCGCCCCGTCCTTAACTTACTAGTATGAGAAATCGTGCGAATGATTGTTTTTGTTTGCCCCCTAATTACCCACTTAAGACAACTTAATTCCACTTCAGTTTAAAAACGCCATACCCGATTCAGCACCAGTTTCACTTTCAGCATCAATTTACGAATTCCAAAGGAAAATTCTATAAAGCGATATCCCGTTCTAATTTCCAAATATGAATAGGCATAATATATCAGGAAACATTCTTACCCAATGTACTTTTTTCTTAGCGCTTCTGTTTCTTCTTTTGGTAGTTCCATCATGTTCTCTTTGTACGACACCGAAAATAATGTTTACAAAAACGGTAATGGTAGAGTAGAACCGAATGCATATCACGTGAATTAATGGAGGCGGTTATTAGTTTTCCCCCGCCCATTTTCCCGCCAACTATCAAACATGGTCTCACATATAGAAACATTAAGATTGGCAACTTATAGCAACTTATTGGGACTTTTATGAAATTAATACAATCTCTAGAGTATGTAAATCTTAACTGTCTATGCAGTTTTCGGAGAAAATCGCGACCTGTTCTTGAAAATCCTATTTTCTTGTGAATTTAGAACAAATTGATAGAAATATAATGTTAAGCTAGAAATAAAATCCCACGAATTCATGTAAAAATATCTGAATAAAAAGAGAGAACAGAAAACTTTTCACATAACAGAAAAACGTTATGAGAAGCCAAGAAGCCCGTTCCGCTTATAACTTGAAATAATCCATTTTCTTTCTAGGAAACGTTATCTCGCGATTAAGAGCATCTATGTTTAACTCTTTCCTGTATTGCAAAGTTTTAGACCTGTCCAAATACAAAGGTTTTGGAGGCGAAATTTTAAATGGGATTTAATTCGAAAAATAACCATTTAATAGAGTGGAAAATATTACAGAAAAGGAAGAAAATGATTGTTTCAAATAATTTCTTTTCTTATCCTTCTTTTCTACAATGTTTTTGAAATTATAAAATGGTAGGAACATAAAAGAACATGGATTTAGCAGGGGAAGGTTAATTGAGTCATAATTATACATTAGAAAATTAGAAAGACAAAAGGAGAAGTAGAAACTATAAGATAAATTAATGTATCAAGTCAATTTGACCATCAAGTCTGGTGTATTCAATTCATCAAAATATTTTCATTAAAATAAATTGTTTGCATAAAGCATAAAGCAATTTATGCATTTTAATCAAATTTTACAGGAACGATCTTTGGGTGACTTTTTATCAGATTCCTTCAAAGAATTACGATCGTAAGAAAAATATGGCTTTAATGGGTGGGGCTTTTTTCCATATATGGTGATATCTTTAAAAATCTTCTTCTAAGAAACCAATCGATGAATTTCTACCAAATTTTACAGGAATGCTCATTTGGTGACTCTTTATCAGATTTGTTCAAAGAAATTTTGATAGGACAGAAAACGTGCCTTAAATGGACAGGGTTAATTTCCATATATAGTGAAAGCTTTAAAAATCTTTTTCTCGGAAAACATTAGATGAATTTCAACCAAATTTCACTAGAATGATCTTTGTCTCCGTATATGGTATATAGTTAAATTTTGAAAATCTAACTCTTACAAACTGCAGGATGGTTTTTAACCAAACTTCTCAGGAATGATAAGGAAATTCAGGCCGGTGAAGCGAATCAGGCGCTCAAAGCCTCTAGTTTGAAGTTACAGAAAGATTAGCTTTGCTGAATGTTATCTCTTTTCCAAACGTTTGTTGATTCCTACAGGGGCGCCTTTTCGAGTTGCGGACAATGGATGTTAAAATCAAATAATTTAATCAAGTTTGGCTACCAAGTTTCATGCATTTTGATTGGCTGGGGTTTTTTAACGTTTATCCATGGATAAAAATGATTTTAAGCAAACAGTTATTTTGTATGCTTGCACACAAAGTAGATCCATTACACTCAAAACTAGTAAAATATTTTCTTTGATTTGCTTGATGGCATTAAATTATAAGAAATGAAGAGTATACGATATTGAATCTAAAAACTTAACCAAACTAATGTATGAATTCGCTTCGCGTATTCATAAAATATGGTTAAATTCTTAGGTTCACACCTCTATGTAAACAAAAAATATTCTAACCATTTCTTAGATCAATTGTAATTAGATTTAAACAAAAAATTTCGTCATAACCCACATTCAAAAAAAAAATTCTTTTTTGAGAGAATAGTATGATTTCTCTAAAAAACATAATGAGAATATAACGCAAAAATGGGTATTAAAAAATAGAAAGTCGAATTTTATCTTATATGCTCATAGAATCTAATTATGTTCGTGAAGTATGCAGAGTAGCAGACTGGCAGACTAGCAGATTGAAGTTAGCAGAGTAACAGACTGGCAGAGTAGCAGAGTGAAGTTAGCAGACTGGAAGTCTTGCAGACTGGCAGAGTGAGTGAAAGGACCATGAATTTTTATGCTAATTGGGCTTTGAAATCATTGAAAATAGTCTTTGGGTGAACGTGAGGCACCAGAAAATTTCCAACTTTTTACAAGAGTAATAAATTTCCTAGAATTCTAGCCCTTTATGTCGAACAAGCTCTTATCAAAAGCGTTGAATTTGAAGTTGTTTCTGGCTGTTTCAGTAAGAAATCCTACAAGCTGTTGTTCAATTTTGTCAACTATTTAAATGTCGCGGTCTCAGTCAGCTGGTCTACTGAAAATAACAACATGCACTAGCACACTAGCAGTCTGACAGACTGGCAGTCTGGCAGACTGGCAGTCTTGAAGACTTGCAGATAAGTAGGCTGGCAGAGTGAAGTTAGTAGACTGGCAGTCTGTCAGAGTAGCAGAGTAGCAGAGTGAAGTTAGCAGACTGGCAGTCTGGCAGACTGGCAGAGTGAGAGAACGTACCTTTATCAAAATGAAATTGGATTTTTTATGCTAATTGGGCTTTGAATTCGTTGAAAATAGTTTTTGAGTGAAAGTGTTGCTCCAGATAATTTCTGAATTTTTACAAAAGTAATATATTTCCCAGAACTACAGCCCTTAATGGCGATCGAGCTCTTACAAAGAACGTGTTTCCGGCTGTTTCAGTCTGATAGACTGGCAGTCTGGCAGAGTATCAGACTGGCAGAACGGCAGAGTGAGAGAACGGACCTTTATTGAAAAGAAAATGGATTTTTTGAATGCTAATTCTGCCAAGAAATCGTTGAAAATAGTCTTTGAGTGAAAGTGTGGCTCCTGATAATTTCTGACTTTTACAAAAGTAATATATTTCCCAGAACTAAAGCCCTGAATAGCGATCGAGCTCTTATCAAAAACGTTTGATTTGGACTTGTTTCCGGATGTTTCAGTCTAGTAGACTGGCAATCTAGCAGACTGGCAGAGTAGCAGACTCGCAGAGTGAAGTTAGCATACTGGCAGTCTGCCAGAGTAGCAGAGTGAAGTTAGCAGACTGGCAGTCTGTCAGACTAGCAGAGTGAGAGAACGGACCTTCATAAACATGAAATTGGAGTTCTTTTTAAATCTTAGTTGGCTTTGATTTTGTCGAAAATAGTTTTTGATGAACGTGTTGCTCCAGATAATTTCTGAATTTTTACAATAGTAATATATTTCCAAGAATTATAACCTTTTATGTCGATCAAGCTCTTATCAAAAGTGTAAACCTAATGTAACAGCGGGAAACAATTTCAAATCAAACGCTTTTGATAAGAGATTGATCGACATAAAGCGTTTTAATTCTAGGAAATATATTACTATTGTAAAACGTTAGAAATTATCCGAAGCCACACGTTCACACAAAAATCTATTTTCAACGAATTCAAATCCCAATTAGCAAAGAAATTCACTCCAATTTTGTGTTAATGAAGGTCCGTTCCCTCACCGCTAGCCTGCCAGACTGCCAGTCTGCTAACTTCACTCTGCCAGTCTGCTACTCTGCCAGTCTGCCAAACTGCCAGTGTTATGTGCATGTTGTTATTTTCAGTAGACGAGCCGACTGAGACCGCGGCATTTAAACAGTTTACAAAATTGAACAACAACAACAACAATCGACAAACTGGCAGATTATCCTACTGTATCAGTGGAAAACAATTTCAAATCAAAACGCTTTTGATAAGAGCTTGATCGACATAAAGGGATATAATTCTAGGAAATATATTACTGTTGTAAAAAGTTAGAAATTATCCGAAGCCAACGTTCACACAAAAACTATTTTAAACGAAATTATGCAAAATAATATCGTTTATAAGCTCTGTCAATCCGCCATGTCGGAGGTGGTCAGCCCGATAAGCTCAGTTGGTATAGCACTTGACTTCAAACCTCAAGATCACGGGTTCGCGCCCTGGCCTGACCATATCAACTAACTCAACTAATTGTCTTTTGGAAGAGACGTTAAACCGAGGCCCAGTGTGACGATGCTATCCATCGAGCACGTTAAAGAACCAGGCGGAGCTCTCAACAGTTTCGTCCTGTATCCCTGCACTATCCACCGTCACAACAAACCGTCTTCTTGGGGCATCGCTCATATGGGCATGTGCTACGGTAGCGACGATTGATAAACGGAATTACATATTTCGGAGGTCAGTGAATAGAACCGTCATGTAACAAATAAAGTTATGTGAAAGTACTTGTAAAAACGAATAGTTTACCCATTACCAGACGACAGAAATTTAGACTGGTTCAAATTGAAAGAAGTTGCAGACGACAATTTTTTGTTGATGACATTTCAAAAAGCCCCGTCTTTTGGGGTAGAAAACATTGTGGATAATGAAGAAAATGCTTGTAACAAGCAATTTCTTCATTTTCCACAATGTTTTCCAAAATGAATTTCCAGAGGGCATCAAAAAGCGTCACTGTGTGGGAATGGGTTAAACTTGTATTAAGTAAGCGACCACTAAAGATACGGCCTAACTTTGGTCGTTTAACCCATTCCCACTCAGTGACGCTTTGCTTGTTACAAGCAATTTCTTCATTTTCCACAATGTTTTCGACCAAGAAAGTAGAAAAAATCCAAAATTTTATAAACCTTAAATTGTCGTCTGCAACTTCTTTGAATATGGGATAGTCTAAAATTTTGCCGTCTGGTAATGGGTTAAGAGAATGGTCGCTTGATATACTTTTTTGGAACCTATATGAGGGGTCGGTTCGACTGCATACATAAATTGTTGAAGGATTCTCACTTAATCCTATATTGATGGATCACGTTACAATCTTCTAATTAAGACGATTCTAATGGGATCCTTCAATATATGATTAAGTTTTGATGATTGTGTCAGCAAGACTGTTCCTTTGTTTTTGGGAAGGAATTTTTTAAGACTTGACGCTTATTGAAAGTGGTCGCTTCATAGAGGTGGTTGCTTGACCAAGATTGACTGCATACCAGAGAAAATATGGTTAATAACAGGCTAGGCTGTCTTTTTAATCTCTCGGTGCGAGTTCGTGGTTTATGATCAAACGTATGTCGTTTTCCTACTAAGTAAATTCGACCAATTGACCAATCGCTGACCCCGCCCACTTACTTCATTAGCCCCGCCTATTGACTCAAACTGGAAATCCCGCTTCGAAGTAATAGGGCGTTATTTGGAAAAATCTATGACCAGTTGCATGTAACAAAAAAGTAGTATAGTTGGTTGGCGACCTAAACGTCGTAACTACAGCTTGAATAAGCTGTAGTTACGGCGTTTTGATCGCCAAACCAACGTTACAGGTTAACAAAAATGGCCACCAATGTTGGAGATTAAAACTCATTTCTTGTCCCGATGAATGATTTCATTAGTCGAACGGTTATTTGATTGACAGCCGCGATTGGTCAATTCACTACTGACTGCGCAGTGGGATTCAACGATGGATTGCGTGAATATCAAAATTATAAAACATTTCCTTCCAAGGAGGTATCAGTAAAACTTTATCGATCTGAACAAGTATTTAGAGACACCATCTGCACGTGAATTTATTATCTTGTCATTATAGCATAATTGTGACAAAACAACACAAAGGAACAGGAAATTAGAACCAATTAATTGCCCCTGTAATTGATTATGATCTGGGCCATAGTTTTTCCTCAAGTCTTTCCACCCTTTAAATGATTAAAAACAAAATCGTTCTTAAATTATTTTTAAATAATGATACAAAGTTACTTAAAAAGAGATCAAGTTTTCGCTTGACGACTTTGGTCATTTCAAAATAGTTAGTTTTTGTAAAAAGTCAATTCCTTTATTATTGTTCCAAGCTTCAGATACCCCCGAACGAAATATTGATTCCAATAAAGTATGTGATCAGTGACTAAAAGAAATATTGTTTACTCACATGCATTGTTGTATAACTAATGTATGAGAACACGGGGTAAGGTTTGTGATTGGATGTACATAAACTCGGTACTAAAGTAAGACCTCACACTTCTCTGGGCATAGTTAATGCTTTGTTAAAGGACACAACACAGCAATACTGTTGGAATAAATGATGGAATCTTGGTTGTACTTTAAGGTAACTGCCTTGGTTTTAAATAGTTTGTTTGTTCAAATCGAAGGTGATATGGAAACTATTACTAATAGATCTAATGATACTTTAAACACCAGTGATGTTATTGGTCTAATTGAAGAGGTACAGCCTGTAACAGTTAACATAACAGCTGTAGGAGAGACAGTGACCACTAAAATTGAAGACTCAGAAGCGATTCGAAACATTTCAACGACGCCTTATTTGGCCGAAAATAACGACGTATCGGATCATTTGAATTTGTCACATTCAAGAACAGACATTTCACATGGATATTTACACAAACAAACTACAGGAATCAGTCCTGATCGGTCTGAATTTGATTATCAATCTAATTATACTACTGTTATTACATCACACTATACAAGAAAAGTAAATGACAGCGTTCCTAATAAAGTAGAAGTTGGAGGTCCATTACCTGAATTTCATGATGTAACTCTATCTCCTATTGTCAACAAAACAAACTTTTCAATTGAAGAAAGTTACGGTGGTCCGAAGATCACAAAACTAGATGATATAACCATAGCTGCTACTGCCAGAGTATCGCAGTTTTTGAATGAGATGCATGACGATAGTGTTCATCTCGAGCGTTTCACAATAACAAGCAACGAGAAGAATACAACAGAATTCAAGAATCATACGCAAGAGTTGAATATTGAACCATCGGAAGATTTTGATAGGGAGACCGAACCAACAACATATAACAATTCAGTAATGTACCTCTCTATAGCTGTTGATGGTACGATAGAAAGTGACCATGTTGAAAGTTCACCGGTTACAAGACCTGAACCTGTTACAAATGGTAAGTGTTGGCTCAGCTAATATTGTTGGTAAATATTCTACCCGTCAGGCGAGAATGAAACTCTTGGTATTCAGTTAAACAATTACTTGAGAAACAGATAATATCAGCAGAGGTCAACCAGAGCTCGCATTCCGAAAAAGAATAATAGAGAAAGTAGAATAATTGTTATAGATTAAGACAGTTGTAAAAAAGTGAAGACTTTCGACAGGTTAATCTCTCTCTCTCTCTCTCTCTCTCTCTCTCTCTCTCTCTCTCTCTCTCTCTCTCTCTCTCTCCCTCTCTCTCTCACTCACTCACTCTCTCTCTCTCTCTATCTCTTTCTCTCCCTTTCCCTCTCTCTCTCTCTCTCTCTCTCTCTCTCCCTCTCTCTCTCTCTCTCTCTCTCTCTCTCTCTCTAAATATATCGAAAGTTACCACTCTTTTTAGGATTTTCTTTCTATGTTACCGGTTACAGAAACAGGGACCAATTTCAAACAACTTCATCCCTGGCAATCCGGACGAAAATGCGTTTTGCACTTCCTTGCTAAGTGGTGCATATAGTGCTTGTCATTCATTTCTTTAACCCGTTCCTGTTCAATCCCTGGTTTTTACGTCCTAGTGATTTTATACTTGAGAAAACATTGTGGGAAGAGAAGAAATTGCTTGTAACAAGCAATTTCTTCTTTTCCAAAATATTTTCTTTCCTACTGGATGGTTATTTCTCAAATTAAATCCACTCTAAATTTTCGTCTGCAAAACCTTTGAATTTGGACAGGTCTAATAAAATTTAAAACAGGAAAGGGTTAAACCACATTAGAATTGGGACAGTTGTACGAGATGGTTAACCCATTACCACACGACACAGTTCTAAAAGATGCTTCTGGCCAACAGAATAGAAAATAACAAGCTTGGGGTTGAAGGTAGAAATTGCTCGTTACCAGCAAATTTCTCATCTTTTTCTAAATGTTTTCCTCAATATAATACCTTAAATGCGTAAATGGTCGAATTCATAAGGTAAATAATTAATTGAGGTTTACATTCCGCTTCATAATCGAACATTCAAAATTATTTAGATTATTGTTAAAACGCTTTTTTTGGAACATCTTATTTTCTGTAGAAGTAGCCGGTAGTTTGAGTTATTTCGCGTATGCTTTAAATAGCCTTAACAATTGGTGGACCACTGCGGTCAGTTACATAAAAAAGATTGACAAATCAAGTCATTTATTTAGACTGGAGGCGAAATTTGAACTCCAAAATTCTGCTAAGGCTTTGTATTAGTTTAGCGGTTAAAACGTCGAAACTATAGCTTATTCAAAGTGTAGGTACGCCGTTCAAGTCGCCAATGATTTGAGTTTTGCTTATGTCCCTGACCAAATGTTTTATGAAGTAATGCCATTTACAGCATCAGTCAAACTGTCATATCGAGGGTCAGTGGGCGGCGCAAGGGACCATTCGGTGGACGGATCGCTGCTGTCAATCAAAAATTCAATCGACCTATCAAACAATTCATTGAGACCAAAAAGGAACTTTTAACTCCATCGTTTGTGATCATTTATGTGAAGTATTTTTGATGGTTTGCCGACTTCAACGTCGTAGCAGCAGCTTATTCATGCAGTAGTTACGACGTTTAGGTCGCCAACCAACACACAATTTTATCTTTTTGTTACATGTTCCCGTCCATTTATTTGAATAATCTTGTTTAATATTGTAGTCGACTTCCTATTGGAGCTAAATGGATGAGGCCAGCGACTCGCAAATTGGAAGACGACAAGACTTTTCATTATCTCCAGTACCATTAATACTGAAATTGTTTAACCCATAAGCAGACGACAAATTTTAGACTGGTCCAATTTGAAAGGAGATGCAGACGACAATTTAAAGTTTGTGAAGTTTGGGATTTTTCAACTTTCTGGGTAGAAAACATTGTGTTAAATGAAGAAATTGCTTGTTACAAGCAATTTCTTCATTTTTCACAATGTTTTCCAAATTTCGTTCATTGAGGGGCGTCCAAAAAAAGTCACTGTGTGGGAATGGGTTAAAGCTATTTCAAGTGTTCGACGGTTATAAAATCCTAAACATATACGATTGGGCTCATGTTCCCCTGTAATTTAAGGATTTAGACAAAATAGCAAAATCAAACGGGCAAAAGCCAAATATGACAACACCTTCAAGAAAGTCTATATAGTCGTAACTTAACATGTCGAATCCTTGTAAATAGACATATTGATTTATTGTACTAGGTATAACACCACTTTCAACAAAGTCGCGGTATTCAGGAAAACCATGTTTCTCTATCACTTCTCTTACAAGTACAACCACAATATTCCATCCGAGCCACCAGCTACTAATCCAAACTAAGGGCACAAAGCTTCATCTGTTAAGTGGCTCATGTCGCGACGCTTCAGGACTGTTTATTGTCTGAAAGAATGTTGGCGAATCTGGGGTTCGAATTTACCATCCAAGCAGCGCGTTATCGACTGACCAGTTATTTGACGTAAATGATATGCATCCATTGCTTGTACCTTAGTAAAACAAATAAAATGAAAGTAATAAAAGTTCTGAGGAGCAAAGATTATTTTTCGGTCAGTTGGAAGTACGTTTATAATTTGAAATAAATCAAGAAAGTATACCCCAAGTCTAATAATTGTGCAGAAAATGCTTGTATACCTAAAGCGCCGCTGTCATAGCGCAGTCGTTAGCGCCAGACTCCTGATCTTCAATCATGGGTGTCATGGGTTCGATCCCCGGCGGCGGCAAATATTCTTTCCGACATTGTCTCTCACAAATGGGTGGATAATCGTAAACCTAAGTTGGATAGCAGCTGGAGGCTAGGAAAGGATGTAGTGGTAGTACTGGTGTGAGAAATACAAGGAATCCATTGTTAGGTGCTCCAGCCGCTGCGATATGACTGAAATACTGCTTAAAGCGGCGTTAAACCCAATTCAATCAATGTACACTTAAAGCGTCTTGCACATAATTTGAAAGAAATTTATTGGCTCTCAATTTTCAAATTTCTAACAGTAATGCTTTCAGACATTTGTCAGAAGTCGATTAAACTGGTTTTGTAATCAAATTAACCGTTCATTACATTAAAAAGAGATAAAATACGAGAAAACTAGCGTTACGAGACGCCTAAAAAGTCGGCGAAGTACAACCCGAATGGAACCGAATTTCATCGGTTAAATACGTTATCTGTCGATTGCACCAAAATTGCCTTATTTGTAGTTTCCATGACGTATCAATTACGTCACTGGCTTCCGCTAGCAATACAGTCATATTCGACCTCATCCGAAGACTAACGACCTCACCCGATATAATCCGACGTTTCAAAATAGGGCATAGGGAATATATCACATTAAATTAAATTTCAAGTGTATTTTGTAGATTTACTATGAAGAAAGAATATTTTTCGTGAAACTGATATTGATAACTTTTGGAAAGGAAGATAGTTTTATTGTATCAAATTTTCATAAAAATCTGTTCAAGAGCCGCTTTAATAGCCAGTCCCAGTCTACCAAGTTGTAAAAGTGGGCAGCAGTGGATTTAAGCCACTTCCTCTCTTTCAGGGACGTGAAAACAAATGTGTTTTGTGTAGTCAATAACGACTCTATAAGCTTAAAGGATTCACCGGAATCGAACTAAAATAAACTAGAATAAACTAAACTAATACATGTACCAATCCGAGGGCTCGAGGCCTGTGATTTATAGGGAGGACTCGCAGAACTCCTAAGCTTCGGGTCCTTTTGGCATGTACTTCTTTTTATTCAATAACATTCCACATATATAAAAATAATTTTTATTGTCAGTTTTGTTCTTTCCAAGTCAATCGCTAGTTTTCATGAAACATAGATTTTTTCTTTTTAGAAAACAGTGTGCGAAAAGAAGAAATTGCTTGTAACGAGCAATTTCTTCTTTTCCCAAACTGTTTACTCACCAAAACTTTGCTTCAGACAGAAGCACTACACACTTATACCTTTATAATACATGTACTTTTACATTGCATAAAATGACCATTGGAGGACTTGTAAGAATTGGAACCAACTGATCCTACAGGGCCCGTGGCAAAAATCGGTTAGTGTCTAACCAATTTTTAAAGAGGAAAAATGGGCATACTGACATCATAAATTCATATAACATGAATCTTTCTTTAGCGACCACGTCTGTTAAACGTCCACTTTTATTAACAGAGCATTATTAATTGTTTTAGTTTAATAGGAGCTGGAGACAAACAAATCCTGCTGAAATATATTCTTTATATTTTAAAGAGGGTTCTAAAACACAAGGTTTTTGATGAAATTTATGTGTTGTGATAATATAGAAAATACTGTCACCGTGTTTGACGAGAGTTTTTGTTCATTTATTTGTTTTTTCGTTCGTTTCTTGTTTAGTAGTTTGTTTGTTTTTTGTTTTTGTTTTTTTTTGGGGGGGGGGGGGTGCACGAAGTGACCTTAGATTGGATACTGGATGAACGTTTGTACTGTATCAAGTTATCAAGTTTCTTCAATGTTGGTCAAGTTGTTAATGAGATATCTGTATGGACAGACGGGTGGACGAATTGACATTCTCAATACAATTTATCATACCAAGAATGAGAGGTAACAAGAGGACTTACGTACCAATAAACCCCTCAAGAACAGTTATATATTTTACCACAAAACAAGAATTATAGTCTCCGACTTTATAAATCTGGGTGCAATGCGTTTTTTCAGTTCACTTTTTAAAAAAATTAACCCATAACTAGACGACAAATTTGTAGACTATTCCGAATTCAAAGATGATGCAGACGACAAAGTTTAGTTGACGAAACTTTATTTTATTTTATATAACTATTTTTTTTTTTTTTTTTTTTGTCTTTTGAGGTAAAAAACATTGTGAATAATTAAGAAATTGTAACAAGCATTTTCTTCATTTCCGAAATACTCTCTAAAGATTTTTTTCTAGGGGACGTCAAAAAATATCATTGTGTGGGAATGGGTTAATTTAAGAATTCGACTCTTAATGACTATTTTTCATTTTTGAATAGATCACGTGGGGTTTACGTGTTTTAAGATTCAAAACTGACCTTTTTCATTGGCCTATATACATTTTGATTACATGTCGTCACTACGATGTAAAATATGAAGTTTTAGAGCCTGGTATCATTATTATTTTTCCGTGCGAGATGTTGTAACTGGGACTTTAATTCACATGCCTAACTTCGATATATAAATAAAGAAATAACTCTGCGGTGGCCGAGGGCTTGACGATGATCTGGAAGTCACCGGTCCCAGTCCCACTGTCAGCGAGCTGTAAGATTGGTAACAGTAGGGTTTCCTAACTGGAACGCGAAAACACTCGGGCTTCGTTTTAGAAATCAAAACAGAAGTCTAAAGCTGATGGTAACAATATAAATCAAATAAATTGGTCTATTAATTCAAATAACGTTTATCTTATAATCAAAACAGGGGGATATCGTTGTTATTTTCATGTCACGGTTTTTTTTTATAAACATTATCATTACCGATTTGATCTGACAGGAATTTTTTTCAATAAATTGGTTTCTAGAAAGTTAAAGTGTCAGGGTATTAAAATTCACAAATGAATTAGCAACGGAACGTCAATTACCAAACGCATTGTCTTATTCTCCATAAGATTCAATTTTGCTTGAAAATGTATGACTCTGTATTATCACAACTCTGTTACAACTTAAAAAGTCAAGTCAACAATAAAATGGGCCGCGATATAGACTTGTCCACGCAAAGAAAGCACAGGTGTATATTTTCATTTACATTAGGGTCTTTTCTTACAAATATATACTTTCCGTGTTGCTTTTTTCTTTCTCAAAGATCGACCTTTATTGAATTTTGCCACAGGCCTAAAGGATCACTTGGCTCTAATTCTTACAAATCCTCCATTATAATTAAATGTCGAAAAATCTTCGGATATTTTTGTTAAGTATGAAAATACATGTATGATAGAGTTAATGGTGTGTAGTCCTTATGTCTAATAGCAAAATATTCGTTAGAAAACATTGTGGGAAAAAATAAATAGCTTTTTATAAGCAATTACTGTTTTCTCTAATTATATGTCTGTTTCATGAAAACCAGTGATTGACTGGGTAAGGGCATAAAATGACGATTTTTATATGGATTTGACTTTGATATGGATCAGGAAAGGTGCATGCCCTCGGGCCCGAGGACAGGTGTTAGTGTCAACACATGTGCTCAATATAATATATTTTAATATCGACTTTATCCTAATAAGTCGTCAGTTGTATTGATATTATAATGGGTTTAGTGCAGCGTGTAATATAGAACAGTATTTGCTGGTTTTCAAATTAAAACTATCATGTCTACATGTTAGATATTTCCTAAAACTCGATTTTTCGAAGAAACGGTAAGATTTCAAGAACATTTCATTATTCGGAAAGGGTTGCATATTTCAACAACTAATTCATGTAGCCTTTCCCATTACTTTGATTATTTTCGGATAAACTACATCTGAAGTCGAAATTTCTTAGTCATATTTTGAATAGGAGTATCATATCGCATTTGTTTTTCCGGCAAATTAGAGTACCTATTGGCAGACGTCTGCTAGGGATTTTAGGAGAATGTCGCTATTGGGAGAGTTTAGACAGTATTCAGGCATTAACTGTTTACTGCTGAAAATCGCTAAAGACAATCGTCAATCATTAGTGGATTCCGAAAATTCGATTCGCAATGAATGAATAATATATAGTAATATATGTGTCCAAACTGTACAAAATGGCCTATATTTTTTCAAAAACTTAAAAGAACGTACGAAATAATTATGATATTTGATTTACGCAGAAACCGTTATTTATGGAGTTCAGTTGAGAGTGACAAAATCGCTATGTATGGACGTCAGCTGACAGTAACTAATCGCTATCTACGGGCGTCAGTTGACAGTAACTAAATCGCTATGTACCGACGTCATATGACAGTAACTAAATCGCTATCTACGGACGTCAGTTGACAGTAACTAAATCGCTATCTACGGACGTCAGTTGACAGTAACTAAATCACAATGTACGGACGTCAGTTGACAGTAAGTAAAATCGCTATATACCGACGTTAGTGACAGTGACAAAATCGCAATGTACGGACGTCAGTTGACAGTAACTAAATCACAATGTACGGACGTCAGTTGACAGTAAGTAAAATCGCTATATACCGACGTTAGTGACAGTGACAAAATCGCAATGTACGGACGTTAGTGACAGTGACTAAATCGCTATGTACAGACTTTAGTTGGCAGTAACTAAATCGCAATGTACGGACGTCAATTGACAGTAACTAAATCGCATTGTACGGACGTCAATTGACAGTAACTAAATCGCATTGTACGGACGTCAGTTGGCAGTAACTAAATCGCATTGTACGGACGTCAGTTGGCAGTAACTAAATCGCATTGTACGGACGTCAGTTGGCAGTAACTAAATCGCATTGTACGGACGTCAGTTGGCAGTAACTAAATCGCATTGTACGGACGTCAGTTGAACGACACTAAATCGCAATGTACGGACGTCAGTTGACAGTAACTAAATCGCTCTCTACGGAGGCCCTTTACAGTGGCAAAATTTCTTATAATGGAGGTCAGTTGACAGTGACAAAATTTCTACCAACCGACGTTTGTCAATAGCGACTTTCTCGTACATTCTCTATTGACAGATCGCTGAATTCAGCTTGAATTAGTCATGAGGCTTAAGTTGCCAAACCAATAAAAATGCTTCATATAAATGAGGGCCAATGCTGGAGTTTAAAGTTATCTCCCGGTCCAAATGAATTATAAGATTGGTCGAAGAGGGCACCATATTCACCAACGCATTCTAAATTGATTTAGTCGACTAAATCCGAAGAATAGACAAAGTTGAATTTGATACGTATCACCAACCCAGTCTAAATTCTAGAAAATCGTTTTCACCAACATTATTTAGAACGGCATACATAATGCACAAGCGACCGCGCACCTGCGCTGCTTTCCCGACTCATGAAAAGCGCATGTCAAGTAGCAGCCAGTTTCTAGCCCCCAAACCAATTAGATAGCCAAATATTAAAAAAATATCGCACGATCTTTAGTCTTTAAGTCAAAATAAATGATGGTTATTTGTTCCTTCATCGAAGTCCTATATGGAACTATTTATCGTTTATACCGTAGCAATCCACAAAGACTGTCCAAAGCAGATGGTTACAGGACGGAACTACTGAGAGCTCCGGCATGGCTCTTTAAAATGCTTAGATACAGAACTATGATATGAGGCCCCGATTTAACGTCTTAGCGCTTAGTCAATTAGTTTGTTACTTGGATCCCTAGGCTGATCTCTGCCCGGTAGAATTCTTTGCCGTCATAACAAATTTTTTCCCGAGAAATCACAGCAGGTCTGTACACTAATTTAGAGAAAGAAATTTGAAAAAAGTGCAACGCTTCTGGATGCCAATGCTCGATTGCAGGTGCTGGATAGTTAAAAATCTAAGTCGAAGAAGGGGCAGAATTCTTTCGAAAATGATTGCAGTTATTCCCCTTGATCAATATTGATTGCTCTTGTGGTAAGTATGTCACGCTAATACCAACACAAAATACAATTTTAGTTTAAATACAACAGAGTTAAAAAGAGAAAAGGGTAAATTAAAGGGCTATGGATATTCTCTACGTGTTGTTAATGCAGATGTACAATACATGTAGTTGATTCGATTGAACTATATTTTAGTAAAAGAAAAAAATCGGAAAACATTTCGCAAACAGAACAGTATGTCTGTGACTAATAATTTCCCCTTCCTTATTTTCCTTGTTGAGAGTTTTTATTGTTAAGTTTTTGTTCCAATCGGCAACTGCAGTTTGTTTGTCATCTAGAATAAAAGACAAATTATAAAATAATGGAATAATAATTATTATTTATTTAGTTTAACTTACACTAGCCTTCACCGAAATAATTGAATAACGATACAGCACAGGCCAACCAAATTTGTTATTAAATAGTAAATTGATTGATCACTGACCACCGACATCAAAGGTATCATTTTTTATATCGTCCGTGCGCAAGCGAAATGTCGTAGCTACAGCTTTTATAAAGTTGTTATTATAACATTTTGTTTTCGCACTGACGATGAATATGATCAGGGACGTATAAAAATGTAAATTGTGGGTTGGCGAACCAATCGCCATTGAATAAGCTGAAGTTTCGACATTTTAAGTCGCCGACCAAAAGAAATTTTGAACTAAATCTAGGAGGTGTAATGTCACTCTCGGTGAAAAAGAACAACTGAATGGTCGATCATTTTTTTTTAAATATCGCCGATCTGTCTACTTTAACAGCATGATCATTGGAAATCTGTCAAATAGTCAGAGCAAACAGACGACGATGTTCGTAGTCCGATCAAATCGATAAGGTCAGGTTTATGTGACAGGACAAATTTTCAATTTCAATTTTAGGTTCCACTCCGAAAATTTACCAGAACGCTTCAGATTCTAGAGAAGTCGGATATCTGATATTGACGACCTCTGAATACAGGGAGAGAAGTCACGCCTTGGAACTCAAAGAATATATCAAAGGCTCAACAATGCCCCATATGCCTACCCACTTTGTTCCAACTACTGGAACACCTTGGATAACCAGAAGAATACATAGACCATTCACGACACAACACAGCCTTAAACATTCTGGACTTAGTGAGAACAAGAATATCAATAATTACGAGACTGGTTCAACGTTTGAAGCAGGTAACGAGGGTTCATACACAGCCAAAATAAGTCAATTTTCATCTAACCTTACTTCCATTACCACGAACAGACCTGCTGGTACCATCACCGAGGACAGCACCCATAGTCAGAATTTCAAAAATAAGACCGAAGTTTATGTGCCTACAACACGATATAGTATGAATGAGATTGAAGGTGAAAACATTATCAAGAATGCCCAATTTACCACTCTAGATACTCTACAAACAGATGACTTTGATGCTTCTATTTTATATAGTACAGAGCAATTCATAGACAACTCAACAACAGTTGATATAGGAAATAGTTCCGAATCTAGTTTTCCGAATACAACAGAGAAACCTATAACAGTTGGTACAAATACGAATCAAGCTGTTGACGAATACTTTGCTAGGAATGTAATACATTCCACAGAAAGAATCGACATGTCGGATTCATCGAAGACTACGTTCAGACCTTCAACTGCAACGCGAATAACGACTCAATCTGTAAGACTAACGCCAGATACTGGTATTGTAGGTTTGACGGGCAGCAGTTCAAACGGCGTTAGACAAAATACTGACGAGAAAACCAAAAACAACTTTCCGGCAGATACACATTATTTTGGGATGACGAACAGCAGCAAATACAGCATTACATACAATGCTACAGAGCTAACCAACATTGACTTGACGTCAGATACAGATAATTCGGGGGTGACGGACAGCAGTGAATACGGCGTTACATACATTACTGCCGAGATAACCAACAATGATTTGACGCAAAATACAGATAATGTAGGGATGACGAAAAGCAGTGGATACGGCGATTTAAACAATACAGCAGAGATAACCAACAATCATATAACGCCATATACAGTTAAATTTGGGCTGATGAACACAAGTTGGTACCGATTTACAAACAATACTGTGGAGAATACAAACAATTACTTAACGTCATATGCCGGTAATCTAGATTTGAAGAATAGCTCTACATACGGTGTTACAAACAACGCTGGAGTGAAAACCAACAATAATCTAAGATCAGATACTGATAATTTAGGTTTGACGAAAAGCAGTACATATTACGTTACAAAAAATACTGTGGAGATCAGCAACAATTACTTAACGTCAGATACTGTAAATTTGAGTTTGACGAACAGTAGTAGATACGGTGTTACAAAGAATACTGAGGAGTTGAACAACAATGACTTCACATCAGCTATTGGTAATTTAGGTCAGGCGAGGAACGGTGCATACGATGTTACAAACAATGCTGAAGGGATAACCAGCAATAACCTAATGTCAGATACTGGTAATTTAGGTTTGACGAAAAGTAGTACATATTACGTTACAAAAAATACTGCAGAGATTACCAACAAGGAGTTGAAGCCAGATAGCGGATATTTTGGTTTGAAGAACGTTAGCGATAACAGCACCACAAACAATACTGACCAGATGACCGACAATGACTTAATATCAGTAACATTTAATGTAGGTTTTACGAACAGCAGTACGTACAGGATAACAAACAATACTACAGAAGTTACAAACAATCACTTGACGTCAGAAACTGGTAATATAGGTTGGACGAACAGCAGTACATATTATGTTACACATAATATTGCTAATATTGCCAACAAAGACTTCACACCAAAAACTGGTAATTCAGATCTCACGGACAGCACTACATACAGCGTTACAAACAATACTGCTGAGATCACAAACAAGCAATCAAACAATACAGTTGATATTATAAACAATGACTTTAGTACAGAAAGTAAAAGGACCTTTACGAATCTAAGGCCCGAAAGCACCACAGATTCTAGTATCGAACAAAATGGTATTGCTAGAAGTTCGTTATCAATAAATTTGATCGATATCTTTGATAATTCTTCGCTATCTTTCTCACAAATGAATGATACCGGTCAAGCTTTAAATGAATCTATTGTCTCCTGGAATGTTGGTGCACAATTCACGAATCGGTCATTGAATACGATTGATATGCATGAAACAAGTTCATTTGGTTTATCATCTGAAAAAACAAACACAACGAGTATAGAACCAGAAGACGAGATAATCCTACTAATTAATGAAGACGAAATTCTTCCCAACTCAGTACCACATACGAGACCCTCAAGGAGTGCTGAAATTATTGACGAGCAATTCAATGCATCTTTTGAAGACTATAATGTGTCTTATGAAATTCAAACAGACAACGGCTATCAGGAGACAAATGATCTGTCGAGAATGCCTTATACTACGAATCCTTTTATTTCAGAAACAGTAAAAAAGGATTTCAGTTTCAAAATGACCCCATTGGCTGAATCAAAAGAGTCTACTACGGCAGATAACTCATCCATAGGCACACATCTACAAAATACACGATTTGTAAATTCTTCTTTTACAGATATATCTGATTTAAGTACAATAACTGCTGAAGTCGGAAACGAAACTAACAAGACGGGTCATCAGTCCTATATCACGATTACCAGCACAAAGCATACAGCAGCTCCAATGCCAAATGGAGGCGGGTCTAATACTCACAAAAATGACATTGGTAGAACGTCAAAAGCTTCGAACCGTTTATTAACAACGTCTGACATTGACAGCTGGAACAATACCGAAATTATTCAAACAACTGACGAACTAAATAGCTTGACAAGTACAGCAAGTCCGTTTAATTTAAGTGCTTTCTTTGGTTCAGAAAACAAGAAAACTCCAGAAACTATTAATAATATAGCAACGCACTCCGAAAGCTCAGTTTTTGAGACAGAAACACGTTTTAATTTTTCAACTTTTCAAACAAAGCACTTTATTCTCACTAACAAGAAACCAGAGACTACTTATGCTTATCGAAGCACAGGAATGCACAGAGAAGAAGCAATAGATACTTCGTATACCACACCAAGTTCAATCAATAATGTAACTACTGAAGATTTATCCCTAATTCAATCCACAAACTCTCTAACCAGCTCTATCTCACCTGAAAGATACACAGACAGTTTGGTGAGAAATTATGAAGCCATTATAGAGCAAAATCAAGACAAAGCAATAACACAAAATTCACTCAACACCTCTGGTTCTGTCAGCATGCACTACAACAATTCATTACAGACGTTTTCTACAAAGTTTAAAACATCTACATCAACCGAAAGCCAAACGCGATCTATCAACGTCTATCATACAACCACAAATCAAAATATTGTAGAATCCACGACAAGAGATTCAAATCCGTTGTTTGCAACAGGCAACGGTTTTATTTCCATGGGAAATCATACGGCGTATGAATTACCTTATATAGGCCAAAGTACAGAAAAGGCAAAATTCAATACAAACATTCATAAAGACAGCGGCACGCATGCACCAGATAATATAACAACAGCAATGAAATATAAAATCAAAGACCAGGATCTTAAGGTAGACGCTTCTACCGAACAAGCAATGAATAAGTATTCTATAAGTATTAACGTTGAAACTGACCTGTCGGAACTTCATTCATCTTCCCAAGACTTGGTTTCAGCAGCTCCAGACTCGTTTTATAACCAGACAGCCGCCGATCTTTTCAACGGAACTAACACTGACGTTATAGCTACTGTAACTTTGAGCAACAATATGGAAAGGAAAAAATTAAATCTATCTGAGGACTACCTTATTGAAACAACTTACAATACATTGCTCACCAATAAAACGATAGCATCTATATCTTCAGGATATGACCTTGAATTTAAGACACAGTTACCACATGTAAGTCTTGATACTTTAGTAACTGAAGATACCAAACAATTCGCAGCCTTTCAAGAGAAAAGCACTTCAACACATAGTAAAGAGGAATCTGAAACAAATAGAATTACAAACAGAAATGTCGAGGACATAATAAATCATATCACTAAAGAAACTGAAAAAGACTTGAATACACAACCATCGGATATAGAATACACGACAATGTTTAATAATACAGGGCGTTATGAAAAAATATTTTTGACAGAAAGTGATGTCACGACGTCTCCTTTAGTTGTTGCTGAAATAAAAAAGATGGGAATTGAAGATATAGTCACAGGTAATACTGGGTCTTACTCTGAAAGTCTGAATAGGATACAAAATAACGACGAGACAACACATCCTACATCTATTTCAAAACGTTTTGCAGACACAAATACAAGAGCAACGCCAGTTACACAATCAGACAGAAAACTGTTCATAGACAATGGTCCAGGTGCTAATAAAATCACAAGCAACATGCCTATTTTGACCGGCACAACCTTCAAACCTATAATTATGCTTAATTCAGTTAGTGAAGGCACCGAAAGAAACACAGATGAGTCTTTTCAATTTACCACCATCGAAGAAGAAAATAAAGGACAGGTCAATATATCATCTACAGAAAATTCTTTGGACTTATACACAGAATTCAGTGAAATTATCTTTGGAGAAAGCAGGTTGGTCAATAAGAAAAGGTTCATGACTACACAAGTAAGCGCAAACAGCTTCATCCTTACGGAAGAGCCGCAGACAAATGCATATTCCAGGACGACAGATAGGTTCACTACTGGAAACTCTCTTTCGATACCTATTGTTCGTTTGGACGATCCACAGAATGCACCGGACAACACAGTAAATAAATACACTGTGGCAAGTGGGAACGATCAGACAGGAGTTTCGGAGGAACGCGAATATAACTTACCTGCGACATCATCCCTGAAAAACCTTGCCTTTGAAACCACTGATTCAACTAAGCATTTACCTAAAAAATCGACTGAAATGATTCCATTTGCGCTAATATCTGAACCCTCATTACGCCAGAGCTCTATACATGTTAAAAACGAGCCATATAGCTTTACAACCAATTTAGATGGCATACAACACAACTTAATAAGTGCTGAACCATTGTTAGAGGAGCAAATTAATTTAAACGAACACAAAATCATCGATTTAAAATCAGAAGAAATAACCACAGATGAACATCATGATGACGACGATAAAAAGCTCAATGACAGGCCGGGTATCAGTCACACTACATATTTACACTTTTCAAGTCCTGAAAAATCAGAAAACGGTAGCATTGATTCAGACAACACCGCGGCTTCATTGTTAGGCACAAAGCAAGAAAGGACAACTTTAACACATTTATTCGACGAAGAAAAAATATTTCTGGCTACTACTTACCCTACCAAAGAACAACTAAGTACTGATTCCAAGTTTCACAAAAAGGAAGATCACTTTTCCTCACAGGAAAAAGAAGTGGTTAGAGACAGAGTATCTGCTATGACACCAAGTTCACTTTATTTACCCGTACATATGGACAATTCAGGCGCGACCGAAAGTGAACATGATGCAGAAACATTGAATCAGGCCACTAATTATCTAGATTTGGCATCGACCGAGCTAACTTCACCAACAGATATACCTGTAGATTCAGCCATTCCTACGACAGCAACACATAAACCTGAACATTTTGAAGATTTACTTGCTGGTGAATCATCAATCGAATTTGAGACCGGAATTTCTAGGCAAAATATATCGAGGTCTTTTTCGGATGGTTTATCAGATACCATCACATTCTCTAATATGAATACCACTGGAAATAATCATTGGAATAGAACGTCGGACATGGATTCATTAAAGCAGCAGGTACTCGACGAGAGCACAACGTCTACACTAACAAATCAATCCACACACAAAAGCTCAGAGTATAAGCTTCCTTTTGCGACCTCTTCTACACAGAGATTTTTGTTGTTTAAGTCGCCTACAGAATACGGTAATAAAACGACCCCGAAAAAAGAATTTGAGACACAATACACAGCTGTTACGGATAACAACGGTTTTATCATGTCTTCTCATTCCAACACTGATTCCCGGCTTTCAAAAGGCGTAATTCTACATACTCAGAATACTTCAAATAAACTATCAAATACCTATCAACTCTCCAGTACAAATGCTACTTCTGATACTATATCGATCAATGAGGACGTTGATGACAAACAAACAGTTACCATTCAATCGAATATTACTTTTGAAAACACGGACCATCATCGTGAGTTGAACTTGATGAAAAGGGATGCTATGAGAAGCTTTCCACCGAACTATGAAAGGAAAAATGATACTCATATGAGTGAAATTGATAATGAATTCTTTACTACACTCCAAACGCCTACTTCATTTATCGAAGAATATCTAGAATTGCCATCAGATACATTTAAGAAAAATACATTGGTTGAAAGCACTTCATTATTTTCTTTCCCAGTGACACGTTTAGCAAACGTTCTAAATTACTCTAGATCCGAACATGCCCAAACAAATGAATCTTTCGACCTTCCAGACTCTAACAACAGACAGCTCGAGGAATCTTCAACACTTTCAGTAAAAGCAAGAGATCTAAGCTGGACACCATTTAAAGAAATCAATGAACAAAATATAACAAGAAAAAGTAAGGAAGAACAATCTACTGATGCTGGGACGGATAGTCAGAATTCGGCTAAAACAGTTGGGGTATTAACAGCTTCTATAAAAGCTTCATCAACAGCATCAATAGACGATAAAAATAAGCAACAAACCTATTCCCCGAATGGAAATGAAAATCCCTATTCCATACACACAGAAACGCCGATTTTTACAAAAGATAAAACAACAACAACAATCTACGAATCTCTTTTGCAAAAGAAAGACATTAAGACTACAAAACATACAGACTCGACTGTTTCGTCAATCAATGAAGTTGGTCCATCCTTTAATTCGGAAAAAACCGCTGAATCAACTACGACAGGTTTTATGAAAACTCTTGCTTTTGAATATTCCGATTCATTTGCTAAACAGGATATGAACACATACGGAGATGGTGACAAAGCAGTAAACAATGATGAAACAACACCCCCTTTAGTCTTTACAAGTAAATCAAATTCAAACGGATATGTATCACTTTCAACTGAGCATAAAACGGGGAAACTGTCTTCATTTATTACATTTGAAGATATTACTACTCAGTCATTTTCAAAAATGATAAACATTGAATCTTTCTATGATAACAAATCCATTGCATATAATGAAACCGAATTTAAATTGTCGAACGAAAGTACAGCGCTTGAAACTTTAATCGAAACTAAAATTTATGATCAAACATCCTTAAAACCGGTTCAGTTATCCTCACTTTTGTATGATTCACCCGCGATCACAGAAGATATGAAGCATGAATTTCCCAATAATAAATTGGTTTCGATAATTTCGCAAAACACTCTAGTAAATCAGATTTTTACACGTGATGACATTAATGATAATTATACAGAAAATGGCAATAGTAACTACGATGCTGCCAATGCCAGAGACACAACAACTTCAAATGGTGAAGTTAAGTCTACAGTAATTAAATATGAGGGCGATATATCAAGCGACGATGAAAGCAATAATAAGAATTTCAAGGTTAGCACTCCTGATATAACCAACTCTTTCTTTCATAATTCTATAGAATTTCAGGCAACGAAACGAGGTAATGAAGGGACGGAGATTATTAGAAGTAACGACTTTGTTACTGCATTACCGAATAAAAGTAATTATACATACAAAGACGGAATAATTAGCAGACAAAGTATCGCCGACAGAACTGAAACACGTTTTAGCAAACCACCAATAATAAAAAACACGAAAGAGAGTATACGTGAACCCTTGTCAAATAGAACTGGCCATACGGATTCACCGGCATCTTTAACCGAATCGCTCGTTTTTTATTCAAAAACACAAGAAAATAAAACTCAATATGAATTGACTTCTACTAACCATCCTATTTCAAAATCTATCGATTCGCCTTATATGAATGACAACTCTACTGATTTAAACCAAACCTTTAATACTGGGTATAACCTGGAAAATACTACGGCCCAGAAAAATGTGTTTGCCACTGTTAAAAATATTGGCCGCAGTTCAAAGATTGAAAAAACTATGGCATATGGACAAACATTTGAAACAACATTTCCAGAAGATGGAAGTTTTACACTCAAAATTGCTAATTTTCAAACGGTTATTGCACAAAAGGATTTAAATGATAATAGTCACGACGTTGGTTTACATCAAACAGAATTTAACCAATTATCGGGTTCCTCCTTTTCAACCCAAAACACCAACTTTGCCAACACCGATGATAATAGGGTTACTTCAACGATGACTATTTCAAACATTAAAACTCTATCAGCGAACGAAGGAAAAGCGAATATAGTAACTGGAACGAACCGAGAAACTGATATCCAATATGAACATGGTTCATCAATAGGCATCAATACTGTTGGTATAATGAATACACAGATGCATCTAGGTCACAATGGTACCACCGAATCACCATCCAACGGAGACGTGCCAAATGGAAAAAACGCTAATACTAAAACGGTTTCGTATACGGAGGAAGTAACTGCCAACTCCGACCTCTTTGGGGTGCTAAAAACAGAAATTGAAGTAACTAGACCAAATAATATAATCCGTGAAAGTGGATCAACAACTTATGGCTCTAGCAATGAAACAAAACCAATTAGCAGGTCAACTGTATTAGGCTTTTCAAGCTCTACCACTAATGAATTTATAACACCACAAATGGGTGTCGTCGATGAAACCTCGTCAAAATTATCAGATTTATACAAAAGCTCTCGAGATGAAAATTCAAATACTACTAAAAGTATATTTGACCAAACATTTCAGTCATTAGGACTCCCTCCAATTCATCCAACAGAAGATCCTTCGCTAGCAATTAACAAATCAGGAACTTACCCAATGTATGATAAAACAACAAAAGAAGACAAAAAAACCGAAACTGTACATGAGATTTCTTCGGTTACAGGTTTTGAAAATATATCAAGAAATCCTAGCGCTTTTGAAACAGGAAATTCTGATGATGAGTCAGTGTCTGTCCTCTATCGTGTTACTGAATTGCCGATGGCATCTAAAATATTTATAGGACAAACTCCGCATAACGAAACACACAACGACAAAGGAAATCTTTTCCAGACAGACGAGAATGTCAAAAGCACAAAATATAACAATATCAAAGTTGAAAATATGGGTCAATCAACGAAAACCATCATAGTCGGCATATCCAGCTTCATTCCGACCGTTACCAAAGACAAAGGTGCTTCACCTATAATCGGAGAAAGTTTGAATGATTTAGCCAGTCAAAACCCAACCAATAGCATAGAAGTAGTAACATCGATTTATGATGGTTTAAAAACGACAAATAATGTAAAATCCGTCTTTTCACAATACCCAGGGGATAATGTAGACAGTAAAAGGACCAAAAAAGTTTTAACTAGTAACTCTGCAATCACTTTGGATCATACGTTTTCAAAGAGTTCAATCGAAGAAAGAATTAACATCAACGATAGAAACCTTGAAAGAACAACTAATGAATATAGAACTGTCGCAAAAGACTCAAGCACCCCTTTTGCATCTTCAAGACTTTCAACAAATTATGACAATATCGACTATTCCAGAGGTCTTTCCGTTGCTTTAAGAGAACTATTTCATCCGTCCGAACCAAGAACAACAGATGGAGATGGAATGTTGAAATCAAACGGAATTTCTTCAACAAGACCGCCTTACAATCAGATGAACTCAACATCAAATGAACTGCTAGACTCAGAAAAATTCAGTACTCTTTATAATTTTTCGTCTCCAAATATAATCAATGAGAACACCAAATTTACATATGGATTTAGTAATTCAAAGGGGTCTAATCTCGACTCAACATCAAAAAGTACATTTTCTTTCAGTGTCTCGCCTTCGCGAACGACTAATACGATACTCGAAAAAAACAGCAAAAGTATCAAAGCAACATCGCTCGGAAAAGCAACTGATGAAGGTTGGAAAGAATCAAAATCTACGGTAATTCATGGTAACTATGTAGACAGTGAAATGTTTCTAGATATTACAACGCAAACATTAACAACACAATCGCAATATGTTACTTTGAATAATGAAGAGGACACAGCTCATCCAATAATAACTTTTACGGATAATTCTATGGCACAGAATATGAAGAATACCGAGGAAATTGCTTCTGATAAAATATCAAATCATAATAATGATATTGCTGAAACATCAAAAGAAGAGGTGGTAACAAAACTTGGTGACATTTTTTTCATGAGCACTCGCAGAGACGACACAAAGAATGGTGTCCAAACATCTTTACCTAAAGTTACAAGTGAGGTGTCGATACCAAATAAAGCATTGAAAAGCTCAACGAGAGAAATGAATGGGACAGATCGGGAATCTAGAGAAATGTTACCTTCCTCGGAAGATTCAACTTTTATCTCGAGCGTCACAAGAGTAAACGTGGAATCATCAAATATTCATTCATTTAATATTGATCAAACTTATTCAACGCGAACAAAACCGTCGAAAGAATCTGTAAGTGACGAACCAACGAATGCTCAAATCATTTCTAAAATTACCTTGTCACTGACCCCTCCATCAGATGTAAGTACGCCTGCACAGTCATCGATTTCTACTCCAGTACAAACTCTCCTTACTGAAAGCACATATAAAAGGAAAAATACAACAAAACAAAACGTTTCTATGTCGGAATTTTCAGTCAAAAACATGTCTGTCTTGTCTTCTCATACTTCAGATATGACTTCTACAACGACCTCTGTTTCAAAGAAAATATATGAAGTTGCTGACACACATTCCACTTCACATGTCAATAATTCTAACAAAAAAAGCGATTATCAATTAAAGAAAGATTTCATTACGATTCCCTATTATGTTTCTAATACTGACTTGGCTGAAAGTGATAACGACCATAAATCAACACCTTTCTTAACAGATAGTACAGGTAGGTCGGAAAGAGTAGGTTCTGACTTGCATGAATATTTTTCATTACAATCTCCAACTTCGCACTTGACCGAAACTCATATTTCTAATGCATTTGCGCAACTCTACAGACCTACAAAAGTAGATGAACGGGCAACATCTAATCTTATAACCTCCAGTGAATCTACTATCGACTTAAGTCGTGAAACATTAAAAGTTCCTCTAGTTACAGAGCAAGAAATGTCAGAATCTACAGTAGAATCTGACAATACTAACCAAATGTTATATCATCAATCAACGACTACACTTTTACCCCTAAAAGAAACAGAAAATCCTGAAAATAATGGAGAATTGTATCTCGTAAAGCCAACTTTTTCTAGACGTGAAATATCTGAGGAACCTTCTCAGTCTTTGACAAATCCTTTTACCTTTACGACGGAAAAACATGATGTGGTTGGAACAGAATCAACTGCTGCTCCATTTACTTTTGTAAATGGAAAAGGCACAGTAATTAGTTCAACAACACTTCAAAGTCCCTATAAATCTACATTCGCATATCAGCTCACATCCACAAATTATGCGGAAACAACAAAGCAAGCAAATACTGAAACAGTTACTGTAGAACGTACTGCAAAATTGAAATATTCGTCTCTAGAGACCCAAGATTTAAGCACTTCATTTCCTACGACAACTGAAACATATGGAAGCTATATGCCTAAAAATACAGCAAAATTCGGGGATGAAATTTCGTATCCAACCACTTATCAAGCTCCTGTGCCCCTATCATCTGATAATGATCCAGTAATTAATCAGTTACATTCATTCTCGACTCCTTCGACCAACATACACCTAACTACGTTAGGTTCAAATACACTTGTAAGAAAATTACCAGCAACAGGTGAGGCTGATACATCAACAAATAATAATGTTACCTTCACATTTCTACCGACGAATTACTCCCACTCAAATCACTTATTTTTGACGGCAAACGGAACAACTATAAAGAATATGGAATCAACGTCACACAATAATGAAGAGACAAGGTTAACTACGGCAGGAACAGAGTCATATGTTTCTATGAACAAAAACAAAACGTACATCTCAACCGAGTTAGAAATGTTCCCATATAAGGAAGTAGAGTCGGGTAATAAAATCAAAATAACCGATTCCATAAAATTGATGGAAATCACTTCTGAAACACCACATCAAACCGTAGATATTTCCTCGGAAAAATCATCTGAAAATCGTGTTCTCTCTTCCAAAAGTGGAAATGCTGCAACAGAACGGCTATCAATTTATTCAACATTAGCAACAAAAACAAACAAATCTTATAAAACCCCAACTCCTTCTCATTTAAACATTTCTATGAAATCTTATTCGGCAATGTTCACAGAATTGAAAATTGCGTCAGTTGACAATGAAATAACACAAACTGTTAATAAAGAGATGGCTACGTCCCGTCCTTCTGTCGACGCAAATATTTCATCGACAACTGAAACGGCACCGTACTTTCAGGTCAACCACACACAAAAGCAAGTATCAGCATTCGTAAACACCAGCACATTAGCCGAAAGTATGGCACAGCACTCAGAATTTACAACGCAAAATTCACTATCAAGACAGATTAGTTCCAATCATTCCTCCTCTACAACAGCCGGTTTACAAATTGAAAAACCGAGTGAAATCTTGGAGATGGAGAGAGAAGATATTTCTAGACATAGTGACATCGAATTAAGTTTACCACGGGAAAATAAGTCAACCGAGATCACAACAACTGTGACAGAAATTCCTGTCAAAATTTTGGAGTATGATACAAACTTTTTTGATATCTCAACACAAGTAGCTCTTAATAATGACATTTTCGCTAGAACTTTCGAATCCAAAAACAGTGAGTATACCTCAGAATTTTCTTCAGAAAGAGTTAGCGTATCAATCCCGTATTCAGAAGGAGCTGCATCTAACAATGAGGATCAAGAATCGGTCGAAGAGCATATTGTATCTACGACAGCTGCTACTGTAATACCTCTAATAACTTCAGATTATTACGTAAATGATGTATCTGTATTTAACAGGTCTACCGCCAATCGGCCAATTACTCAAGGCAAGTTAGAATCAGGTATGACAAACAAGTCAGCTTTGCTCAACTATACCATAGCAATGACACTAGCAACAACTAGTGTGAAAGCTTTAGATGGGTCTACCGACATAACAGATTTTTCTGGAGCTCCATTAGAAAAAGTAGTAAATAATTCTTTATTGTATATTTCTACAACAGCCGCAGAATTAAAAGAAACTACTTTTAAAGTCGTAAGTGGAGATACTTTAAAACCCATCACCACCCAAGCTTCACCACAAAGAGATAGTACAAAAGAGTACGTACCCACATCCACTAAAGATTGGGAATTATTAGCCGCCAATGACGAAACCGTATTTGGGTCAACTGACAAAACGATAAAAATGCAAGGATCATCAGGAACAGAGATCACAACAAAATCATTATTTCCCACTCCAGTTAAAACAGAAGCTCCCCTAAAAGAAGGAGGCGGATCTGTTGAAAAGAAAATCACCCATGATGAAATCGACACGGATACTAGAGCATTACCTTTGACACATTTTTCCATTACACCAGGCAATTCAATTTCCAATGAATTACATGAAATAAGTTTCAATCCAGTTACAACAGACTCACAAAGAAAAGACTTATTTTTGACATATAATTTAGATGAACCTACGATGCCACAAACAAGTGAATTTGAAGTAGAAATCGATGTAGGTACAACCAAAAACGCTAATTATGGTTCATCATCATCACACAATATATCCATAATATCAATTTTAAAGTCAACTGAAACTGGAAGTGAAAAAGGTGCAAATTGTACGGAAAGTATTACCTCGACAGCTTTATTGGTGTCCGCCTCTGCTGTCGAAAACTCAACTCAAGGTACACCATACATCAATAATATTGAAACATCGACATTAGACAAGACCGTGATCAAGGTGTTAGAAGTACTATACGAATTAGAAAATATTCGACCTACGGTAAATTTGGAGAACAAGACTGTTATACCTGAAGATATGATATCAGATCAGACTTCAGAAAAAAATACAATTGAGCTAACTAATAATATTATTGAAATATCCCCTTCTGTTTATCCGGTCACAAAATCAGTCTATAAAAATAAATCCATTAAAACAGAAATTGGTGAAGGCACATATGAACCGCCTGAAACTGGAAAAAGTTACAATACACATGCACCGACTACAATTAGAATAGCTGTGGGTACAAATAAATATACTGGTATTGGAATAACTGATGGTACACTTGAATCTTCTAAATTTGATATTACTGATGCCAGCAACGAATTTAGTACAAAGGGAATAATTGGTGTTTCTCATGAATCTTCTCCAATTGGAGTAACTAATGGTGAAAATGTATATTCTGAAATGGGAATTACTTATGGTACATACGAGTCTTTTAATACTGGGATTCCTGTAGGTACACACGAATCTTCTGATGAAGGAATTACTGGCGATATACATGAATCTACTAAGCTGGGAACTAATGACGGTAAACAGAAATCTACTCAATTGGGAGTTACTGATAATGCATTTAAATCTACTAACATTGCAGTTTCTGGTCCCACACCTGTATATGAAAAGGAGGAAACAAGTGGCGATACACGTCTTTTTAAAGTAGAAGTAAATGCCGTTACACAATCAGCTACTGAAATTGGAGTTACTGTAAGTAAAAATGAATCTAATCGGGAAATTACAAGGAGGAGAGACGAAATTACTAAAATGGAATCTGATGGTACACGCAAACCATACCAAATTGAAATGTCTGATATTATACACGAATCAGCTCAAGCGGGAATAACTGAAAGTGTACATGAATCAACTGAAATAGGAGTTATTAATGGTACACGCGATTCTACTAATATGGCAATTACCTATGGGCCGCATAGATTTAACAAGATCGGAGTAACAGATAGAACACATGAATCTACCAAAATGACATTTACAGACAATTCAAACTTGATTATGTCAAACGCACCGTCAACTTCTTGGGTTTCGGTTCCAAGTGAATCTACTGAAATCTTTAAAACTCAATATACAGTTTCAGAATTAGGAAAAAATCAAGGAAAAACAGATATCGCAAGTAAAGACATCATTTCGACAACTCAAGTCGAAGTATCTGATTGGTCTCCTGAAAAAAGAAATAAGGAAATGACAGACAGATCTTCGTTACACATTCCTATTGTATCTGCCTCCAGTTTAAACGGGTCTTCTGAAATAGGAATGACTAGTACACACGAAACAAAAACCTTAAACACTACATTTGATACTGCTGCAGATTCGACATTTAATGTGACTAAAGAAAGTAGTGGTGCCCAAAACACAGGAGAAAAATATTTAAGGGACACTCCTGTCACACCGCCAATATCAATATTGGACAAAGCAACTGACATTCTTGGCAAGGTATACACCGCAATTGAAAATACATCTATAACACATACACCTGTTTCAGTGAAAGTCTCAGAATCAAAGGTGTCTTCTAGAATAGGAACTGGATATAGAGTAGAAGACAGTCAAAGTAAAAGTATATCTTCAACACAGAATCCAAATGCGAACGTAGACATTGCTCGTGAAAGAGAAATCGGTCAGTATACATCAAACATTTATAACATTGATTCAAATACGTCACTTATTCATGTCACATCGACAGGCTTTCTACCAAAAGAAACAACTGGGTTGACTCAAGAAGGAACTAGTCGACCTAAAGATGACATAAAGCCGAAAGAGGCACAATTTCCGAGTGTTACCCTCATTATTTCAAACACAACAGTAGACGAACATACTACAAAAACAATGGTTCAGACTTCGGCAGATTCCCTATATCTAGTCTCATCTTCATCAAGGATAAACATTACACCCGCATTATCGTTATTAGACGAATATGCAGAAAAATCAATTAATCTTCGTGTAACAGAAACGAACAGTAAAGATATCTCACAGTCGAATACTCTTATCACACCAGATGTCACGGCATTGCACGGTTCTAGTACAGTAGGGCTATTCCGAAATGAAGAAGAACATGATTACGTAGGTTCGCCTTCATCAAACGCGGTGTTGGTATCAAATGGATCTACCCAAATTTCCAGGGCAATTGCAACTGACATCGAAAGTACGGACAAGTCTACACTACGTTCCCCAATCAGTTTCTCAGAAAACGGATATACTGAAATAATGGCTAGTCAAGGTCAGGCAGACACTATCATAGTAGACAACTCATGGTCTAAAAATCATATTACACCCGTCGTCTTGCAATTACAAGGATCTACTGGTATAGGAAAAAGTCAAACTACCCCAGATAAGATAAATATTACACGAATTCCCATCACAGCCACATCCAATGAAGTAGAAATCAGTCAAAATGAATTAGACAAAGGAATGGGTGATAAAACTACTGCATACATCCCTTTCTCTCATTATGTTTCGAATGTATCACAAAGTTCTATTCAAACAGTGATAAGCCAGGAAAGAGCAGTCGAAAGAACTGTAAAGATATCATCAACACTCTCACCTGACACATCGGTTGGTTCTGACATTGATAAGTCTACTGGAATTAAATTTATTTTTGACACAACGGAAGGTAATAATTTTCCATTAGTAAATCATTTTACGCCTGTGGTATCAATATCACATAACTCAACCGAGATGGGAAATAGCCAAGATTCGGTCATAAAAAACGAAACTCTATTTGTATCAACATCAAATAAAGTGTCAACCTTCGCGAACAGCCCGGAGGAACAATCTGCTGAATTAATAATCGACCAAAGTACACTGGAAAACAATGGTGTAAATTACTCTTTACCATCTATTCCTCCCCAGTCCACAGAGTCAGTGTCTAATTCGTCTACAGGAAAAGAAATCCATCAAGGCACAACTTATCACGATAGTGAAGAAGTTTCACAGCCACGATCTTTTGCCACAACCACAAATATAGCATCGCAAAGATTAGGTCAAGATGAAATAATCAAAGAGATTAAATATAACACAGCATCAATAACTCCAGCAACATCATCAGCTTTGATATCGCACCAGTCATCCGAAATTGGAACCAGCCAAGGTACAGCAAACACGAATAAAAAAGACAATTCCTCGTCGCAAATTCCTGTGATATCAACGGAGATAATCACAGAGAGCAGATCTATAGGAGACGTGTCGACTAAAACGGAAAGAAATCAAGGCACAACAAATTATAAGAATAACGATATTTCCTCGCTAAGTTTTCTCGATTCATCAATATCGGCAACGCGTAAATCTGGTGAAACTATGACCAGTCCGGGTCAAAATGCCGCTGTTAGCACGGACGTTTTCTCTTCGCGCACTTCGTATGAAACAGTATCAAATGAATCTATAGCTGAGAAAGGGATCAATCAGAATAGAGATATTTCATATATATCTTCGTTTCCAAACCCTGTCATGAAATTGGAAGCGAATGGGTCTTCAAAAGTTGGAATCAGTCATTATACACCATATGCGATTGTTTCATACATATCTTCATCACACACTACCGAAGTTCCCTCGCACAATACAATAGATCTTTCGACAAAGAAAGCGATAAATCAAGATACCAATAATCTTTACAGTTCTTCTTTATCTTATCTTTTTAACCAAACGGTTTTGGAAGCAAAAGACTTCTCTACATTTGGAATTCGTCAAAATACAGAGCCCATTAGTATAAACAATTTATCGTCATTTACTTCAGTAACATCCTCGAATACTGTCCCGTATCGATTTACAGAGAATGAGAGAAATCATCCAACCGCTATTATAAAAGTTTCTTCGTCACCAACTCTTGTAACATCGATGGTTTTGAAAGCAGATGGGTCTTATGGAACAGCAATCAGTGAGAATACAGCAGATACAGATGATACTCACATTTCATCAACACACACCTCTGGCAAGCCCTTATATACTGTGTCAGATATATCTAGCATTCAAGATACAGATATTTTTGAAATATCGTCATTACAAGCTCTTGTCACATCAGCAGCTTTGAAATCAGATGGGCCCTCTGAAATTCGAACAAGTGAGAATACAATAGACTTTACCAGTTCACACCTTTCATCGTCCCAAACGTCAAAGGCCACGTCATCAGAAGATGTTCTAGAAAACGGGATGAGCCAAGATTCCGAAACTGTATCTTCAATGTGGGCTTCTCTTTCACCTACAGCTACGTTCTCATGGGGATTAAGTGAACAGACAAGCAAAGGTGAGTATTGTATCTTTTGTTTCATCGTATGCCATCTAGTATCTTTAATTCTAAGCAAGAAAATATATCTTTTACCTTAATTCCTAGCAAAAACTAAGAAATAATAATGAAAGTAATTAATTGTATTGTAAACACAAATTTGTTGAAGGGTGCATTTAGAAACTTCATTATTTCATTGAGTTCATAAGAAAGGTACATATGCTCTAGGGATTCGAATCTGTACTTATAAGTATAATTTCAAGGCAATGCGAACTTGAATTGACCAATCGCTGGCCCGCCCATTGACTCCAACAGAAAGTTCCGTCTCGATATCTAACGGCGTTATTTTGCAAAGTTTATGGCCGGTAGAATGTAACAAGAAAGTAGAATGGGTTGGTTGGCTTCCTTAAAGTCGTAACTGCAGCTTGAACAAGCTGAGGTTATGACGTGAAGTAGCCAAAACAACAAAAACTTGATAAACATGGCTGCCAATGTCGGAGGTGAAAACTCACTTCTGGAAATCGACTGATTATTTGGTTGGTAGCCGCGATAAGCGGTCGTATTTCACACATCTATCTGTCTATCTATCTGTCTGTCTGTCTATCTATCTATCTATCTATCTATCTATCTATCTATCTATCTATCTATCTATCTATCTATCTATCTATCTATCTATCTATCTATCTATCTATCTATCTATCTATCTATCTATCTATCTATCTATCTGTCTGTCTGTCTATCTATCTATCTATCTATCTATCTATCTATCTATCTATCTATCTATCTATCTATACTGCCTAACTCCCCTTTCGGGTATTACTGGCAGGTGCGCGTCTGTGCTGGAATAAAAACTGTTAGTCATTGGTTAGGGTGCCAAAATTTAAAAGTATTGTGAGTGTTAGATTAAAAGAGCTGACAAAACATATTTTGGTCATTCAGGGACGGCTCACATATGAGATATTGAAGATATTAGGGCTGTAAATCGATGTTTAGACTAGTAGATTTACTATAAATCAAGAGAGATGTAAAATTCTTTGAACGCGGCATGTATGCACTATGGTTCAGCTTAGAAAAACACCGCCAATTTCCCAAGTGCTTTTTTCTATATCGTAGACAAAGATGTGTGTGCAGAACCAGAAAGTATCTGTCCAGCCGAATCAACCTGTGTAAATACAGACTTGGGATACCAATGTGTATGCCATGGAGGCTATGAGTCTTTCGACAACCTTTGTCTCGGTAAGGAGGCCATTCATAAATTCGTTAATTGTTCGACCCAAATAACATTTCCAATAGAATAATGAATTTTTGAATAGCGATATTCAATGTTTAAATACAAGGCCTAGAGAAATCGGATAATGCTTAAGTTCGTTAATCTTTTGCGGGAATATCAGATCTACCATCAAAAGAGACACTTTGGCTTCCGATTGCCATTTCGCTGTTGTGCGTGGTGTCCGTGGTCGAGAGGTCGTCCGATTCATGGCTTCATGGCGAAAAGGACCCGGGAGCAGCTATCGATCCTTGTTCTTTCGTTTGCCCACGCATCCGGAATATTCCACAGGAAGCGATTTTCCTCTCGCTTTTATACGCATCGCATCGAACTTTCCTAAAAGCTAGTCATATTTCCCTCTAGCTATTTAATCGTTTAAAAGTACTTTGGCGGGAAATTTTTCTAATATAAAAAGATACAGTTTTGGACTGGGGAATCAATATTTAGAAGGGTTCTTGCGAATTCTGATAAAAGGCTTATCGTGTATGACTTTTGAAATAGGAAATTATGTACAAATGGTGGTTCGATATGAGATCGTTTCGGGAGGCAAAATCCAATTTATAGTTACAGGAATATCGGGTTGTACCCCCACTAGTCAATCGACGGTAAGTGTACAAGATTTTGAACCACTGTTTGTTACAAATTACAGTTTCGTTTGGTTTAACATGTTACCTCGTAATCCCGAAGTCTACTTACTGATTATATAGAGTTTAGAATACATTGAGATAAAAGCAGAAAATATTGAAACAAGCCATTTCTAAACAAGTGATTTTTCTTTTTATCCCAATTGTTTTCTATCCTGTGTCAATTTAACCCACTCCCACACAATCCCCCCTTTTAACTCCTCTCAAGAAAAAAAATCTCGGGAAAATTGTGGATAATGAAGAAATTGTTTGCATTAAACAATTTCTTCATTGTCCATAATGTTTTTTTTGTACAAAAAAAAATAAATAAATAATAAATGACATTCCTTCAACTTGAAATTGTCGTCTGCAGCATCTTTGAATTTGGACCAGTCTAAAATTTCGTTGTGTGGGATTTGGTTATCCCATTCCAGCACTATGACACTTTTGGACACCCCCACCCATCCCCATCAAAAGGAAAACATTGTAAAATGAAGAATTTCTTCATTTTACACTATGTTTTCTACCAAAAAAAACGAAAATATCTTAACCCTTGTCATGCTGAACCCGGAATATTCCGGTTTGGGCAGGAGGTATAGACAAAGATCAGCCTGCACATAAGTGCAGTCTGATCTTGGTCTAAACCTCCTGCTTGAAATTTTCCTGCCAGAGTCATTTATGAAATTGATTTTTTAAAAAAATATTGATTTTTGAACAACAAGTTCTATCAGTGCTTTCAGCCCTTTGAATTGACATCAATTCTGCAAGGTAATTTATACAGCATGACAAGGGTTAAATTTCATAAACTTAATATTGTTGTCTGCAACTCTTTTGAAATTGGACCAGTCTAAAATTTTGCTGTGTGGGAATGGGTTAAATACACTTTGAAATGTCATCTGAAACTTTTTGACCTGTCTAAATCTTACTGTCTGTATGTTCGGTTTTTCAGATATAAATGAATGTTTACTAGGGGATGCCTGTCTGGAAAATTCACACTGTTTTAATGCAAAAGGCAGCTTTAGGTGTGAATGCATTGATGGATTCAAAATGAATAATTCTGTTTGTCAAGGTAAGGTCTTTTGCTGTTCTTCTTAAATTTTTCCATCTGTATCTAAAAATGAAAAAAATCCAAAGTATTTCAGGACAAGGCACATTCGATTGACGGATCATTGACTACGCCTACACAGCTCCAACAAGAAGTTCCAATTCGATAACAAACGGTGTTATTTTGTAAAATTTGAGGCCATTAACCCATTCTCACACAGTGACGCCTCTAGACACCCCTTAAGAAAAACAAGTGAGAAAACATTGTGTAAAATGAAGAAATTGCTTGTCACAAGCAATTTCTTCATTTTACACAATGTTTTCTTTCCAGAAAGTTGAAAAAATATAAAATTTCATAAACTTTAAATTGTCGTCTGCAAATCCTTTGAATTTGGACCAGTCTAGAATTGTGTCGTCTGGTAATGAGTTAACATGTAACAAAAAAGTAGGATGGTTGGCTATTGACCGAAATGACAAGGATAAATCCTTTGGTGCAGAATTAGGCTTTATTGTCTGTAACATCTTTTAATTTGGACCAGTCTAAAATTTTGCTGTCTTGTAAAGGTAAAAAAATGCTCATACATATATAAGTTATTAATGAACGCTGATGCTTGACCTTAACCCATTACAAGACAGCAAGATTTTAGACTTGGCCAAATTGAAAGGTGCTGCTGACCACGATAAAAATTTTATGAAATTTAGGGTAAATTTTAACCTTCATTGTAGAAAATATTGTGAAAATAGAGAAAGCAATTTCTTCATTTTACATAATGTTTTCTCAATTTTTGAGGGGATGTCAAAAAGCATCATTTTATAAGAAAGGGTTTATTTGAGAAAATTAAGAATTAATTATATGAATATACATCCAATTTTTCTTTCTTCTATTTTGCTTATCTGTTTTCAATACCTCCTAAATTCTTGTGTATACTTTGTTTTAAGATTTCTGAGTATTGGTTAATAACATTGAAATCAAAACATGCTGATTGCATTAGAGATAATTTTTCAAAATATTCTTTAACTCTTTCCCAATTTTTCAAAATATTTTAACTCTTTCCCACATAAATACACTTTATGATGCCCCTCAATAAAAGTAATCAAGAAACATTGTGTAAATGAAAAAATTTGCTTACAACAAGAATGTTTTCTACCAATTGCACCTTGCAATGTCATCTTCAACCTCTTTCAAATTGGAATGGTCTGTTGTTTTGCCATCTGATAATGGTTTGCAATATGTGGGTTTTTAATTTTTTTAGATATAGACGAATGTGGTTCATATAATGCCTGTCCAGAAAACAGCCTATGTGTAAACTATCCAGGGGGACACAACTGTGTTTGTGTAGATGGCTACAGACTTTTAGGGTCTGAATGTCGAGGTATTGGATTCATTTTTGAAAATATATACGTGTATATAATCATATACACATATACATATATATACATATTGTCTATCATGCAAAAAAAGAGTCAATAAATCCACAATTTAGTTTAGATATTAAATCTTGTCATCCTGAGCCTGGAATATTCCTGTCTTGGTAGGAGGAATGGGCAAAGATCAACCTGCATAAATGTTCAGTCTGATCTAAGTCTTCAACAACTGTGCCTGTCTTTTATGTAAAACTTTTTCTAAAAATCAGTTTCAAAAAATGACCCACAAAATTAATAACAGTACTTCCTGTCCTCTGAAATTATTGGAATTCTAAGAAATGATTGTATTTAGCATGAAAAGGGTTAAATATTAACCCATTCCCACATGATAAAATTCAACGAAGTTGCAGACGACAATTTCAAGTTGATGAAATCTTTAGAATCTTTGTCTATTGTGGTAGAAAACATTGTGGATAATGAAGAAATTGCTTGTAACAAGCACTTTCTTCATTTTCCACAATGTTTTCCAAAACCTTTATATTGAGATGCATTTAAAAGCATCACTGTGTGGCAATTGGTTAATTGAGATTCAAGACATTGTTGTTTACTTTTTATTTTTGAGCTTTGTTTTGATATCGTTGTTCCCTTATGAAATATAAAATTTCTTCATTTTCCACATTGTTTTCCAAAACCTTTATATTGAGAGGCGTTTAAAAGCGTCACTGTGTGGGAATGGGTCAAATGAGATTAAAGACGTTGTTTACTTTTTTTTGAGCTTTGTTGTCATATCTTTGTTCCCTTATAAAATGATTGTCATTCTAGCAGAAACTATTACCACACAATATCTCAAGTCTCAAATTTTGTTGTTTGGTAAAGAGATTGAATGTAGTATTTGATAATTATTTTAAAGGGTTACTTCAAGAAATGCACATCTGAAATATAAAGTTCCAATGATCTACCACTCAAAATTTATAGCAAATGTTTCACTTTTTATACGCCCGTCGAAGACGGGACGTATTATGGGATCACCCGTGGTGTCCGGGCGTCCGGGCGTCCGGCCGTCCGGGCGTCCGGTTGTCCGGCGGTGTCCACTTCTTTGTCCGAAGCATAACTCTGTCACCGTGGTCCGATTGACTTTAAACTTGGCAGTTATATTCTTCTCATCAATACGGAGTGCAGTGCTCAATAACCATAACTCTACCTAGCCTATTTTTTGAGTTATTGCCCTTTGTTGTTTTTCATACTTGAATCTTGTCCGGAGTATATCTCTAAAAGTATTATAGCTAGGATCATGAAACTTCATGGGTGTATAGATCTCACCAAGGGGGAGTGCAGTGCACAAGAACCATAACTCTACCTATCCTATTTTTTGAGTTATTGCCCTTTGTTGTTTTTCATACTTGAATCTTGTCCGGAGTATATCTCTAAAAGTATTATAGCTAGGATCATGAAACTTCATGGGTGTATAGATCTCACCAAGGGGGAGTGCAGTGCACAGGAACCATAACTCTACCTGGCCTATTTTTTGAGTTATTTCCCTTTATTGTTTTTCATACTTGAATCTTGTCCGGAGTATATCTCTAAAAGAATAAAAGCTAGAATCATGAAACTTCATGGATAGATAGAGCTCACCAAGTGGGAGTGCAGTGTACAAGAACCATAACTCTACCTAGCCTATTTTTTGAGTTATTGCCCTTTGCTGTTTTTCATACTTGAATCTCGTCCGGAGTATATCTCTAAAAGTATAATAGCTAGGATCATGAAACTTCATGGGTGTATAGATCTCACCAAGGGGGAGTGCAGTGCACAAGAACCATAACTCTACCTAGCCTATTTTTTGAGTTATGGCCCTTTGTTGTTTTTCATACTTGAATCATGTCCAGAGTATATCTCTAAAAGTATTATAGCTAGGATCATGAAACTTCATGGGTGTATAGATCTCACCAAGGGGGAGTGCAGTGCACAAGAAGCATAACTCTACCTAGCCTATTTTTTGAGTTATTGCCCTTTGTTGTTTTTCATACTTGAATCATGTCCAGAGTATATCTCTAAAAGTATTATAGCTAGGATCATGAAACTTCATGGGTGTATAGATCTCACCAAGGGGGAGTGCAGTGCACAAGAAGCATAACTCTACCTAGCCTATTTTTTGAGTTATTGCCCTTTGTTGTTTTTCATACTTGAATCTTGTCCGGAGTATATCTCTAAAAGTATTATAGCTAGGATCATGAAACTTCATGGGTGTATAGATCTAACCAAGGGGGAGTGCAGTGCACAAGAACCATAACTCTACCTGGCCTATTTTTTGAGTTATTGCCCTTTGTTGTTTTACATACTTGAATCTTGTACAGAGTATATCTCTAAAATTATAATAGCTAGAATCTTGAAACTTCAAAGATGGATAGAGCTCACCAAGTGGGAGTGCAGTGTACAATTACCATAACTCTACCTAGCCTATTTTTTGAGTTATTGCCCTTTGTTGTTTTTCATACTTGAATCTTGTCCGGAGTATATCTCTAAAATTATAATAGCTAGAATCATGAAACTTCATGGGTGTATAGATCTCAACTAGGGGGAGTGCAGTGCACAAGAACCATAACTCTACCTAGCCTATTTTTTGAATTATTGCCCTTTGTTGTTTTTCATACTTGAATCTTGTCTGGAGTATATCTCTAAAAGTATTATAGCTAGGATCATGAAACTTCATGGGTGTATAGATCTCACCAAGGGGGAGTGCAGTGCACAAGAACCATAACTCTACCTAGCCTATTTTTGAGTTATTGCCCTTTGTTTTTTTTCATACTTGAATCATGTCCGGAGTATATCTCTAAAAGTATAATAGCTAGAATCATGAAATTTCATGGATGGATAGAGCTCACCAAGTGGGAGTGCAGTGTACAAGAACCATAACTCTACCTGGCCTATTTTTTGAGTTATTGCCCTTTATTGTTTTTCATACTTGAATCTTGTCCGGAGTATATCTCTAAAAGTATAATAGCTAGAATCATGAAACTTCATGGATGGATAGAGCTCACCAAGTGGGAGTGCAGTGTACAAGAACCATAACTCTACCTAGCGTATATTTTGAGTTATTGCCCTTTGTTGTTTTTCATACTTTGTTTGACAAAAAAATTCATTCAAAATAACCTCAGTTCTATTCAAACCCCCAGTTAATATTAAGCAGTTTGACGGCGTATCTTGTGACAGTTTGGCACCTTGTTTATTTTAGATATAAATGACTGTGACATTGATGTCTGTGGTAACAATACAATCTGCACTAATATTCCCGGGAGTTACTCCTGCTCATGTCTCCATGGATATAAACTTAACCTTGACGGTCTGTGTTCAGGTAAACAATGTTTCTGTATTGCTTTGGCCTTGACATGTTTGAAAGTCATGTTAACCCTTTCCTGGACAAACCCGGGATTTGAGGTCATATTTAAGAAAACATTGTGGAAAAAGGAGAAATTGCTTGTAACAAGCAATATCTCCTTTACCCAAAATATTTTTTACCACATTAGATGCTCAGATTTCAAATTGCATGCATATTTCATTGATGTCTACAACCTCTTTCAAATCGGACCAGTCTAAAATTTCATAATACAGGAAAGGGTTAAGTTCTATGAAAAATTTCTACAGTTCTCCTTTTCTCACAATGTTTTTTTTTTTTTCACCACTAAGCCACTGTATCCACTTTGAATTTAGTGCTGTTTAACCCATTCCCACACAGTGACGCTTTTGGACGCCCCTTAAATAAAACACTTGGGAAAACATTGTGAAAAATGAAAAAATTGCTTTAACAAGCAATTTCTTCATTTTCTACAGTGTTTTCTACCAAGAAAGTTGAAAAAAACTAAAATTTCATCAACCATGAATTGTCGTCTGCAACTCCTTTCAATTTGGACCAGTCTAAAATTTTGTTGTGTGGAAATGTGTTAAACTTTTGTTGTTTGTTATCAGTTAACCCATTCCCACACAATGATGCTTTTTATGTCCCTCAAGAAAAAGATTTAGAAACACTGTGGACAATGAAGAAATTGCTTTCCACAATGTTTTCTACCTTAAAAGTTGAAGATTTTCTATATTGCACCAACTTAAAATTGTCGTCTGCAACTTCTTTCAATGTGGATCACTCTAAATTTGGTTGTGTGATAATGGGTTTAGCCCTGACCAATACCAAAACTCCTTAAGTATTATCTTTTGATGTTCAAGTGAATATTGCAGTAACCTGCTATGATTAGGAAAAAGCTCGATGGTCAGTCTTGTTTGTTTTAAACTTCAAGGTTTTTAGTTTCATTTTTTCGATGCACTACTATGTTAATCCATCTAAAGACTTGTCTGAATTGAAAAAAGTTGTTGTTTCCTAGGTTTAGCTCTACTGGCTGAAAGCCAGCAAGCTTTTGTCATGGTGTTGTGTCTGTCCTGCATGCGTCCATGCATCTGTCTGTAAACTTTTACTTTAAAAATCTTCACCTCAGAAAGTATTGAACAGAATTTAATCAAATTTCACAGCAATGAGCCTTGGACAACCCTTTATCAGATTCCTTCAAAGAGTTTGAATCATATGAAAAACATGGCTTTAAAGGGCAGTGCTTGATTCCATATATTATTATGGCGAAACCTTTAAAAATCTTCTTCTCAGAAACCAATTGGTGATTTCAACCAAATTTTACAGGAATGGTCATTGGGTAAACATGGCTTTAATGGGCAGTGCTTAGTTCCATATTATAGTGAAACTTTTAAAAATCTTCTTCTCGGAAACCAGTGAATGGATTTTAACCGAATTCTCCAGGAATGGTCATTGGATAACCCTTTATCAGATTCCTTCAAAGAATTTTGATCAAATGATAAACATGGCTTTAATGGGCTGGGATACTTTCTATATATGGTGAAATCTTTTTCCTAGAAACCAGTTGATGGATTTTATCCAAAATTCACAGATATGATCCTATGTCACTCTTTATATGATTCCTCCAAAGAATTTTAATTGGATGAAAAACCTGGCTTTAATGGGAGGGACTAATTCCTTATATGGTGAAAAGTTTGAATATTTTTGTCTCAGAAACCGGTTGACTGATTTTAACCAAATTTTACTGGAATGATCCTCTTGTGACTCATTTTCAGATTATATCAATTAATTGTGATTGGTTGAAAACATGGCTTTTACGGTTGTGGCAGTTTTTTTAAAAATTTTTTAATCCCTTTTTCATCTGAATTAGTGAATGAATAGACTTTTTTAAAACGATAAAAGTTTTGAAATATTAAAAGACTTCATTGACAAGATTTATTTGCCACACATGGTTAATATGATCCTTCCTGAAAACATCATTTGCTTAATCAGTTCAATCAGGCCTGTGGAGCAATACAGGCGCTCAAGAGCCTCTATTTATTCTTGATCACACTATCATCATTTACTGGGGTGGGGTTAAGAACTTTCAAAACAAGTATTTACCATTTCCTGTTTTACAAAATTTTAGACCTGTCCAAATTCAAAGGTTTTGCTGAAAAAAATTGAAAGTGGATTTAATTTGAAAAATAGCCATTCAGTTGGGTAGAAAATATTGTGGTATAAGAAGAAATTGCTTGTTACAAATAATTTCTTTATTTTTCTACAATGTTTTCTCAATTACAAAATCACAGAGACGTAAAAACCAGGGATTAAAAAGGAAATGGTTAATAGAAGTCACAAGATACTTTTAACCTATGTCATGCTGTATAAAATCCCATACTAAATTGCATTTAATTCAAAGGGCTGGGAGCACTGATAGATTTGATGTTCAATAATCAAATTTTTTTTTGAAAATCAATTTTATAAACTACTCAGGCAGGAAAAGTACAAGCAGTAGGTGTAGACCAAGATCAGGCTTATCTTGGACTATACATCCTGCCCAAACCGGAATATTCCGGGTTCAGCATGACAAGGGTTAATAAAGCTTCACAATTTTTCCTTGGCTGATTTATATTAGAACATCTTGATTTGTTATTTCAGATATGGATGAATGCCTAGAGTACCCATGCAGTCAAAATTCAGTGTGCCAAAACTTGATTGGCTCTTTTGTATGTCAGTGCTTGACAGGATTTGTAGAAAATTCAGAGTCTGCTTGTATTGGTAGGTTAACTAATAAACTTCATTTTGCAACCTTTCTGAGGAATATTTTGGTTCTGATTTCATTTTACTAGTTTTAGCCCATTACCAGATGACAAATATTAGACTCGTCCAAATTGAAAGAAGTTGCAGACGACAATGAAATTTTAAAACTCTGTTATCTTTTCTGGCTGAAAACATGGTTGATAATGAAGAAATTGCTTGTAGCATTTTCTACCAGGTTTTCTCAAGCTTTTCTTGAAACAATATGGTCTAGAGCTTTCATATTTGGGTAGGTAATATTGTCTGATGATCCTCTTCCAAAAGACTTGAAAGAATAGCTGTACACTGAAAATAGCCCTTTGTTGTTTTATAAAATGTTTTACATAAGGATACATACAGAAATCATTAAAAAAAAATTATCCTCCAAAACAATGAAGTCTAGAGCTTTCATTTTTGGTAGGTAACATTATCTGATGCAGAAGGCCCTCTCCCAAAATTCTTGCAAGAAAAACTTTCCATAAAAAATAAGCCCTATATCGTCTGATCAAAAGTTGATATAAGGATACATAAGGATTTGTTTTTAAAAATATCTGATAGACAACAAGGCCCAGAGCGTTGCAAATTTGGTAAGTAAATCACATTGTCAGATGACCCTCGTCCAAATTACTTGAAAGAATAGCGCTGGAAATTAGCCCTATTTTCTTTTTTATCCCTGATTTTACTTACATACAGTTATAAATTTGGAATGTATCATATATGTAAGCTTATGATCCTCAATCAAGACACTTCAAATTATAGCTGTGATTTCAAAACAAGCTATTTTTTGTGGGAACCCAATTTTTATATAGAAATAAATACAACCATCTTCATAAATCTTTTTCTCCTAGGACATATGATCTAAAGCTTTCACAGTTTGCATGAAGCATTACCCAATCATTCTTTATTCAGATACTCAAAATAACCTCTATTAAAATGTTTATCTCTCTCAAAATAAGGCACGGAAATCTTAATCAAATATCTTCTCCTTGCTATCCTAATGGATTTTAGCTATAAAATTGTCTTTCATTGGTTTACAAAGAAGTTTGAAATTGATACACTTGTATCAAAATTAGCTGCATGTTGCAGGAAACTAGGTTATATTTACAGGACGAAGGAATCCTTTAACCCATTCCAACTCAATCCCTCCTTTTTTCGCCCCTCACGATAAAAACTTTGGAAAGCATTGTCGAAAATGAAGAAATTGCTTGTATCAAGCAATTTCTTCATTATCCATAATGTTTTCTATCCAAAAAGACAAAGAAAACTTAAATTCCACCAACTTGAAAATATCGTCTGCAGCTTCTTTCAATTTGGACCAGTCTAAAATTTGGCTGTGTTGGAATGGGTTAAAGTGTAGAGCTATCATGCTCTGGTGAGCGTGATAGGACGATTCAGATCCTTTTTTCATACTGCTACCATTGATCTTAAATTTTTACAGACCAAGATGAATGCTTGACAAATCCATGTCCAAGGAACTCGGACTGTATGAACACTGAAGGGAGCTATAGTTGTCACTGTCACAATGGATATTACATGCAGTCTGATCAGTTGTATTGTTTAGGTAAGGTATTATGTCCATTTCAAAATTTGGTAAACTTGTACAATTTTAACCTATTAACAGACAGCATCATTTTAGACTGGTCCAAATTGAAAGGAGTTGCAGACAATTTAGAATGTATCAATTTTTTTAATTTTTGCACCTTTTTGGGTGGAAAACATTGTGTAAAATGAGGAATCTTCATTTTCAACAATGTTTTCCCAATTGTTTTTCTTGAAGGGTGTCCAAAAGCATCATTGTGTGTGAATGGGTTAATATAATTCAGAAAGCATGTCAAAGTGAGTGTATACTGAAAATAGATACAAAAAACAAGGTAAAAGACATGGTGAAAAAAGGATGATAAAGATATAATAGTGGTTATAGCAATAATAGTCTTAAATATAAGATGTAGAGATGCTCTGTCTAGGGTCATGGGTTTGATGCCTGCTGGTGCTGCAAGTGGCATTTCAATAAACATCTTCAGATCTTTGAATTTTTTCTCTGCCAGAAATAAGTTGTGAACTATGGTGTTTGATTTCAAAACAATCTTTGCATAGAATTACTGATCATCAAGCATTGTATATTTAAATCAAATTCCAAATAAAATTATTAAAAGAAAAAAAAGAAACAATGAAAAAAGGGAAAAAGTTTAGCCCAATTCCAAACGACATATTTTTAGACTAGTCCACATTCAAAGAATTTGCAGTCAATAATTAATAGTTGATAAATTCTGAAAATGCCTATATTTTGGGATAGAAAACAATTTGGTTAATAAAGACATGGTTTGAATCAAGCAATTTCTCATTTTCAACTATGTTTTCTGTCCCCTTTTTCTTCAAGGACATTAAAAACAGGATTGTGTCGGAATAAGTTAAAGTAATGATCATTTCTCTACCTTTTCAAATGTATCTTAATGACACACATTATTTGCCGTTTTTCAGAATCATACATGTACTCCAGTAGTATCAGAGCAGTTAGCTACAATGGCAGCAGTATAACACTGTCAAACTTATCTGATGTGGAGGTAACACAGATTGTTGAAGCTGTCAAATCCTCTGTAAGTATCTGTCAAGTTTGACAGCTACTCTAATTGACAGATTGCTGGCCACGCCCACAGACCTCCGATAAGAAAGATTGACTGAGATCATGAAACAATGTTTGTTAACCCATTCCCACTCAGTGACGCTTTTAGACGCCCCTAAAGAAAAAAGCTTCAGGAAACATTGTGAAAAATGAAGAAATTGCTTGTAACAAGCAATTTATTCATTTTCCACAATGTTTTCTAACCAGAAAGTTGAAAAAATCCAGAATTTAATAAAATTTATAAAGTCATCTGCAACTTCCTTCAATTTGTGCCAGTCTAAAATTTAGCCGTCTGGTAATGGGTTAACAAAATTCATAAAACTAAAATTAAATCATTGATATGCAACTTGAAGGCAATGCTTATAGCTTGATTAAGCTCTTTTTAGAACATTAAGTCTGCCATCTTTTAAAATGTATTCAAGAAGTGTGGGGGTCTGCATTTCACTTCAAGAAATTGCTTGTGACAAGCTTTTTCTCCATTTCCACAATATTTCCCAAAGTTTTTTCTTGAGGGACCTAGCAATTAATCAAACAATTATTGTGATATCATCATCCAAATATCTGAATTTTCAATTCAATGGTTCAGCGCAAAACAGTTGTAACTGCCAATACACATATAGGCAGTAACAACTGTTTCACGCTGAACCATTGAATTGTAATAAAGTGTATTGTGATGTCATTTATGCGGTTTTATATGGATAACAGATCTTATTATATATTATAATTTACAATAGTTCTGGAATGACCATGGAAAAGCTTTAATTCATCTATTTCTTCTTCTTCTCATAAAGATTTGGAATTCCCTCAAGACCAATTCTACCGACATGCTTGGCTTAAATGTAACCAGTATCTCTAGAGGAAGTGTGATTGTGAATCTTACACTGTACATGGATACAAACACATCACTAGACAGTGAGAACATCTATAACATACTGATTAGTGATCCTACAGTTTGGACAATAAATCTACTGAACGTAGAAAGTATCATCATTGAAGGTAAGATGGGTTTTAGATCATTTGACCATATCCCACACAGTAGTGCTTTTTTACTCAATTAAAGGTAAACTTTGGAAAATATTGCGGATAATGAAGAAATTGCTTGTGACAAGCAATTTCTTCTTTATCCACAATGTTTTCTATCCTTAAAGAAAAAGATTTTTAAAATTTCATCAATTTTAATTTGTTGTCTGCAACTTCTCCAAATTTACACCAGACTAAAATTTTGTTTTCTGGTTATGGGTTAAGCAATATTCATAACCAATGCTTCGAATAAGTGCAGAGGTATCCTGGTTTACCTTTGTCTGTCAATTTGTCAATACATCCTACTGTCTAACCAACTTTGTCATTGCATTTTCCTCATCAACCATAAATTGCTTCAACTGAAGCTTGGCTTGGAAGCTACAGCTGAGCTCTGGGTCATACAACTTAGTTTTGGATTATGTGCCGTATAGTGGTATATCTTTGTTGCATTTTCGTAAGCAACCATTAACCAGTTCCCACACAATGCCTCTTTTTGACACCTATCTAGAAAAAGCTTTGGAAACATTGTGCGACAATGAAGAAACTGCTTGTTATATGCAATTTACATGCAATCTACCAGTACAATGTTTAAAATCTAAAAATACATAAAGAATTAGATTTCATCTACTAAAAATTCTGCAACTTCTTTGAATTTGAACCAGTCTTAAATTTTGTTGTCTGGTAAGTGGATAACCCATTCACACAATGATGCTTTTTGATGCCCCTGTAGAAAAATGATTTGGAAAACATTGTAAGAATTTGCTGTCTGGTAATGGGTTAAAAGCATTCACTTGTTTCTTGGTATAGAGGTGTATATAGGTGTCCTACAGAACACTTACCAAATTATCCCTTGTCATGCTGAATATAATCCTTATCTAAATTTACATTAAAATCAAAGGCCTGAAAGCACTTGAAACACTGGTAAAGGGTTGAAAATTATTTTGAAAAGTAAATTTGTAAACAACTCTGGGTTGAAGGAGTCAAACAGTAAGTGTAGACTAAGATCAGACTGCACTTATGTGCAGGCTGATCTTTGTCTATGCCTTCTGTCAAAACAAGAATATTTCGGGTTCAGCATGACAAAGGTTAAGATCTGCATGTTATCTTCTTCCTTTTTTACAATATTGCCTGGCAGGGTATAATCAGTGAGTTTTGTCTGTCTTGATATATTTTGCTTGATAATTGAAAGCAAATATTTCTCCATTTATACCTTCTTTTGAATGATTCTGTAGTTTGAAAAAGGAATCTGCTGAATGCTAAATGCATTACTAGACAACAAAATTTAGACAGGTCTAAATTGAAAGACGTTGTAGATGATAATTTCAAGTTTCACTTTCTGAAATTAGGGTAGAAACCATTATGGCCATTGAAGAAATTGAATGTAACAAGTAGTGTCCCATGATCCACAATGTTTTCCAAAACTTATTTCCTGGAGGGCGTAAAAAAGCAGGATTGTATGGGAATGGGTTAAACTTTACTATTGGAGGTAGCTCAAATAAAAAGGATTTAGTCTTCAATTTACTTTTATAGATATTGACGAGTGTTCAACCCCAGAACTGAACCGATGTTCTGAATTTGCTCAGTGCATTAACAAACAAGGATCTTATGATTGTATTTGTAACCTGGGATATTTGGACATATCAGAAGATAAGCCTGGGAGAGTTTGTGCAAGTAAGACTTTATAACATCACCATAATCACAATTGAAAATTTAAAAGTACTGATGGTAAACAGCCTGTAATAACCCTAAGTCCAGTGTCAGTGCAATATAATTCTCTCATCAAATACATCTCAAGGATAAATTGATTGACTGTTCCCATTCCCACACAATGAAGCTTTTAGACGCTCCTCGTGGAAAATGATGTACGCAATATCTTTATGTATATAAACCTTATCAGGAAAATATCAAATTCAGTGTCGAAAGAGGGACAGTTTTCTTTTCATCATGGTCAAGGTTAATAATTGAGGTACCAGCATTTCTGTCAGTTGACAAATCGGGGCTGTAAGTCAAATAATCAATCAACCAATGAAACCATTCATTTAGACCAGAAGTGAGTTATGAACTCAGACATTTACCACCATTTTGATTAAGCTTTTTTTGGTTTGACGTCTTAAAGTCTAATGACAACTTGTTTAACCCATTCCCACTCATTGAGGCTTTTAAATGCCTCCCCCCCTCAATATGAAAGCTTTGGAAAACATTGTAGAAAATGAAGAAATTGCTTGTAACAAGCAATTTCTTCATTATCCACAATGTTTTCTACCCCAATAGATAAAAATTTCAAAGATATCATTAACTTTAAATTGTCATCTGCAACTTTTTTGAATTTGGACTGGTCTAAAACATTAGCATGTGGGAATAGGTTAAGCTGTAGTTATGAAGTTGAAGTCACCAACCAACTTTTCGACTTATTCATTACAAACTACACGCCATAGTTTTTTTTAAAATAATGCCATATTATGCAGAAATGGAACTTCCTGTCGGAGTCAATAGGCAGGGCTATTGGAGTAAGTGGGTGTGGCTAGCAATAGATTAATTGCCGGATTAGTTCTGTCAATAAAAGAAATGACTTATCAAATTTTATGAAAGTGAATGTAGGCCTTTATCATCTGTGTCAAGCATTTTTTCTGGTTTGGCTTCTGAAATGCCTTAAACTTTTCCTGCTCAATCCCTGGTTTTCACATCCTTGTGATTTTAAAATTGAGAAAACATTGTAGAAAAAAAAGAAATTACTTGTAACAAGCAATATCTTCTTTTCAACAATGTTTTCTAGCAATTTCCTCTTTTCTACTATATTTTCTTTCCTTCTAAAGGGTAAGTTTTCAAATTAAATCCACTTTAAATTTTCGTCTGCAAAACCTTTGAATTTCGACAGGTCTAAAATTTGCAAAACAGGAAATGGTTAGCTACATCTTATCCAATTTTCCTACAACGTTTGAATTCCTGACCTAAGTTATACAAACTAATACTGTTTAATTGACCAATGACGGCTGTTGATCAAGGAATAAACTGACCAATCAAATCATTTATTCAGCCCGTCCTAAGCTTATGAACTCCGACATTGGCCGCCATTTTTGTTTACCTTTATTGTTGGTTTGGCAACTTAAACATCGTAACTACAGCTTACTCAAGCTGAAGATACGATGTTTATGTCACAAACCAACCATTTTACTTTTTTGTTACATGCCAGTAACCGTAAATTTTGCAAAATACCACTTTAAAAAATCGATGCGCAACTTCCTGTCGGAGTGGGCGGGGCCTAGGTAGTCAGTGGGTGGGGCCAGTGATTGGTCAATTATTAGTTGAACTGCCTCGTCAGAGATCAGTGGGTGTGGCCGTGATGTATCAATTTATTTCAGTGATAGATGATAGACATCAAGATCCCATACAGGATATTAGTGTGAAACATGATAAAGAAGCATATATTGTTGGTACCATGGTAACCTTCACTGTTGTCATGGAGAGAGGATCCCATGTGACCTTCACCTTTCAGTATGGAGATGGTAGAGAGGGGATTGTTGAACATGAAGAAGTTTTGTCCTTTAGATATGCTGTCAATGTTACACATAGGTAGGCATACTCATGGATGCTTAAACTGTTAAAAAAACTTAACCCTTGTCATGCTGAATAAAATCCTTTCCAGAATTACTTTAGAATCAAAGGTCTGACAGTACTGGTAAGATTGGTTGTGGGTCAATATATCTTCTAAAAATCAATGATGCTTAATTGATTGAGAAAAACAGGTGGTATAGACTATGATCATATTGCACATAGGTGAAGACTGATCTTTGTCTATACCACCTGTCAAAACAAGAATATTCCAGGATCAGCATGACAAAGGTAAGGACTGGTTCAACTTGAAAGAAGTATCAGATGACATTCCAAAGTTCAATTGAATTGAAAAATAAATGTAATATTGGATAGGAAACATTATGAGAAAAAAGGAAAATTGCTTGTCAAATGCCATTTCTCTTTTTCTCACATGGATTTCCTAAGCTTTATTTTTTCAGTGCTTAAAAATACAGGATAAAGTTGTGCATTAATAAAGACCCAGGCTGTTTTACCAAGACTATCCTGTTGCCTAATATATAAACATAGGCTTGCTATTTCATGTGCTAATCCAAAGATTAGTGAGAAAAACTGCCACCTGTGACTTGTGTTAGTTGTTGTTATTCTATAATTGATAAATCAAATTGATTTGCTTGAAGAAACAACAAGGCTACTATCTATCATGTAATTAACCTTTTAACACGACAAAATTTCAGACTGGTCCAAATTCAGAGAAGTTACAGACAATATTTAAAATTGTGCTGGCCCCTCCCACTAAATTCATTGGCCACGTCCATTGTCTCCGACAGGAAGTTGCACTTCAATTTTTAACAGCGTTTTTTGCAAAATTCATGGCCAGTAGCATGTAACAAAAAAGTAAAATTATTGGTTGGTGTCCTAAACATCGTAACTACAGCTTGAATAAGCTGTAGTTACGAGGTTTAAGTTGCTAAACCAACAATAAAGGTAAACAAAAAAGTGGCCATTGTTGGAGTTGATAAGCACAGGTCCGAGCTGAATAAATTATTCGATTGATCGGTTTATTCCTTGATTGACAGATGCGATTTGTCAATTTCTACTTTGCTCCCAAAGTTCTCTGTGATCAATGTTCTTCACAGCATCAAAAGTTGACATCGTGTGGTAATGTGTTGAATACCTTCTCTTTTCAGATACACTATACCTGGGACCTTCACAGTTAACGTAAAAGCATCAAATAACGTGAGTTCTGTCACAACCATGGACACGATCATTGTACAAGAACCACTGCAAACATTCACCTTGGATATCAGTAACCTTGACCCTCTATACACCGGTGATATTGAGTGTATTCTTAGCAGCTTCAATCATTACAAAGATATTGATATATCTGTTGACTTTGATGACGGAACAATGAAATATGTACATCTTGATGATTTTGATGATAGTTTGATAATCAAGCATTTGTATGAAGTTGGAGGATATGTACTGAGAGCTAATATATCCAACAAGGTAAGCTGGTTGATGCTAGAAACCCATGTATCAGCAGTAGAGTTAATCACTGGTGTAAAAGTTCTGACTGCCAACACCATAGCCAAGCCTGGAGATGTGGTACAGGTGGTTATTTCTACAGTAACTGGAAGTGGAGTTAACCTGGATATAGAGTATGGTGATGGGAGAAGAGATTTTATAACTAGAACAAACAAGAGAGGATCTACTGAAACAGTGCTGTCTATTGTTTACGAGAATCCAGGGGATTACATGCTAAACATCACAGTCTATAACAGTAAATCAATGTTTGTTGAACCAGTAAGACATGTCTATATACAGAATCCTGTTAGACATCTCAATGTCCTGATAGCACCTATAACAGCTGTCCCACCTGGTATTGTAGAAGTCAACATATCTTACATGCATGAGTTATCTCCCCCATCTGGAGTATCATGTGAGATGGTGATCAATAATATATATACAGACAGTGGTTATGTTACAGCTCTCACTAAAGGGTCCTATCTCACTATACAAGTTACACTGAATGAGCCAGACATATCAGGCTGGGCTGTGGTCAAGGTCAACTGTAGTAACAGGTTGTCAAACCAGTATATAGAGACAGGGACTTATTTACAACATAGAATAGACAACATTTCTATTGAAGTGGATCAACAATTTATTCCTGTCGGAGGATCAGTAAAAATGAACTTTACAATAGGAAGGGGATCACATGTTGAATATGCATATAATGTTGATGGAGGATTGAATAAGACAAGTCAAATAGCTAAGGACTTAATCATATATGACATGCTAAATTATACTCATACATTCACCGAAGCAGGACTACATGTTGTTTACTTCTATACTAAGAACTCGGTGTCCAGACGATCAGTTTCCACTTCTATCTGGGTACTTAAACAAATTACTGGACTAACAGTGGAGAGATACTATGAACAAAGTACTGTCAATAACCTAATATCATATGGTCATGGTGAAAATAAAACCATATTCCCTCTACAGAGGCCTATTATTTTTAATGTTTCAGTACTATCTGGAAATAACATCTATTATGAATGGAGTTTTGGAGATGGTAATGTCACAATCACTCAAATTTCTGTAATTCACCATTTTTACAGTAATGCAGGGCCCTACAGTATTCATATCAAGGCCTTTAACCAGCTGTATTCTGAAAGTGTGATTGTGAATATTGAAATGTATGATATTGTTTTGCCGAAGAAATTATCCAACAATGGACCAAAGAAATCCTACATAAATATCTTATTTATTCTAGAGTTGACATATGCTGGAACAGAACCTTGTTTTATATGGAACATGGGAGATAACTCATCATTTGTTTTATATGGTGGTGATAACTGTCCTTCTGATAGCCTTGTATACAACTTGCAATATTTCCATCATATATCATCAAACAACACTTCCTCTATTATACAACATACACATATGTATCAAAATGAAGGCGTATTTGAAGTAACTGTCACAGCATTCAATAAAGTATCCATAGGCTCTGTTACGGAAACTGCTATTGTAACTGGTATAAGCTGCTTTTACCCAGAATTGAACTTCATAGGTGGAAGACAGACAATAGATAAGCCAATCAAAAAACTTCGTTCTGACTGGATCAATTTAGAGTGCACTGCTTTAATCAATTGTGAAACATCAAATGTACCAAAATACACATGGTCAGTACAAAAGGTGAGTCAAGGTCAAACATATCTGGAATATAACCTTGACCCCTATGATACAGACATTGCAAGGATAGATAATTTAAAGATTTACTTTGAGCCTCAGTCTTTAGACCTTGGACTGTATAGGGTGGTCATAAACGTATCCATGGAGGGTGTTCCTGGTCTCTATACTGAGGAGTTTACATATTTAGATATCAGCCCATCTCCACTAGTGGCATCTATCATTGGTGGAAGTGCAAGGTAATTTAATTTTTGTAGTATATATGTTAAACCACTAAACAGATGACAAACTTTTAGACTGATCCAAACTTAAAGAAGATGTTGATGGCATTTCTAAGTCACTTGAAATAGAAATAGGTTAGAAAACATGTTCAGATGGGAGAAATTGCTTGTTCCAAGGAATTTCTCCTTTGCTCACAATGTTTTCCTTGATTTAATTCTCCAGAGGCATTCAAAATCAGGATTTTGTCGAAAAGGGTCAATCATTACCACACAATACCACTCATTCATTGTCCTCAAGAAATAATCTTTTAAAGAATTGTTCAAAATCAACCCTTGTCATACTGAATGAAACTATCGACGAAATTTCATTAACCCTTGTCATGCTGAATAAAATCCTTTTCAGAATCGTATTAAAATCAAAGGTCTGAAAGAACTGGTGGAAGTAGTTCAGTTGTCAATACTTCTTTTAAAAATTAATTTCACAAACAACTCTGGTTTCAAAAGGACAGGCAGGGGGAGTAGACTAAGATCAGACTACACTTATGTGCAGTCTGATCTTTGTCTATACTTCCCACTAAAACCAGAATATTCCCAGTTCAGCATGATAAGGGGTAAAATCAAAGGGCTGACAGTACTGGATGCAATTATTGTTGGTTAATAATTATTTCAAAAAATTTTCAGGAGGTATAGACTAAGATAAGACTGCACATATGTGCAGGCTGATCTTTGTCTCTACCGCTTGTCAAAACAGGAATATTCTGGGTTCAGCAAGACAAGGATTAAGAATGCATTTCCCACTAGTCTTTCAATGAAAAAACAAAGACTTCTAAATTTTCACCAACTTGAAATTGTCATCTGCAATGTCTTTCAATTCAGACCAGTTTGGTAATGGATTAACAGAGTGTTATTAACCCTTGTCATGCTGAACCTGGAATATTCCTATCTCCGCAGGAGGTATAGAGTAGACAAAGATCACATAAGTGCAGTCTGATCTTGGTCTACACCTCCTGCTTGTCCCTTTCAGCCAGAGTTGTTTAAATAATCAATTGTTACAAGAAATATTGACCCTCATTAAGACCTTCCAGTACTGTCAGTCCTTTGATTTCAAAGCATTTTCTGCATAAGATTTTCAATTCAGCATGACAAGGGTTAATTTAATCAGATTTACTGATAGTCAATCAAGGATCTGACTCTGATAAGCATATACGGAAAATTTTGTTTAAAAGTCTTGTCCACTCATTATAGAACGGATTGAATTCAAATTTCACATTGGCACGTAATATCAATTAAAGATATGCTTATTTTTTCTATTTCTTTTAAGTTAAGTCTCATTCCAGTGACAAATGTTCATTCTGTGACATGGAATCATTCAGTGATAGCATCTAGAATTTATTGATTACACTATAATTTCAGGTCAGTAAGTTATGACAGAGTACTACTGTTAGATGGTGGGACTGGATCCTATGACCCAGATGGGAGTTCTAGTCTAACTTATGAGTGGTGGTGTAGACAAGAACATGAAAGTTTTAGTGATGTGACATCTAACAATGTAATTGACATACCAACACCTGAAATGGTATACAACATAACAAGACAGAATGGGTGTTTTGGTACAGGTGTTGGAAAGTTATCACTGGCAGAGGGACTTGTTGAGATACCAGCCATTGTCCTGGAGCCATACTCTAGGAATGTGTTTCACCTTGTAGTTAGAACCTTTGATAATAGACTGGCATCATTTGAACAAACAATCCATGTTGTAGATGGAGACCCCCCTGAAATACATATTGAGTAAGTTAATGTAATGTAACAAGAAATAGTGATCTTACATTTTATGGTGACATGATAAAATTTTTAAAATTTCTGGAGACATTTTTGCCCCCCCCTTTTTTTTTTTAATTCTAGACTGGTCCAAATTGAAAGGGGTTGCTGATGACAATGAAAATTGGATTTGAAATGAAACCATCCTATTTGGTAGAAAATATTGTGGAAAAAGCAGAAAATACTTGTTATAAGCAAATGGTATGCTGAATAAAATCCTTTACAGAATTGAATTAGAATCAAAGGGATGAAAGGACTAGAAGTACTCATTGTGGGTTATAATTAAATTTTTTATATTTATCTTATAAGCAACTCTGGCTTGAAAAAGACAAGCAGATAGTGTAGACTAAGATCTGACTGAACATATGTGCAGATTGTCTATACCTCCTGGCAGAATTTCTTCAGTATCCACATTGCTTTGAACCCCAATAGACAAAGATTTTAAAGATTTCACCAACTTGAAATTGTTGTCTGCAGCTTCTTTCAATTTGGACCAGTCTAAAATTTTGTTGTATGGAAATGTGCTAACAAATAATGGACCCTTTAATGAATCTGTTAGAAATCTGTAAATAAGATGATCAATGTATTTCAGATGTATCAAAAACTGTAAAACAAAGATGAATCCATCAAGTGAGTTGGCCACAGTTGGTATTTGTGACAGCTGTCATAACTTGACTGCCATCCAGTACCTCTGGACATTGTATGTAGAAGATGGGAATCACTTCAAATTGCTGGACTTACACCCACTCATTAGTACTGGTAAGTCTGTCTGTCTTTTAAGAATTGTTTTTATCTAGATTCAGTATTAGAAATCTGCACATGCATAGCAAGCATATTAACCAATTCCCACATGACAAAATTTTAGACTGGTCCAAATTCAAAGATATTGCAGCCAACCTTTTCAGTTGATGGTCCATCTGTCTGTTTGTAAACCCTTTCCTCTCCTAAGAGAGCACTGAACAGAATTCAACCAAATTTTACCAAAATGATCCTTGGGTGACCCTTTATCAGATTCCTTCAAAGAATTTTTGATCGGATGAAAAACATAGCTTTAATGGGCGGAGCTTTAATGGACGGGGCTAATATCCATATATGGTAAAACCTTTACAAATCTTCTCAGAAACCAGTGGATGGATTTCAACCAAATTTAAGAGGAATTATTATTGGGTGACCCTATATCAGATTCCTTCAAAGAATTTTGATTAGATGAAAAAAACATGGCTTTAATGGGTGGGGCTAATTTCCATATAATGTGAAATCTTGAAGTATCTTCTTCTCAGAAACCAGTGGATTGATTTCCACCAAATTTTATAGGAATTATCATTAGGTGACCCTTTAACAGATTCTTTCAAAGAATTTTGATGGAATAATTAGCATGGCTTTAATGGGCTCAGCTAAGCTATTTCAATATATTGTGAAAGTTTTGAAAATCTGCTACATAGAAACCAGCAAATGAACTTCAACCAAATTTTACAGGAATGATCCTTAGATGACCCTTTATCAGATTCCTTCAAAGAACTTTGATCGGATGAAAAGCATAGCTTAAATGGGTGGGGCTAATTTCCATATATGGTCAAAAGCTTTCCATAACTTTTTCTCAGAAACCAGTTGATGGATTTCAACCAAATTTCACTGGAATGATCCTTTGGTGACTCTTTCAGATTCTTACAATTATTTTTGATTGGTAGGAAACTTGCTTGAAAACACCACTTGCTTAATCTGTACTATCTGGCCTGTGAAACAATACAGGCAATCAAGCGCCTCTAGTTTCTATCTCTTTGTCTATATAATTCAATATCTGAACGTATTTTATTTCTCCAATAACAGAGAACCTATCCAAATCGCTTTTTGAAATACTCCACAATCTGTCAATTTAGTAACCGATTTCCAAACAAGCCTGTTCTTTGATACCCTTCAAGAAACAGGCTCTGGAAAACATTGTGAAAAATGATAACGTTAATTGTAGCAAGTGATTCCTTCATTTCCCACTATGTTTTCTACCAAAAAAAAGACAAAACATTTATAAATTTTACAAACTTCAGATAAATGTTTGTGAAATCTTTCCATTTAGACTAGTCTCAAATTTTATTGTTTGGTTATGTGGTAAGAAAGTTCTTCAAAAAGTTTTGAACATATTTATGTATTGCAATGGATATTACTGTAATGCGATAAGTTCTTCAAATTTGTTCAAGGCACCAGTAGAATATAGAAATAAAGTGACAAGTTGACCCTATCTTAAGAATAAAAAAGAAAATTTATTTAGTAGCACTAATTACAATTAAAGAAAAGCTATACATGCTTTCATGTCATGCTATTTAACCAAGTATATTTCTGCTTTGGCATAGGAGGTATAGACAAACATTAGCTACAGATGTGTGCTATTTCATCTGTATCTACACCACATGTTTTATGTTTTAACCCATTACCAGACAACGAAATTCTAGACTGGTCCAAATTTGATAGGAGTTTGGAAGAAGTTGCAGATGGCATTGCAAATTGTGCTAAAATTTAAAAAAAGTCATAGAGGGAAGAAAACATTGTGAAAATAGATAAATTGCTTTCACAAGCAATTTCTCCTTTCCCATCAGTTTCCTTTGTAATTCTTCAGGGTGTATATATGGAATTGGTTAAGCCAAGATTGTTTCCAAAATGAATTAACACATTCACTCTCAGTGACGCTTTAAGACACCCCCAGGGAAAAAAGCTTTGAAAAACATTGTGAAAAATGAAGAAATTGCTTGTTTCAAGCAATTTCTTCATTTTTCACATTGTTTTCTACACAAAATGTTGAAAAAATTCAAAATTTCTTAAACTTTAAATTGTTGTCTACAATTTCTTTCAATTTGAACCAGTCTAAATGTTTTGCCTTCTGGTAATGGGTTAACAAAAGAAAAGAAGACCTATATCAGGGCCTTTCAGTGCCTTCAGCTCTTTGATTTTAACGCTGTCAATAAAGAATTTTATTTAGCTTGAAAAGGATTAAGTTTTCATAGTATAAATAATTTTTTATTAGATACAGACAGTTCTGGCCTGGTGGTGAGACCGAAGTCCCTGCTTGGAGGCTATACCTACAAGTTGCGTCTAAATGTGACAATTTATGGACACACTCCTGCTTTTACTGAATACACCTTCATCACAAATCTACCACCTTATGGGGGAAACTGTACAATTGACCCACAGATAGGTGAGTAAGGTGTTGTAAAAAAGTTATTAACCCTTGTCATACTGAATCCTTAATATTCCCGTTTTGGAAGAAAGTATGACGAAGATTAGCTTGTGCACAATGATCTTATTCTACACTACCTGATGAATCCATGTAAGACAGATTTGTAAATGTTTTGACAAGAAATAATAACTTTGAAATGGTTCAGCCCTTCCATTTTTACCAAAAAATCCTGTATTTTGAGCATCTAAGAAATATAGCTATGGAATACATTGTGAGACAAGAAGAAAATGCTTGTAACAAGCAATTTCTTCTTGTCTAACAATACGGGGTTTTTTACCTCATATGTCCTTTATTTCTAAACTTACACTAACTTTGTTTTGTCATCTGTCAATTTGGACCCATTTAAAATTTTGTCATTTTGCCATGTATTATTCAAAACAGGATTTTTACACAGCAAATGAAAACAAATGATGCTGCATCTATAAAAATACATATTTCATTTTTGCTAAAACTGATGAATATACCAATATACTTTGAATCACAGCACTGCTTCTGAAAACTCAGAGTCATATTGCTCTCTTAGAAATTTCAATTTCTAATTGACAGGTTGCAAGTCTTGCCATAAAACCTCTGATGAGGCAGTTCAAATGAGAAATCAAATTACATTAGTTTGCATGTGAGGAACATAAAATAAAAGCAAATAGTTGGTTGAAGCCCTAGGCTTAACCCTTTCCTATTTTGCTATAATTTAGATCTATCCAAATTCAAAGGTTTTGCGGACAAAAATTTAAAAGTGGATTTGAATTGAAAAAAAAAGACATGTAGTAGGGTAGAAAATGTTGTGGAAAAAGAAGAAATTGCTTGCTACAAGCAATTTCTTCTTTTTCTTCAATGTTTTGTCAATTATAAAATCACAGGGACGTAATATAGGGATTGAGCATGAAAGGGTTAAGCTACTTTTTTAAAGTCACAGAACAAATAGAAAATGCTTGACTATGTATGAGTCCAACATTCACTTCCAGTCAAAATCTATGATTTCATTGGACAATCATTTTTTTTTTTTTTTTTTTTATTTTTTAATAATAATGCAATATTCAAAGTTTTAAATATATTCCTACTAAGTGTAACTACAGCACATTCAAGCTGTATTTAGCATATTTTGTGCCAACCATGATTATGAAATTTTTATAAGGGAAGGCCAACCCACCTCCACCCCCCACCTTGAGTCTTCAGGCATGAGTTTTAGAAATCCTTGATATATCTCTGTTGTAATAATTTTCTTAACAATTATCATGAAAGTCTTTAATGAGATAAACTGACATAAATGTATTAACAGATGACAAAATTTTGGACTGGTTTAACCCTTTCCTGTTTGGAAAAAATTTAGACTTGCCCTAATTCAAAGGTTTTGCAGACGAAAATTTGAAGTACATTTAATTGAAAAATAACCATTCAGTTGGATAGAAAATATTGTGGAAATAAAAAGCTCATTACAAGTAATTTCTTCTGTTTTTATAATGTTTTCTCTATTATAAAATCACAGAGACATAAAACAAGGGATTGCACAGGAAAGGCTTCAAATAATTTCTACATTTTTCACAATGTTTTATTAAAACAAACTCTTTGAAGGCATAAAAATCGGGATGTTACGGTGATAGGTGAAAGCAATTCTTCCAATGCTTTGTACTGCAGATGCTCTGTATTGTAGATATGGTAGTGTCAGTGTTGTAAATCTTGCAGAGGAAGCAGTAATGTTCCTCTTTTCAGGCTATGCTTTGGATACAATATTCAAAATTCAATGTCAAGGATGGGTTAACCCTGGAGAGGAACAGTTACAAGGTGAAGGCCTTCTGTACCGGTTTTGGACACAGGTTAGAGGAGGATTGGACCTACAACTGCTGTACTACGGACCTGATCCATTCACTGCCCCGTCAAAATTCCCTCTTGGACTGCTAGAGACAGACTATAAGCATGATATTGTAGTCCATGTATCTGATAACATTGGGGAATTTGTTGAAACACAGCTAGAAACAAAGGTAGGACTTAAAAAATACACATAATTGTTAGAAACGGTCTACATATATGATCTTGTAGAACATTGTATCAAGTACTTTTGTGGAACCAAAGCTAGTTATTCACCCATTACCACACAGGCAAATTTTAGAATGGTCCAAATTGAAAGGAGTTGCAGACAACACTTTAAAGTTTATGAAATTTACAAGCAATTTCTTTATTTTACACAATTTTTTCCCAATTGTTTTTCTTGAGGAGTGTCAAAAAGCATCACTGTGTGTGAATGGGTTAAGGTTGAGGGATTACAAACATGGTATTGTAATAGATGTATAAGACACTTCTAGAGAAAAGTCTGACGGCTTCAAAAGTAGGGCTGTGCAAAGATGATATTTAACCACACAATGACACTTTTTGACGTCCCTGAAGATAAACAAGTGGGAAAACATTGTGTAAAATGAAAAAATTGCTTGCAACAAGCAATTTCTTCATTTTACACTGTGTTTCTACCCACAAAGTTGAAAAAATCTAAAATTTCATAAATTGTGGTCTGCAACACTTTTCAATTTGGACCAGTCTACAATTTTGCCATCTGGTAATTGGTTAATACATTTATCGAGGGGTGTGGAATTCCCATGCCCGACTTATCCAACACAAGTTTTTGTAACTGCTGACATGAAAAATTTTATAGGCTACTTGTCCGTGGACAAGTAAATACCAGTGCAAATCTTGGAATGGTACTTATTAGATAGAAGAGATCAATTATGGTAATGTTCGTATCTACGGGTAGAAAAAATTGTTTTAATGAATAAAATGCTGAGTTCCAGCATTTTTTCTTTAAAAACAATGTTTTCTCAAAAATTATCTATCTCCTTTTTTGCGGACAAGTCTGTTTTGATCCTGGACAAGTAGAAAATCACATTTTACTTGTCCAAGGACAAGTGGAGAAAATCCGTATTTCCATACCCCTGATTTATCATAATTTATATTTCTATGAAATATGTAGAAACTCGGCTAGCTATTACAGTAGGACAATACAAACATGATGTTGAAGTAAATAATCAGATACATATGGTGAGACACATTCATATTTGCTACACATTCATATTTGGTATACCATCATGGTTCTCTTATTAATATATTTCCTCACAATACTGCCAAAGGCAAAGCTTTTGAAAAATATTGTACCAGTTTCTTCATAATCCACAATTTTTCTACCCCAGAATGTAAAGACTTTTATACAGTAGGGAGATAAATAATTGTAAATAAACAACAAAAATGGAATATGACCTATCTGGTAAATGAATTACTAAGTAACCCTGAGACCTTTCCAGAAGTAATTGAACATTCACAAGATATTGATATTTTATACTTTAAGGTGATGCCCAAACCAACACAGAATCTAGATGATGTTAGAGCTCTAGCTGATAGTTCTGGTTTGCTGCAAACAATGAAACAAGCTGGTCAGGATCAAGAATATAAACAGCTGATTGTAGCTATGGCATCAGTCCTCAATGATAATGTAAGTGGACATTTTGTAGAAATGTTTCAGTTCTAAATGATTATATAAGTGGTCATTTTTAACCCATTCCCACACAAGCCCTCCTTTTTACGCCCCTCAAGAAAAATGCTTTTGAAAACATTGTGGAAAATTAAGAAATTGCTTGTATCAAGCAATTTCTTCATTATCCACAATGTTTTCTGTCCAAAAAGACAAAGAAAATTTAAATTCCACCAACTTGAAAATATCGTCTGCAGCTTCTTTCAATTTGGACCAGTCTAAAATTCTGTTGAGTTGGAATGGGTTAAGCAATGAAATCAGTCCTCAATGAAAATGTAAGTTGACATTTTGTAGCAATCTCTTCAGTTTTCAATGATAATTTAAGTGGACATTTTTAAGCAAAGACATCAGTTTTCAATCATAATGAAAGGGGAAATTTTGTAGAAATGTAAGTGGCCATTTTGTAGCAACTCATCATTTTTCAATGATAATTTAAGTGCAAATTTTGTTGCAATGACATCTGTCTTTAATAATAATGTAAGTTGAGTTTTTATAGGCCCGAAGGGTCGTATTATGTTATGGCCCCGGTCTTCTGTCCGTCCGTTTGCTTGTCCATCTGTCCGTCTGTTAGCAATTTTTTGTGTGCACAACTCCTCCTAAACTATCAATGGGAATGAGCTGAAACTTGGCACAATTACTCCCTATGATGTCTAGTTGTGCATAAGACCTTTGAAATTCAGATTGATTGAGTTATTCTTGAGTTATCTTGAATTATCTGCCCTTGAATTAAACAAAAATCACTATGTTTTGTGTGCGCAACTCCTCCTAAACTATCAGTGGGAATGAGCTGAAACTTGGCACAATTACTCCCTATGATATCTAGTTGTGCATAAGACCTTTGAAATTCAAATCGCTCCAGTTTTTTTAGAGTTATCTTGAATTATCTGCCCCTAAATTTAATGAAAATCACTATGTTTATTGTGTGCACATCTTATCCTACATTATTTATGGCAATGAGATGAAATTCCCCACAATTTCTTTCTATGATGTCTAGTTGTGCATAAGACCTTTGAAATCCAAATTATCTGCCCTTTACTTAACAATATAACTTTGAATTACAGTTTAATGTATGTGTGTGCACAACTCCGTTGTCAACTCCTCCTTCAAATTCTATTGGATTGAAATGAATCTTGCTAAAATGTATCTCTGATATTAAGTTGAGCATAAGACTTCAGAAATTCAAAAAGCTCTGGTCTTTCTTTAATTATCTGCCCTTGAATTGATTGAATTCAAATATCAAGGTCATTTTGAGGGCTGAAAAACCTAAACTGAACCATCGTAATAGTTTATTTGTCAAGATCTGTTTTCAAGGTCATATTTTTATTGCTTGTGGTGAATACTTTCTGTTAAAACTTGTTTCAAGGTCATTGGTCAAGGTCAATTGTATTCAAATTATAGAATTTAACCATTGTACATAATGTTGAATGATAAGTTATTATAAAGCTGTCTTATTTCTTAAGTGTAAACAGTATTATTCAGGTGATAAGATCTTTCTATTGACAAAAATCATTAGCTATCATTCAAGCTCAGGTTACTGACAAGCCAAGATTACTGACAAGCCCCTTTGGGCGTATTTGCCCCGCTCTGCTAAGCTCTTGTTTAACAATGACATCAGTCCTCAATAATAATGTATGTTGACATTTCGTAGCAATGACACCAGTCCTCAATGAACATGTAAGTTTACATTTTGTTGAAATGACAGCAGTCCTTGATGATAATGTAAATGGACATTTTGTAGCAATGAAAGCAGTCCTCAATGATGGTTTAATTTGACATTTTGTAACAATTTAAATTGATAATATCAGTGGACATTTTGTAGCAATAACATCAGTCTCAAATGATAATCTACCTGAACATTTTTTTAGCAATGACACCAGTCCTCAATTGAAAAATGTAAGTGGACATTTTCCAGCAAAGACATCGGTTTTCAATGACAATTTAAGTGGACATATTTCAGCAAAGACATCGGTTTTCAATACATTGTAAATGGACATTTTCTAGCAAAGACATCGGTTTTCAATGACAATGTAAGTGGACATATTTCAGCAAAGACATCAGTTTTCAATGACAATTTAAGTGGACATTTTCCAGCAAAGACATCGGTTTTCAATGACAATGTAAGTGGACATTTTCCAGCAAAGACAACTGTTTTCAATGACAATGTAAGTGGACATTTTCCAGCAAAGACATCGGTTTTCAATGACAATTTAAGTGGACATTTTCCAGCAAAGACATCGGTTTTCAATGACAATGTAAGTGGATATTTTCCAGCAAAGACAACTGTTTTCAATGACAATGTAAGTGGACATTTCCCAGCAATGACATCAGTGTTCAATTATAATGTTAATGGACATTTTTTAGCAAAGGGGTAGCAGATGATATAATAAAGTACAATTTAAAAAGTAACCATCCTATATGATAGAAAATATTGTTGGAAAAGAAAAATTGCTTGTTCAAAACAATTTCTATTATTCCACATTGTTTGCTGAAGTATATCACAGGGACATAGAAATCAGAAATTGAACAGGAAAAGGCTTCTGAAACTATGAGTTTGGATTTAGTATCCTTTGATATTTCAAAATTAATTTGGTTTAAAGTATGTAAAAGAATTTTCTTATTATGTAGCATTCTTTTAGACCTGTGTCTATCAAATTTGAAAACTGTTTGATAGATAAATACAGTTGAATACCTTTACCTCTAACGTCCCTTAGCTGAAGTTCTCTCTACGTCGAAGTTATTCTAAAGTCCCAATCTTATTACTCTTTACTTCTATGTATTTTAACCTCCATACATCGTTCTCTTTATCTCGTAAACTACCCCTTCGTCGAATCAATTGCAAAGTCCCATCACTATTTTTTGCACATAGTCTCACCTCTTTAAGACAAACCTTAATCGTTAAGTTCGACTTTTGCAATCAACTAAGTTTTTTACACATTTCGACGTGTCAACACAGTTAAGAGATAGGTGCGTTACAGTATCGGATAACGATTGCTAACTTGATTTTGTTTGATTGTTTGTCTACGATCTGATAAATTGAAAGATTATGTGAAGTGGAGACAATGTTACAGACGAATTTTACAATGAATAAAGAGGCATACCGCCCATACCGCGTAGGACCGACGGGACGTGCTAAAGATAGAACCGAGTAACCAATCTAGATGGATACTTGGGCAATTCAACAGGAAAGGCAAAATACAAACCATGCAATCGACACAAAGAATAAGCAATAATAGAAGAAGAAAAACAAACAAACAAAACAACAACAAAAAGGCGAAGTCTGAACAAAACTTAAGCTACGAGTGACAATAATAAGAATATTAATAAAAGAAAATAAGATAAATACAACGTCGTTATATCTTTCGTTCAATTAGATAATCATACTAGTACAAATCATTTGTGGCCTTATTTACCTACGGTATTTCGCTGAAATTTTGGGCGTACATGGAAAATAGTCGATTATCTACATGTCGAACTATCTCTAGGTCGAAGTTTTCTCGTAAGTCTGCTGAACTTCGAGGTATAGGTATTCGACTGTAATTCTGAATTATTTTTTTCTGAAATTCTAGTATCCTCTGATACCAGCAAATCAACATCTTAATGATAAATGATCTTGAATTGTTTTCTTCTGAAAATCTAGTATCCATCAGATACCAGCAAATCAACATCTAAAAATGCACCAATACCATCAACAGTTACAAGTTCTCCCAACCCACAAACACCACAGAGTACACAAGAAGAAGAAATGAACAGAGAGAAAAACACACAGGTATCTTTTGCATGCACTTTACATACATGGAAAGAACACATTTTACAGAGTATTTGTGTTACTTCATTTGATGGATGAAGAGACTGTTTGTTTTCTTTGAGGTATGAACCGAAAAAACCTAATCACACTGTACGAATACACGAAGCTGATTCATACAGTGTGATAAGGTTTTTCGGTTCATACCTCCATTAAAACAAAAAACATTCACTTCATATCTCATAATTTAATAGCTTGAAGCGAAAAAAGCAAATCTTTACAAATTTGATACTTTTTGGGGACTATTTTCTGTGGAAGCATTCAAAATAGCAGCATGCTCAAAGTTTTGTTCATGGAGTTCTGAATTTTTTTGCCAATCAGAATGCTTGGTTAGGATAGATAAAAATACATATTAAATTATTTCCCTATGAATAAATTCTAGACAGGTTCAAATTCAAAGGAGAATTGCAGAATACATTTTAAAGATGGAGAAAATTGATAAACAACTATAGATTGGTTGAGAAAACATTGTGAGAAAAGACAATTTTTTTTCAACAATGTTTTCAATAGTTACCTTCCTATTGTGTTTCAAAATGCTTGATTGTGTAGAAGTGGGTTAAAATAGAAGACATAGAAGATTTGTTTGTTTGAATGGGGTTTTACGCCTCTTTCAACAATCTTTCAGTTATATCGCGGCGGCTGGAGCACCTAACAATGGATTACTGTTATTTCTCACACCAGTACCACCATCACATCCTTTCCTAGCCTCCAGCTGCTATCCCACATAGGTCTACGATTATCGACCCATTGGTGGAAGACAAATAGTCGGAAAGGAGGAGTGCCGCCGGGGATCGAACTCAGGACCTCTAGATTGACAGTCTGACGCATTACCAACTGCGCTATGACGGCAGCTAAGACATTGAAGAAGTGACATCAACTAGGTAAACAGCTGAACTTTGAATGTAACTATAAAAAAATGATTTTGTTCTCTGCTTGAACATTCACCAAGAAGAGAACATTAAAAGCATTGCTTTCATTTTTACCCATTCCAAAATAATGACGCCTTTTGACGCCCCTTACTCTGAAAGCTTTGGAACACATTGTGGAAAATGAACAAATTTCTTGTTCTACCCTGAGAGTAGAAAAAATCCAAAATTTCTTCAACATTGAAACTATGTGTGGAAAGATCATGACTTGATGATCATCATATTAACCCTTCCCTGTTTCAAAATTTTGTAGACCTGTCCAAATTCAAAGGTTTTGCAGACGAAAATTTATAGTGGATTTAATTTGAAAAATAACCATTCAGTAGGGTAAATATTGTGAAAAAACAAGAAATTGCTTGTAACAAGCAATTTCTTCTTTTCCCACAATGTTTTCTCAAGTATAAAATCTCAAGAACGTAAAAAACAAGTGATTGTACAGGAAAGGGTTAAACTATAGTTCTGCAGACTTATCTCTTGCTGAAGACAAATCCAGTTTAGAACTGCACCAAAATCAAAGTACTGAAATCACTGGAAGTACTAGTTGCAGGTAATTTTTTATTTGTAAACTAATTTATAAACAATTCTTGCTTAAAAGGACAAACAGGTGATGTATACTTAGATCAGATTGCACATAATGTGCAGACTAATGTTTGTCTATACCGGCTGCTGATAAAGTTATATTCTGGTTTCAGCATGAAAAGGGTTTTAATACTTTATCTTTATCTTAGCTGAGGACTACAATAGTTCTGCAGTTGGCTGAAACTGATCATGTGACATTAGATGCTCTACAACAAACAGCACTGTGTTTGAAAGTGATCACCAAGCAAAGAAATGAGCTGTCAAAGGAATCTCAGGTTTGATTTTGAATAGCAAGGTTTTTAATAACACATTTTGGTCCATTGAAAATTGGCAAAAATACAGATGTTGGACGTGTTGGAAAATTTGGGAATTTGTGCTTATTTTTATACCCCCGCAAAACGAATGTTTTCGGGGGTATACTGGAATCAGCCTGTCTGTCTGTCTATCTGTGTGTCCGTCTGTCTGTGTACAAAATACTACCAATTTTGTGTCACAAACTCCTCCTTTCTAGAAAAGCAAAGTCAGTAGCTACATGTCCTTGTATTGTTAAAGCTCTCATTACACTGAAAGCACTTGTGGGGTATTAGTCACATACTGTGACAAGTTCTAGTTTGTGTCTGAATCTGATTTCATGATTTATTATCTAAAATCAAGTTATAGTTTTGTTCCAGTCAATTGGTGAAAAAACAAAAGGTTGGACTCATAAAGATTCACATAAGAAAATAATTTTATAGCCATTGGATGACTTTATACCGCCATGCCAAACTTCAGAATTCTTGTTTATAGTAAAATCTGGAATATTTTTTAACTTATTGTCTAAATTTACTCTTTACAGTGAATTTTGATTAATGCCTTCAATGGTTGGTGGTTATCAAGTCCCTTAACCCACAACCAATCAGTGCCACATTTTGATGCCTTGAAAAATATGACAATGAAAAACTTTGTGAGAAAAGGAGAATTGCTTTTATACATGGAGGCGGTCGTATATTGGCGTCATCTTCTCCGTCCGTACATCCATCCGTACGTCCATCCGTACATACGTCCACTTTTCTCTTGAGCACAACTCCTCCTAAGTTTGGTTAGATCTTTTTGAAACTTGGTCAATGTTATCACCTTAGTTGGTAGATGTGCATGAAGTAAGGATTTTATGGTTCATTGATTTTTGCCTCAGTTATGTCCCCTTAAAACTTAGTCTCTGGGGCTTATTGAAATTGCAGCCTTGTGAATGCAACTCCTCCTAGGTTTCTGCCTGGATCTAAATGAAACTTGGTTGATGTTATAACCTTAATTGGTAGATGTGCATGAAGTTAGGATTTTATGGTTCATTAATTTTTCCCTTAATTAGGCCCCCTTAAAACTTAGTAACTTGGGCTTATTGAAATTGCAGCCCTGCAAACGCAACTCCTCCTAACTTTTTGTCTTGATTTAAATGAAACTTGGTCAATGTAATTACCATAATTTGTAGATTTACATGGATCAAGTATTTTATGGTTCATTAATTTCCCTGAATTATGCCCCCTTAAAATTTAGTATCTGGGGCTTATTGAAATTGCAGCCTTGTGAACGCAACTCCTCCTAACTTTTTTTCTTGATTTAAATGAAACTTGCAAATGTTTTGAATTTGGTTCTGTCAACATAAGTAGTGTCTACAATTATTTTCGTGAAACAACAGCAAAGTGGCGGCGTATATTGTGACTATGGCAGTCTTGTTTCATATTGTTTCTACCTTATTTGGCACTTTTATTTCAACTTCAAGGCAATATGAAATGTAGTCATCAATTTTTTTCTAACTAAGATTTGCATAAAATTTTCACCTCATGTATTGGGTTAACCCTTTCCTTTGTAATCCCTGGTTTTTACATCCCTGTGATCTTATATTGGAGAAAAAATTGTGGTAAAAGATGATTTTGCTTGAAACAAGCAATTTCTTCTTTTCCCACAATATTTTCTACCCTGTAGATTGGTTACTTTTCAAACTCGGTTACTTTTCAAACTGCCCAATCTAAACTATCATCTGCAACTTAATTCAGTTTGGACCAGTCTAAAATTTCAAAAAACAGGAAAGTGTTAAATGAAATATAGACCTTTGAAAATTAAGCAGAGCCTATTTAACAATCTTTTTATTTGACCATTCTAACTTTTTTTGCTTGAATTTCATGGTAAAGATTTTAAAGTTGGAGAAGCAATACAGAACCTCTTGCTTTTCAAAATTATTTGAAACTTTAAAAAAACAAAAACTCCCAACTTTAAAAACCTCAGATTTTATCATGGATGTTTTAGGTACATCTTCGATGGTCACTTTTGTAATTATACAGCCTACCTACAAAGTAGAGAGGGGTATATCAGTTTCACCATGTCTATCTATCTGTCCGTCCATCTGTCCGTACGTCCCTAGACTTTTTCGTTTCTGTGCTCTAACTCAACAACAAATTGACCTATAACCTTGAACTTTCATATAATTGTTTCCATGACCCAAGGAAGTGCCCTAATATTGTTTTGAGGTCACTTAGGTCAAAGGTCAAAGTAACAATTGACTTTTGTTTGAAAACCATTTCTGTGCTCTAACTGAAGAACCAATTCACCATCATCCTTGAGACTTCATACAGTTGTTTCAGATGACCAAAGGAAGTGCCCTAATATTTTTGGGTCATATAGGTCAGATCAAGGTGAACTTTGATTGAAAGCAATTTCCTTGCTAAAACTCATAAGCCTTTGATTTTGGCCCTTCAAACTTTATATGCATGTAGTCCATTACCCAGGTAGGTGTCCTATTGTTTTGAGTCATGTAGGTCAAAGGTCAAGGTCATAATTGAACCTTTTGGCTTATGTAGGTCAAAGGTCAACTGGCTTTGCGATGATTCTAGTTAGAATTTGTTTTCTCTATTTTGCCATTCTAAAAGGCCTCACTTGAAGTTAAGTGTAAGAAATGATATTATGATAAATTGCTTCAGTACTTTCAGAAGTTAAAAATTATCGTTGAATCTTTCAGACATGACAAAATCAACCTGCTATATTTAAGGTAACTACTGTTGATGCAATTACTAGAATGACAGACCAGTTTACCAACATAATAGATGAACCATCCAGACAACAGACAAGTGAACAAGTAATTCTAGCTGCAGAAGGTTTGTAATATAAACCCACTACCACCCAAGAAAAGTTAAACTTGTCTAGATTAAAAGAAATTGCAGACAACAATTTCAAGTTGCTATGATTTTAAAAATCTTTGTCTCTTTGGGGCAGAAAACATTGTGAATAATGTAGAAATTGCTTGTTACAAGCAATTTCTTCTTTTTCACAAAGTTTTCCATAGCCTTTTTTCTTGAGGGGCATCAAAAAGTGTCATTGTGTGGTAATGGGTTGATTCATTATTATGTTAGAGTCATAGAGGTCTTTGACCATTTCCTGTACAATCCCTGGATTTTAAGTTGCTATGACTTTATGAAAGAGAAAACATTTTTAGAAAAAAAGAAATTGCTTGTATTTGGTACAAGCAATTTCTTCTTTGACAGGATATTTTCTACTACATATTATAATTTCTTTTCAAATTGAATCCAATCTTCACTGAGATCTGCAACCTCTTTCAATTTGGACTAGTCTAAAATTTCAAAAAGCGAGGAAAGGGTCAACTCATTACCAGGCATGAAAATTTTAGACTGGAATGGCTTGAAGAAAGTTGCAGATGAATTTCTAAAAGGCATTAATCAAAAAGTGAAAATCAAATAGGCCATTCCAACACAGTGACACTTTTCGACACCCCTCAAGAAAACAGCCTCTGAAAAAAATGTCGAAAATGAAGCAATTTCTTCATTATCAACAATATTTTCTGCCCAAAAGACACAACAAAAATATCATTAACTTGATATTGTTGTTGGCATCTTTTGATTTAAACCAGTATGAAAATTCCATATGTAGTAATTGTGTAGGATAGAAAACATTAATTGTGAGAAAAGAAGAAATTAGTTGTAACAAGCAATTTCTGTTTTATTTAAAGTGTTTTGTATGACTATAGTTTCAGCCTGCAAAATTGTAGGATTGTCTTTTAATGGGTTAAGGGCAGCTGGTAAATTTATCCAGATACTAGATCTACAGAAGAATTGTGAAGGGGGGGGGGTCATCTGCATTAATGCAGATATTACATTCTAAAACACTGCTAGCTTTGAAGTGAACCCATTACCAGACAACACAGTTTTAGACTGTTCTTAAAAGCTTACTTGTGTGGGAATGGGTTAAGGCACAGCAAGCTATGGGAATATTATTGATGGCTTTTAAGTTGTAGACCTAAAATGCTATGGAATCATTATTCCTCTCTAAACTATGGGTACAATTTCATTTTTTTTCTCAAATAGCACTTGCTTTAGTTACTCTTGTTCCTAAAAACTTTATTTGAAATAAAGTTATGAAAAACATATGTTCAAAATTGATGTAATTAAATTAGAGACAAAACTCTTGCTTTTGTCTTCAACCTTGGAATTAAGTAAGATTTCAGGAGTATCTTCATATTTGAAGGAAGTTACAAGTATTTAGGTATTGTGTAAATGGTTCTTTTAATTTTTCTAAACACCATCTCATGTTTGAATGTGGTTTGTTTTCTAACAACAGAAATGTTATCAAGTGTTGGAAATGTAGTTCTTGCTGCAAGGACAGAAGTTGCCACAAAACTGGCAGAACTGAATGTTAAAGAGGCAACAGAGAGAGTTGATCCTGAGGAAGTGGAAACATTAGGAAAAGATGGGGAAACCACAGAATATAATGATACACCAATAGTCAATGAAAGAGAAAACCGTGAGGTAAATGATACATTGGAAAGCTCTTAGTGACGAACTTTTGGAAATGTCATAGTTATAAGAAGTCACAGCTGACATTTCAAAGTGTATATAATTTGAAAAATAATGATTTAATATTGGAGAAAACATTATGGAAAAAAGGAGAAATGACATTTCCTCATTTTGCCACAATGTTTTTCCTTTATTTAGTTTCACATGGGTGTCAGTATGGCGTCATTGAAAGGTAATTGGTCAAATAATTTTGCCATTCTATGATTAATGGAAAGAATTATTCTAAGAATATTTATTTAACCCTTTCCAACACAATCATGCTTTTTTACGCACCTTAATAATAATAATAACAATGTCTTTATTCAAAGAGGCAAACACAGTTGGGTGAACCTAGTCTTCCCTGTGGGCCTCTATGTAAACAAATTTAACAATAATTATAGTAAATAGTACATCAAACAAAATATGCACATAAATTATTGTAAAACAGGCACATTATATACCTTAACATTAATTGTAATCCGTTTAGAAATAATCTTATACGTAACTAATACTTAGAAAGAAGGCATTTGAAAAGATTGTAGGAAAGTAGCATTTAGAAACTGTTTGTTTTTATACGCCCGTCGAAGACGGGACGTATTATGGGATCACCCGTGGTGTCCGGGCGTCTGGGCGGTGTCCACTTCTTTGTCTGTAGCATAACTCTGTCACCATAATTCCAATTGACTTTAAACTTGGCAGTTATATTCTTCTCATCAATACGGAGTGCAGTGCACAAGAACCATAACTCTACCTGGCCTATTTTTTGAGTTATTGCCCTTTGTTGTTTTTCATACTTGAATCTTGTCTGGAGTATATCTCTAAAAGTATTATAGCTATGATAATGAAACTTTATGGGTGTATAGATCTCACCAAGGGGGAGTGCAGTGCACAAGAACCATAACTCTACCTGGCCTATTTTTCGAGTTATTGCCCTTTGTTGTTTTTCATACTTGAATCTTGTCCGGAGTATATCTCTCAAAGTATTATAGCTAGGATCATGAAACTTTATGGGTGTATAGATCTCACCAAGGGGGAGTGCAGTGCACAAGAACCATAACTCTACCTGGCCTATTTTTTGAGTTATTGCCCTTTGTTGTTTTTCATACTTGAATCTTGTCCGGAGTATATCTCTAAAAGTATAATAGCTAGAATCATGAAACTTTATGGGTGTATAGATCTCACCAAGGGGGAGTGCAGTGCACAAGAACCATAACTCTACCTGGGGTAAATTTTGAGTTATTGCCCTTTGTTGTATTTCATACTTGAATCTTGTCCGGAGTATATCTCTAAAAGTATAATAGCTAGGATCATGAAACTTTATGGGTGTATAGATCTCACCAAGGGGGAGTGCAGTGCACAAGAGCCATAACTCTTCCTTGCCTATTTTTTGAGTTATTGCCCTTTGTTGTATTTCATACTTGAATCTTGTCCGGAGTATATCTCTAAAAGTATAATACCAAGGATTATGAAACTTCATGGGTGTATAGATCTCATCAAGGGGGAGTGCAGTGCACAAGAGCCATAACTCTACCTGGCCTATTTTTTAAGTAATTGCCCTTTGTTGTTTTTCATACTTGAATCTTGTATGGAGAATATCTCTAAAAGTATAATAGCTAGAATCATGAAATTTATTGGATGGATAGATCTCACCAAGGGGGAGTGCAGTTTACAAGAACCATAACTCTACCTAGAGGATATTTTGAGTTATTGCCCTTTGTTGTATTTCATACTTGAATCTTGTCCGGAGTATATCTCTAAAAGTATTATAGCTAGAATCATGAAATTTCATGGATGGATAGAGCTCACCATGTGGGAGTGCAGTGTACAAGAACCATAACTTTACCTAGCCTATTTTTTGAGTTATTGCCCTTTGTTGTTTTTCATTCTTGAATTTTGTCCGGATTATATCTCTAAAAGTATAATAGCTAGGATCATGAAACTTCATGGGTGTATAGATCTGACAAAGGGGGAGTGCAGTGCACAAGAACCATAACTCTACCTGGCCTATTTTTTGAGTTATTGCCCTTTGTTTTTTTTTCATGTTTGAATCTTGTCGGGAGTATATCTCTAAAAGTATAATAGCTAGAATCATGAAACTTTACGGATGGATAGAGCTCACAAGGTAGGAGTGCAGTGTAAAAGAACCATAACTCTACCTGGCCTTTTTTTGAGTTATTGCCCTTTGTTGTATTTCATACTTGAATCTTGTCCGGAGTATATCTCGTAAAGTATAATAGCTAGGATTATGAAACTTCATGGGTGTATAGATCTCATCAAGGGGGAGTGCAGTGCACAAGAGCCATAACTCTACCTGGCCTATTTTTTGAGTTATTGCCCTTTGTTGTTTTTCATACTTGAATCTTGTCCGGAGTTTATCTCTAAAAGTATAATAGCTAGGATCATGAAACTTTATGGGTGTATAGATCTCACCAAGGGGGAGTGCAGTGCACAAGAACCATAACTCTACCTGGCCTTTTTTTGAGTTATTACCCTTTGTTGTATTTCATACTTGAATCTTGTCAGGAGTATATCTCTAAAAGTATAATAGCTAGAATCATGAAATGTCATGGATGGATAGAGCTCACCAAGTGGGAGTGCAGTGCACAAGAACCATTACTTTACCTAGCCTATTTTTTGAGTTATTGCCCTTTGTTGTTTTTCATTCTTGAATTTTGTCCGGAGTATATCTCTAAAAGTATAATAGCTAGGATCATGAAACTTCATGGGTGTATAGATCTGACAAAGGGGGAGTGCAGTGCACAAGAACCATAACTCTACCTGGCCTATTTTTTGAGTTATTGCCCTTTGTTGTTTTTCATACTTGAATCTTGTCCGGAGTATATCTCTAAAAGTATAATAGCTAGAATCATGAAACTTTATGGGTGTATAGATCTCACCAAGGGGGAGTGCAGTGCACAAGAACCATAACTCTACCTGGGGTAAATTTTGAGTTATTTCCCTTTGTTGTATTTCATACTTGAATCTTGTCTGGAGTATATCTCGTAAAGTATAATAGCTAGGATTATGAAACTTCATGGGTGTATAGATCTCATCAAGGGGGAGTGCAGTGCACAAGAGCCATAACTCTACCTGGCCTATTTTTTGAGTTATTGCCCTTTGTTGTTTTTCATACTTGAATCTTGTCCGGAGTTTATCTCTAAAAGTATAATAGCTAGGATCATGAAACTTTATGGGTGTATAGATCTCACCAAGGGGGAGTGCAGTGCACAAGAACCATAACTCTACCTGGCCTATTTTTTGAGTTATTACCCTTTGTTGTATTTCATACTTGAATCTTGTCAGGAGTATATCTCTAAAAGTATAATAGCTAGAATCATGAAATTTCATGGATGGATACAGCTCACCAAGTGGGAGTGCAGTGCACAAGAACCATTACTTTACCTAGCCTATTTTTTGAGTTATTGCCCTTTGTTGTTTTTCATTCTTGAATTTTGTCCGGAGTATATCTCTAAAAGTATAATAGCTAGGATCATGAAACTTCATGGGTGTATAGATCTCACCAAGGGTGAGTGCAGTGCACAAGAACCATAACTCTACCTGGCCTATTTTTTGAGTTATTGCCCTTTGTTTTTTTCATATTTGAATCTTGTCAGGAGTATATCTCTAAAAGTATAATAGCTAGAATCATGAAATTTTATGGATAGATAGAGCTCACCAAGGTAGGAGTGCAGTGTAAAAGAACCATAACTCTACCTGGCCTATTTTTTTAGTTATTTCCCTTTGTTGTATTTCATACTTGAATCTTGTCCGGAGTATATCTCTCAAAGTATAATAGCTAGGATTATGAAACCTCATGGGTGATTAGATCTCATCAAGGGGGAGTGCAGTGCACAAGAACCATAACTTTACCTAGCCTATTTTTTGAGTTATTGCCCTTTGTTGTTTTTCATTCTTGAATCTTGTCCAGAGTAGATCTTTAAAAGTATAATAGCTAGGATCATGAAACTTCATGGGTGTATAGATCTCACCAAGGGGGAATGCAGTGCAAAAGAACCATAACTCTACCTGGCCTATTTTTTGAGTTATTGCCCTTTGTTGTTTATCATACTTGAATCTAGTATGGAGTATATCTCTAAAAGTATAATAGCTAGAATCAGGAAATTTCATGGATGGATAGAGCTCACCAAGTTGGAGTGCATTGTACAAGAACCATAACTCTACCTAGGGTATATTTTGAGTTATTGCCCTTTGTTGTTTTTCAAACTTGAATCTTGTCTGGAGTATATCTCTAAAAGTATAATAGCTAGAATCATGAAACTTCATGGATGGATAAAGCTCACCTAGTGGGAGTGCAGTGTACAAGAACCATAACTTTACCTAGCGTATATTTTGAGTTATTGCCCTTTGTTGTTTTTCATACTTTGTTTGACAAAAAATATTCATTTAAAATAACATCAGTTCTATTCAAACCCCCAGTTAATATTAAGCAGTGTGACGGGCGTATCTTGTGACAATTTGGCACCTTGTTTGTTGTTGTTTTTATTCCAACATTTTTCATCACTGGAAATGGCTTGTTTACCTTTACTCTATTCATGTATCTAATATGAAGTGATAAATGAATGATTTGCATTGTAGATAACACAGTTAAAAAATCAATAATAAATATCAAATATAATTGCATAGAAATAACACTATTGCCACCTGAATACCACCATGCTTGGTATGTGGTTTTGAATTTGTTTTTAGGACCAGAGTAACTGAATGATTTTCTATAAAATTCAATTCTCAGTTTTGGAATGCATATTGTCTTCTGATTAAAGGATCTTAGATTTGAATTACTCCTTTCAGTTAAAAGTTGGGACATGTGGCAAGGTGATAGATTATTAATTGCTTTATACATACAATAGCTTTTTTATATCAGTTTCTTTCTTCAAATTTCATCCATTTTAATTCATACAACATTTCTTCGCAAGAAGCTTCTATATTTCTGTCAAGGATTACTCGGGCAGCTCTTTTTGAAATTTGTATACATAGTTTAAAAGATTTGCATTACAATTACCTCATATGGTAGAGCAGTAGTCAATGTATGGAAGAATATACGCATTGAAGAACAGTTTTCTGGAGTGAATATCGAAGAATGGCTTTATTCTAAGGAGTAGATAAAGTAAAGAATTACATTTCTTAAGAACTTTATCTACTTGGCATTTCCAGTTCAGTTTGTTACCTACATGTATTCCAAGGAGTTTTTCATTTTCTGTAAAACTAATCTGTTCATTGCAAAGAAAAAGGTTTGTAAGGTTAGTATTGAGGGTTTGTAGGGACGGCGAAATGATCATTGCCTTTGTCTTAAGTGGATTGGGGAGCATTGAATTTCTTGCGCACCAACTTTCAATAATATTTAGACTATCTTGGAGTGACATAGCTACCTTGTGCAAACTACCGCCAAAAGAACTCATTGTTATATAATCAGCAAACAAATCTGTTGATACTTTTAGATGTAAAGGCAGATCATTGATGTACAGCAAAAATAATATAGGGCCTAGTACAGAGCCTTGGGGTACCCCAGTTTTAACATCTACAGGGGAAGGCAACTTGCCAGCAAAAGATACTTTCTGACTTCTGTCTACTAAATAAGATTCAAACCTTAAGAGACAAAGATTAAGAAAACATTGTTGAAAATGAAGAAATTACTTGTCATAAGGAATTTCTTCATTGCAGACAATGTTTTCTACCTCAATAGACAAATATTTTTAGAATCTCACCAACTCAAAATTTTCGTTTGCAGCATCTTTGAATTTGGACCAGTCTTGATTTTTGTGTGTGGGAATTGGTTAATTCATTGAGGAGAAAATGATGGCCAAAACACTTTAGAATTTTGACAACAGTTACAATTTTCAAATTCAACAGGAAATACCTCTACCTTAGAAATTCCATTTATAGGTGAAGTCAGTGATAACTAAAGCCATTGATGTAAAAGATAGAATCCTTGAAACATTGGCTAAAACAAGGGCACCTGGTCAAGATCTACATCTACAAACTGATGCCTTCACCATTCATGCTAAAAGAGAAGATGCCAATAAAATAGGTGAGGAAAAAATGATTTTAATTTTCGCAATAATTATCATAATACATAAATATTATTCAGTTCATACCCACTTTGTTTTGTCATCTGCAACTCTTTGAATTTGGACTAGTCTAAAAAGTTGGTTTTTAGGGATGGGTTAAGCAATTCATGTTTGACAGTTATTTTGAATAAATCTGTTTTTGTTTTTTTTCAGATACAGCTACTTTGAGTTCTGCCTCTGGGAGCTTCACTTTACCATCCAGTAGTATTTTGTTTCCAACAGAAAGTTCAACAGATCAATTCATAGACATAAATGTGAGTCATTTCTCCCAAAATGTGACCACAGCCAAAGCGCAGTTGGTAGAGTGTAAACCTCTTAATCTTGGGGTCACAGGTTTGATTCCTAGCTGCGGCAAATATGCTTTCCGACATGTCTCCCACCAATGGTGGAATAATAACAAACCTAATTGGGATGAGCAGCTTGAGGCTCGAAAAGGATATTGTGCAAGTACTGGTGTGAGAAATAACAGGAATGGTTAGGTGCTCCAGTGGCTATTATATGGCTACTGGTATAATATTGTTAAAAATGGTGTTTAACCCCAATTAACTAATCAATCAATCTGGCAAAAGTTGATTATTTTCCTCAAGAGAAAATAGAAAAATACCATAAGCATGTAAACCCATTACCAAAAATTATAAAAAATTATTAAGACTAATACGAAATTGAATAAGTTACCCATTCCAAACCAATCATTTTTTCTGTGACCCTCATGAAAAAGGCTTATAAAAATATTGTGGAAAATGAAGAATTTGTTCTAGAAATTTGTGTCAATTAATGGGTTAAATCAAAGATTAAGCTGTAAATTAAGTATCTTTTAGGCTTGAAAACCATGCTGGAAAAGAGAAAATTGCATTAATGGTCCTTGTACTTTGAATGGTTGCAATTATATTTTGTCAACCTGATAATTTTGAATTCTTTGTTACTTCTCTGTATTCCCGATGGAATTTAAAGAGAAAACATTTTCGATAATGAAGAAAAGGATTGTAACAAGCATTTTTGTTCCTTTTTAACAGGGTTTTCCAAGGCTTTTTCATTAGGGGCATCAAAAAGTGGGACTGTTTGGGAATGGGATAGCCAATTACAAGTCATAACAATTCATACTGACCCAAATTTAACCCATTACCAGACAACAGAATTTTCGAGTGTGCGTCCATCCATCTGTCCATCTGTAAACTTTTACTTTAAAAATCTTCTCCTTGGAAAGTACTGAACAGAATTCAACCAAATTTCACAGAAATGGTCATTGGGTGACCCTTTATAAGGTTCCCTCGAAGAATTTTGATAGGATGAAAAACATGGCTTTAATGGGTAGTGCAAATTTCCATATATGGTTAAACTTTTAAAAATTCTTCATCTCAGAAACCAATTGATGGATTATAACCAAATTTTACAGGAATGATACTTGGGTGACCCTCTATCAGATTCCTTCAAAGAATTAAGATCGGATTTAAAAAAAAAATGGCTTACATGGGCAGGGCTTATTTCCATATATGGTGACAACTTTGAAAATTTTCTTCTCAAAAACCAATAGAAGGATTTCAACCAAATTTTCACTGGATTGATCCTTGGGTGACCTTTTATCAGATTCCTTCAAAGAAGGATGTTGAGGATAATTGTTTAATTCAGTGCAAGAGATTTATCTTTAATTGAGTGAACAACAAAAGCTATTTTTTGGAGATATGCTTTGTTGTTCATGATATGAAAGATAAATAGAATAAATCATTCTATTTCTTAAATGAAAAAAAAATGTCAAAGATATGATGCCTTGTGGGGAAAATTTCTAAAAGTAACATTCAGTAGGGCGCAATGACTGAACACAGGGCTAAATCTCGAAATACAGTGAGTTTATCTTTTGATGATTTCACTGTTTTTGGTGAAATTATCGAGTGATAATCTACTGAGAAGTTTCAATAATCTACTGGAAATCATTAAATAAATGTTATTAACATTTCCAGCTGATTGAATACCCTGTAAACCCGTATGTATGGAGTACCTCTGCTAAATATGTCAACTCTGCAGTGGTCAGTCTAGAACTTGTGGACGGTATTGGTCAGCAAATCAACGTAACAAACTTGACCTCACCAATACAGATAGATATTCAGCTGGACCCTAGCTTTGTGAAATATGAACATGTACAAGTAAGTTTTAGTTCTTAGAAACCCATTCTAAAACAAAGCTGACTTTTTATTATGCCCCCTCAGGCATATAAAGTTACAAAATGAACCTCTTTCCATGTTTGAATGCGTTTGTGCGTGCATGTGTGATTGTGTGTGTGTCCAATTTTTGACCAGAGCAGGTCTTCTGTATTACCCCTTTGCTATTCAATCCCTGGTTTTAACATCCCTGTGATTTCATAATGGAGAAAATATTGTAGAAAAAGAAGAAATTGCTTGTCACAAGCAATTTCTTCTTTTTCTACAATATTTTCTACCATACTGATTTTTTTTTTAATTCAATCCATAATCTTCGTCTGCACAGCTCTAAAATTTGCGAAACAGGAAAGGGTTAATTAATTGATTTCAAATAACTTGGTATAGTTGTTCCCTTGATGTGTTCCAGTGTCATGCATAAAGTACTGATGGGCACACATTTAAGGCTACAAATGCAGGTCATGTTACACATACTTAGGCTTTTGTGTCTGTTACATATTTCTAGTTACCTGAGTTATAAAACACACTTTGACAGGGTGTTTATAATCTTATAAAGACGTATTTTTCCATTATTTCAAAATTAAATTGGTTATCGATTTTTGTCTGAGGTGTGAAAATCCTGAAATTACAACATGTCATTGGCAAACCATGGGTGACTACCGCCATGTTTGCAGCACTTTACCCAAACCCTGCTTCTGGTAAAAAAATCCGGTTTCACAGCTGATTATTCACGCCAAACTTTGGTTATCTCAAGCTTTTACAATGGATTGAAAAAAAATCGAGACAACAAGTGTCAACTGTACTTAAGTATATCTCCGTCAATTATCATAGAGTTTAAAGTTCCCTTTTCCATTTACAAAAATCTGAGGTAATGCTATAGCAAGAATGTTGTCTGCATCAACGTTGGCGTCTGAGAACTATGACTTTTTGTAATACCTCTGGTATTACTGAACACATTCACTTGAAACTCCAAATATATGTTCAATCAAAAGAGCAATCTTTATAAACAGAAGGGTAACTCTTAAAGCATTTTTTAACAAAATTATGTCCCTTTTCATTTATCAGCTATATATAGTCTGCAGATATTGAATTGTTATGTTTTAGGGTCATAAAGAAAGTTTCTTTTAAAATAAGAGCAGATCAATTCAAAAACATAGGAAAGGGGTCTTATGAGTTTTCATTCTTGTTTATATGATAAGGCCACAAATACTGTATTATTGAATTCTACTGAAACTTTCAACAGCTGTTTGGAAGTTTATAATAAACATTCCTCTCAAAATTAGAGAGAATTGAAGGACTAACACTGGAAAAGAAGTCTTATGTCTTTTTACCCAATACATTTTGTTTATGATGCAAGGTTCGAAAATATTATTGGTTTATGTTTAACTCATTCCCACACAATGACACTTTCTGATGCCTCTCTAGAATAACCATTGGAAAAACATTGTGTAAAATGGAGAAATAGCTTGCAACAAGTAATTTCTTCATTTTACACAATGTTTTCTACCCAGAAGTTGAAAAAATCTAAATTTCGACAACCTTCAAATTGTCGTCTGCATCTTCTTTCAATTTGGACCAGTCTGAAATTTTGCTGTCTGGTAATGGGTTGAATGGTCACAAAATGTTTGAATGGTTGTGAAGAAGGTTCCTTTTGAAAAATGGGAGGATCTATTAATAACACGATTCTTACTTCCTATGCTCAAAAGGAATTATCATTTAAAAGAAAGCATTGCAAAAAATTATTTTGATATGCTTCAAAGGTCGTATTATATTATAACCTTGGTTGCATGCCCAATTGTTGCTCTGTCTGTGAATTTGCAATTTTTTGTGTAAGCTACTCCTCCTACAATTTCAACAGAAACTTGCCACAATGAATCTCTGTAATGTCTTATTGTGAATGGTACAAAAAATTATTTTTATTCCTCCAATTGTTTTGGAATGATCTACCCTTGACTTAGCAAAATAGTGTAACCAATTACCAGATGACAAAATTTAAGCTGGTCCAAAATTAAAGATGTTGAAGACAACAATTTTTAGTTATAACTTTTTAAATTTCCAGTCCTTTTGGGTAGAAAACATCGTGGATAATAAAGAAATAGCTTGCCCCAAGCAATTTCTTCATTTTCTAACATTCTTATACCCCCCACAACGAAGTTATGGGGGGGGTTATACTGGAATCAGGTTGTCCTTCCATCACCTGTCTGTCTGTCCGCTATTGGAAATAATTTTGTGTCCTCATCTCCTCCCACATTTCAAGACCAATTTTGCTTAAACTTTACCGAAATCTTCCTTGCAATGAGAACTTGTGCACCTGCAATTTTCATTATGATTAATCAACTGGTTCAGGAGTTATGCCCCTTTGATTTATTTTCTTATATACATTATATAGATTAAATCATTTTGTGTCCTCATCTCCTACCACATTTCCAGACCAATTTTTTTGAAACCACCAAAATTTTCCTTGCAATGGGAACTTATGCACCTGCAATTTTCATTATGATTAATCAACTAGTTCAGGAGTTATGCTACTTTGATTTATTTTCATATATACTATATATAGAGAAAAAATCATAACTCCTGAACAGGTTGGCAGATTAAAAAATTAAAAGTGGTTCACATGTTTATTCCAGAACATAAACATCATGTTTGACGTTGCCTAAAATACATAATTTCCATTTTTCAATGTTGAACAAAATCCGAATTTTTTTACACAGTCATTGTCCCTCATTGACTTGAAATTTGTAAAAAAAAAAAATCCACTTGATAAAACTTGAATGGCCAACATTTCAATGGTTACAATTTAGCCTTATTTAGAAAGAGGCGGCAGTAGGGGGTATTCGTCAGCCCTTACAGGCAACAGTTCTAGTTTCCAAAGTCCTTTATTCTTTAGGGAAATCCAAAAGCGAATAGGTATGGGTTGAAATTACTATGATTTTGCTCATAAATGTCTTTTTCTTGGGGGGTGTAAAAAATCAGGATTTCTTTTAGATGTGTTGATCAATATAATAATATTATGAATGTTTCTTCTTATTTCCAGGCTTCTCTACTGAGCATTACAGACTTTCAAATCCATGTGTTCAAAGTGAGAAGCAACACTAGCAATACCCATGTCATAGTTAGACCAAACAACAAAAATGATGAACTAGAAGTGGTTGTATCATACAGTAATATACCAACGGAGTCTGATTTTGTAATAAAAGGTCAGTATTTTAACCCTTTCCGGTACAATCCCTTGTTCTTACGTCCATTTGATTTTATACTGGAGAAAACATTGTGGGAAAAGAAGAAATTGCTTGTAAAAAGCAATTTCTTCTTTTCTCCCAACATTTTCTAAGCTTTGGGTAGGCTACTTTTCAAATTACACCAAGTTTTGATTGTCGTCCAAAACTTCTTTAACCCTTTCCCGTTTTTTGAAATTTTAGACTGGTCCATATTGAAAGAGGTTGCAGACAAAAATGAAAATTCCATGCCATTTGAAATGAAACCATCTTATGTGGTAGAAATTCTTTTGGGAAAAGAAGAAATTGCTTGTGACAAGCAATTTCTTCTTTTTCCACAATAATTTCTCAAGTATAAAACAACAGCAACGTAAAATCCCATGTTTGAACAGGAAAGGGTTAAAATTGGACCAGTCTGAAAATTTCAAAAAGGGGAAAGGGTTAAGTAGAGTTATATACCAACCTACTGGAAAAGGCATTTGTTGAAAAGGAACTTTAAATTATTGCCCCTTTACTGTTTATTCACAAATTTAGACTTGTCCTAATTCAAAGGGATGGCAGAGGACATATTATTGAAAGTTACGAAAGGATTATGAATTATTTATAAGAATTAGAAAAATTCTCAGAATAATTTATAATGAAAGTAAGGATTGAATAATTTGTGTTCTTTTGTGTGTGTGTGTTTTGTTGTGTTTTTTTAATTCTTATTTTTTAATGGGGGGGGGGGGGTTAGTTCTAAATTTCATAGTGCATTTTTTGTTAGTTGTCAATAGTCAGAACTTGGCTGTCTATCAAAGAATCAATTTTAGAGGCCCACATGGAAGATTGGGCTACCAAATGTGTATAGCCTCATTGAATTAAGTCATCATTATTATTATTATTATAATCAACCAATCAAATCATTTATTTAAACTAGAAGTAAACTTTAAACTCAAACATTTGCAGATATTTTATGTTGGTATGGTGTTTTAAATGTTGTAACTATAGCAATCAATCAATCAAATCATTCGTCTATACTGGAAGTGAACTTTTGCTTGTACAATGGTTGACATTTATGTGAAGTTTTTTTGTTGCCTTTGCAATTTTTAAAATGTCATATCTGAAGCTTATTCAAACTGTAATTACAATGTTTAGGTAGCCCACCAACTTTTTTACTTATTTGTTACACATTACTGACCATAAATTTTACAAAATGATACCAGGGACATGTAAATTGGGACCAGGGCTCCGGAAATCCGATAAATTGCCGGTCTGGACCGAATTTTGAATTGCCAGACCGATTGGAATCCCAAAAATTACACCAAAATCGGTCCGAAATTTTTATCAAATTTCACGTCGAAATACTGATAAACTCGCCCACCATCTATCAAAATTCACTTGAAACCTAAGTAATCGAAGGGTTTCACACTTTACCTGCTGATTAAGGGATAACAAGTGTAAAAAATCGATAATTAGTTTACCAGCCGGTCAGTCAAATGCCCATCCGCACGTGGACCTAATTTGCAGTTTCACGCTTGACCGAACTTTGGGTATCGAGTTTTGCAATAGAGAATCGGTTTGACATACACACGTTCGAAGTCTTATCAAAATGGATTTCTAATACTGCGTCGATTTAGATTGCCGTTACTCGCGAACTTAATTTCTTTTACTGTAACATGAAATGCGTATATAAATCGAGACATGAACAGGCTTCAGTTGTCGTTCGTACAAAGTCGGAATAGCTCAGCACAACGCTTTTATGAAATTAATTTATCACAAGAAAGCGCGTGAAACTGGGTTTGAAATTTGTAAAAAAAAAGTCACGTTGTTAATATATGTTTTATAGTTTTTCATTCACGGTAAGAAACACAGCTGATTCAATTCAAACAATAATTGAAGATCCGCAGAGTACAAACAATTAAGTAGGCCCCTATAAACGAAAACGGTAGCTTAATAATATCGCTAGTTCCATCAATAAAATAAATCTTACTTCAGGGGTGGAAAATGTCCGAAAAATAAATCGGAAATCAACTACAATAAATAAATGACCAAGATTTGTGCACATATTCTACTCTAGGAAAAAAGTGCAACACGTGGGCGACCGACTGGAGTTTGACTCGTCGGTCTATTTGATGTACGTCACGACTCTGCGAACCCTTGGGGAGGAATGGACTGACCCGACATTTTTGTGACGTCAGCTGTGTTTTTCCATCAACAGACGCTCGTGTTGACAGAAAATCGACATGACTGAGTTAAATTAACAGAACTTTTGGTAACTAGCTTATGGAAATGGAAAAGTATATCAATACTATAATTAAATCGGCGGTACTCGGGAGGGGGGGGGGCAACTACTGAATGAACGATGAACCCTTTTACGTACAGGAAAGATGAAAAAAGGCGGGGGTATTCGTTTTTGTCGGCGGAGGGGGGGGTCGGTTTTGCCGGCGGGGGGGGGGGGGACAATTCCCGGACCGATTTAAATTTCCAAATTTCCGGAGCCCTGATTGGGACAATCAGTGCTTTATAGCTAGGGAGAAACCCTGAAGTATTGCTATAGCCTCTACTCAGTAGGCTTTTGTGTACTGTAGAAACTTTATACTTGTGATATCTCTTGTTGCTAAAACGTGGAATATATTATCACTATCAAAAGAGCATTCTATACCAGCAAGGGAGGTTACTCTAAATGTATGTTTGACCTATTTATTCCTTTTCATACGCCCATAACTCGGTTGGGTGTCAGGGGGTATTGAAGTCAGATTTTTCTGTCAAGGGATTCAATAGTTTGTTAGATGATTGGTTTGTCTATAGCTTTCTCCTTTCCATCCATTTTCTCCTACATTACTTGATGGATTTGGCTCAGATTTTGCACAAGTGCACATTCTGTTTTGGTTATGTTCCATTCATTCTAATCAAAGTTATGGCCTTTTGGTTTAAAATCTTGTGCATTCATTTTCTCTACAACTTCTACAAGGATTTGATTTGGATTTCACATTTGCAATCAGTATCAAGCAAATAAGTGCATTTTCTCTGAGTGATGGCCATTTTATTTTTTGAAAAATCTGAAATAAAGGGCTTTTTGCAAGTGCTTTTGAGGTATGGATCTGTTTAGGAATACTAACCCTAGTCATGCTGAACCCGGAATATTCCTGTTTTGGCAGGAGGTAAAGACAAAGACCAGCCTGCACATAAGTGCAGTCTGATCTTGGTCTACACCTCTGTTTGTCCCCTCTAAGCCCGAGTTGTTTAAAAAGTCAATTTTCAAAAGAAATATTTACCATCATTATGACCCTCCAGAGCTTTCAGTCCTTTGATTTTATAGGATTTTAATACGGCATGACAAGGGTTTATCCCTTTCAGTGATAATCTAGTTATAGCATTCACTTCTATTCACTATCCAGCAATCCAAGGCAGAGTGCTAAGCTCAACAACTTGAGTGGCAGTTTTACAAAATAATCCTGCATTTTGACAATTGGCAAATAAACCGCAATAGAAAATTGTGAAGAAAAGAAAAATTAATTGTTACAAGCAATATCTTCTTTTCTCACAATCTTTCTACACTTTATGACCATAGTTTTTTAGCGGTTTTGTAGAACAAAACCGGTATTTCAAATCGATCAACCGGAAACAAGTTTTCAAGCATTTCTGCTCATTTCAGCGCATGCTCATAAATTTGAAGTTAAAATCTATGTGACTGAGATCGCCTCCATCTTGATTCATCGCTGATGGAGAAAATAACTCAATTGCTGAATGTCAACAGCCTCCTTTTAGTCATGAATATCAAGGAAAATGGTTTTAAATTTCGACATAATATATTCATGGTAAATAGTCTAATGAATTGTCTAAATGAGAGAAACGATTTCCTCGCGTTTCAAGTTGAAACTAGGTCAGTGGTAAGTGGAGTTAGCGAATACATAAATGTAAACAAACTCCTAATCCTGTGTGTTAGTTTTGACCTGGCAGAACTGAGCAAATTTACACCCCGTATACACAGTACATTAGTATATGTTACATGTTACTACACTGTTATAGTTGCGATTCAAGTGCCTATTTAACCCCACCGAATACCTTTCGAATTCGACTATATTTTTGAAACGGACATGTAGTACTTCAATAGTAATAATAATTTGCTAAAAGCAAAAGGCTTTGTTTTCCCTACCTTTTTATCATTTAACATTTTACCATATAACCACAAATTTTCACTGATGAAATAATATTGAAGAAAACGTTGTGATTGAATCAAAATAGCGATTTCGGTAAAGGGTAATGATTGCTTGAATGGGGTTTAACACAACTATTAAAAGTATTTCTGTTATATCGGGGCGGCTGGAGCTTCTAATCATGGATTCCTGGTAGTACCCACACCAGTACTACCACTACATCCTTATCAGCCTCTAGCTGCTCATCCCACTTGTACGATTTACTGACTCATCTTGATGATAGATGCTGACATTATTGAGCACGGTTACTGATTAGCCAGCTAAACCGCTCTCAGGACTTTCAGTCCTTTGATTTTCTTTTTTTATTGTGTAACCTTTACTTTGGTCAACACTTAAATTAGGTAAATTTTGACATCTAGTAAGAGGTTAACCCTTTCCTGTGCAAAACCTGGGATTTTAAGTTGTGATTTTATACTACAGAAAACATTGTGGAGAAAGAAGAAATTGCATATAACAAGCTATATCTCCTTTTCCTACAATATTTTCTACTACATAGTATGGTTTCATTTCAAATTGTATCCAGTTTTCATTGTTGTCTGCAACTCTTTTCAATTTGGACCATTCTATAATTTTAGAAAACTGGAAAGGGTTAACCCATTTACACGCCCCCCCCCCATGTAAAACATTGAGGAAAACATTGTGTAAAATGAAGAAATTACTTTTAACAAGCAATTTCTTGATTTTTTTTACATAATATTTTCTATCTAGAAAACTGAAAAAAATCTAGAATTTTATAATCTTTAACTTGTCATCTGCAACTCTTTTCAATTTGGACGAGTCTAAATTGTTGCTGTCTGGTAATGGGTTAATATATTGTACATATTATGCATGAAATTTTTTAAGAAGTTTATTAAACTATTATTCCTGATTTTAGATATTCTACCACACAACGGTTCAAGTACAGAAAGAATGAACAGGACAACACAGACTACAACAGATCTTATAGAAGATGAGCTAAGATATACAGTCATACTCCCAGTCAGTCTCATACAGAAACATGGAACTGGATGGTGGTATCTTGGTATCAGGCAGTTTGGTATGTTCTATATATTCCTTACCAATCCCACTTTTTACGCCCTTCAAGAAAATAGCTATGGAAACACTGGGAAAACCCCTCAACAAATTGCTTGTGACAAGCAAGTCATTAATTATCCAAGATATTTTCTATTCTGAATGACAAGAATATTTAGAATTTCATAAGTAAAAATGTCATTTGCAACATCTTTGAATTTAAATTATGATGTTTGCTAATTGGTTAAAAATATGTGACCCTCTGTGTGGAAAGAGACCATCTGGAAGGTAAGGAGCTGTCAATCCTGCTCACCTAACACATACAGCACAGAATTACCAGGGTCAAGTCTTGACTGAACTCTTCTCAATCTCATTTAGTTTCAAATATTTGTTTTTGGGAGTTCCAGATGGTTTCTTATCACTTCACAGTCCACATAGTGCAATGTATAAATCAGAGATTGGGATAATTTACACCTTTTTGCAGTCTAAAATTTTATTGTCTGATAATAAGTGACTGCCCCTCGATCATTATGTAGATGATCTCACTTCCGAGCTCCAAAGCCATTTTACCAAGAGCCATGAAATACTGCCACAAACAAAGAGGGTACCATAGTTTTGGATCATTGAGGTCAAGGACCAAGCTCACATTTTGTACCTTGTATGTCATGTATTTGCAAGGGGCATTATCTCAATCTGTGTGTGAGTGAGTGCATGTCTGATTTTGTGTGTCTAATTCTTCATTATCTCAATCTGTGTGTGAGTGAGTGCATGTCTGATTTTGTGTGTCTAATTCTTCATTATCTCAATCTGTGTGTGAGTGAGTGCATGTCTGATTTTGTGTGTCTAATTCTTCATTATCTCAATCTGTGTGTGAGTGAGTGCATGTCTGATTTTGTGTGTCTAATTCTTCATTCTCTCAATCTGTGTGTGAGTGAGTGCATGTCTGATTTTGTGTGTCTAATTCTTCATTATCTCAATCTGTGTGTGAGTGAGTGCATGTCTGATTTTGTGTGTCTAATTCTTCATTATCTCAATCTGTGTGTGAGTGAGTGCATGTCTGATTTTGTGTGTCTAATTCTTCATTATCTCAATATATGTGTGAGTGAGTGCATGTCTGATTTTGTGTGTCTAATTCTTCATTATCTCAATCTGTGTGTGAGTGAGTGCATGTCTGATTTTGTGTGTCTAATTCTTCATTATCTCAATCTGTGTGTGAGTGAGTGCATGTCTGATTTTGTGTGTCTAATTCTTCATTATCTCAATCTGTGTGTGAGTGAGTGCATGTCTGATTTTGTGTGTCTAATTCTTCATTCTCTCAATCTGTGTGTGAGTGAGTGCATGTCTGATTTTGTGTGTCTAATTCTTCATTATCTCAATCTGTGTGTGAGTGAGTGCATGTCTGATTTTGTGTGTCTAATTCTTCATTATCTCAATCTGTGTGTGAGTGAGTGCATGTCTGATTTTGTGTGTCTAATTCTTCATTATCTCAATCTGTGTGTGAGTGAGTGCATGTCTGATTTTGTGTGTCTAATTCTTCATTCTCTCAATCTGTGTGTGAGTGAGTGCATGTCTGATTTTGTGTGTCTAATTCTTCATTATCTCAATCTGTGTGTGAGTGAGTGCATGTCTGATTTTGTGTGTCTAATTCTTCATTATCTCAATCTGTGTGTGAGTGAGTGCATGTCTGATTTTGTGTGTCTAATTCTTCATTATCTCAATCTGTGTGTGAGTGAGTGCATGTCTGATTTTGTGTGTCTAATTCTTCATTATCTCAATCTGTGTGTGAGTGAGTGCATGTCTGATTTTGTGTGTCTAATTCTTCATTATCTCAATATATGTGTGAGTGAGTGCATGTCTGATTTTGTGTGTCTAATTCTTCATTATCTCAATCTGTGTGTGAGTGAGTGCATGTCTGATTTTGTGTGTCTAATTCTTCATTATCTCAATCTGTGTGTGAGTGGGTGCATGTCTGATTTTGTGTGTCTAATTCTTGTCCTGAGCATATCTTCTACATTTACCTGTTCCCACATAGCAAAATAGAGACTGGTCCAAATTGAAAGAAACTGCAGACAACTATTTCAAGTTTATGAAATTTTATTTATTATTTTCCTCTTTTTGGATCGTAAACATTGTGGATAGTAAAGAAATTGCTTGTCATTTTCCACAATGTTTTCTACAGCTCTTTTCTTGAGACGCTTAAAAAGGCACGATTGTGTAGGAATGGGTTAATAGATGAATTTCAAAATTAATTGGCATATCTGTTCTCCTTGAAGAGTTATAGTGTCGTGCATGAAGTTTTGTTGAATACTTCCAAGCTTGAGGTCACAACAGAAGGTCATGTGGCAAGCAATTATGCGAAGGGGGGAATCCATGTATGTGACCCATTTCTAGTTATGTCATAACAAATTATTGTTTGAAAATATTTTTTGTACTTTAACCTTTTCCCATTTTTAGCTCAGCTGTTTTCAGAGAAAACCTGAGGTATTGTGATCACCTGAGCATCATTCTCGTTGGTGTTGGTGTTTGCGTGACAAACTTTAACCTTGGTCATATCTCTGTTATTATTGAAGATATCCTCATGAAACTTGACATGTGTATTGACCATCACAAAAGCTATCTAGACTATCAAGGGGCATAACTCTAAAAGCATTTTTGTAAGAGTTATGCCCCTTTTTCGACTTAGAAATTTTGCATTATCCAGCACCTGCAGCTGAGCGTTGGCACCCGTGGGCGGTGCTCTTGTTGAAATTTTATACTTGTCCAAATTGAAAGAGGTTGCAGAAGACGGTAAAAACTGGATGCAATTTTAACTATCCTATGTAGTAGAAAATATTTTGGTAATTGAAGAAATTGCTTGTTAAAAGCAATTTCTTCTTTTGCCACAATGTTTTCTCAAGTATAAAATAACAATGACTTTAAGTCCTGGCTTGTACTCAAATTGCATTTGAACTTAGTTGCTTCTGACACTATTTTTGATTTACATAAATTAACCCATTCCCTACCAATGACGCTTTTTTTTCCTCAAAAAAAAAAAAAAACAATTTGGAAAACTTTGTAAATAATGAAGAAACTTCTTGAAACAAACATTTTCTTCATTTTCCACATTGTTTTCTACCCTGATAGTTGAAAAAATCTAAAATTTCATAAACTTTGAATTTGGACCGTCTAATATTGTGCTCTCTGGTTATAGGCGAACCCTTGTCATGCTGATCCCGGAATATTCCTGTTTTGACAATGGCTTTGGCAGGTGTATAGACTAAGATCAGCCAGCACAGACGTGTAGTCTGATCTTAGCCTACACTACCTGATCACTGTTGTTGTTTTAAGAGAAATATTTGAATGCAAGATGGATCTAATTTTGTAAAAAATTTTCAATTATTGTAAAAAGAGGAAAAATATTCAGCAGGACAAAGGTTAAGGATCTCTGTGGGGATGTCTTGGCTTCATTTGGAGTTTTACACAGAATTTTTTAACCTTTTCCAGCATGACAAAATATTAGACTCAAAGAAGTTGCAGAAAGCTATTTCAAATTGTTGGAATTTTAGGAATCTTCGTCTTTTTGGGTAGAAAGCATTCTGAATAATTGAGAAAATGCTAGTGACAAGTAATTCCTTTATCTGCAGCAAAAATTAAATTCTTTGTATATGTTAAGTCATTAGTTCCTGGAGGCTGGGCTATGTATTAAAAATGACATGCAACTATATATACACCTGTATATGAGAAATATCTTTATTTTCAACAATGTTTTCCTAGCTTTATACTTGAAGTGGGTAAAAAAGCAGGACCCTATGGGTTTAGGGTAGAAGAATATGAAAAATAGCTTAAAATTGAGATTTTGTGGGTACAATTATTCTTTTTTATCTTTCTTAAAGATTTTCCCTGGAAAGAATGATGAGGTAATGGTTAGGTGCTTCTGGCACCAAGATATGAATGAAATACCTTGAAAAGTTGCATTGTACCCAATTCAAGCAATCAGCTAAAAGGTTTTCAACACCTCTTCACAGTTTAGTAAAAACTATGGAAGATATATATATTTCGTCAACATTAGCCCTTCAGGAGTGTTTATTTTGCTCTGCAAAGCTCTGGTTGGATTTGCTCTACCTCTAAAGGCAATTGACCTAGAACCATAATACTTCATAAGAAATTTGCCAATTGTCAAAGAAAGTTCTGTGAGAAATTTGACAAAAATTTCTGTGCTCTTGCTTAACTCCTTTTAAGAACCATCAAGAAAAAAGATTTGGAAACCTTTGTGAAAATGAAGAAATTGCTTGTATCAAGCAATTTCTTCATTATCCACAATGTTTTCTATCCAATAAGACAAAAGTATGTTAAATTCCATCAACTTGAAATTGTTTTCTGCAGCTTCTTTTGAATTTGGAGCAGTCTAAAATTATATTGTCTGGAAATTGATTCTTTGTACAAAATGCAAGATATGGATGAGCCTTATCATTTTGGGGTCACAGAGATTAAAAAATGCCTATTAATTTTGAAAAAACTGACAAGACTCTCGGGCAATTTCCTTTACAACAAATAGCTTAGTTAGCTTCTTTGGTAGCAGTAGAATTTAAAAATTCTTTGCCTGTTAGGGTAGTAAACATTCTGGAGATTGAAGAAATAGCTTCAGTCATGCAATTTTTTCTTCTTTGTCCACAATGTTTTCCAAAGCTTCTTTCTTGAGGGGCTTCATATAAAAACTTAACTGTGTTATAGAGAGTATAATTTACACATGTGAAATACAGGAATGTACCTCGCTGCTCAAGCCAGCTATTGTGATCACCTTTATCTGGCATCCGTCCATCATGTGTTGTCCGTCAATAATTTCTTTTAAACTCTTAAACCATTGGGCCAACTTTAATCAAATTCGGCAGAAATTTTCCTTCATATAATAATCTAAAAGAAATGAAATCCATTAAAAAGTCTGGTTGCCATAGTAACAAAAGTGAAATTTTTAAATAACCTTAAAAATCTTTTGCTCCTTACCTAGAAGGCATAGAGCCTAGACAATTTGTATGAAGCATCAGTTTATTGACCTCTTTCAAAATAGATAACATAATGATCCTTGGGTCCCCAGGGACAGAACCCCAGGGGGCTGGGGTTTATATTGAAATAAAGAACGATTTTCAAACAACATCCCCTCCCAAACGACTGGGCCAATTTTAACTGAATATGGTAGAAATGTTCCTTAGGTGGACCCCTCTATAATAAGCTAAAAGAAACGAGATCTATTTAAACTCTGGTTGCCATGGCAACAAAAATGAAATTTTAGAATAACCTTAAAAATCTCCTCCTGACCCAGAAGGCATAGAGCCTTGATATTTTGCAAGAAGCATCAGTATATTGCCCTCTTTCAAAATAACTAAAATCATGATCCTCCAGTCCCAAGAGGAAGAGCCCAAGGGCGATGGGGTTTATATAGAAATAAAGAACGATTTTTAAACAACATCTCCTCCAAAACCACTGGGCCAATTTGAACCAAATTTGGCAGAAATGTTCCTTAGCTGGTCCCCTTTAAAAATAGCTAAAAAATTTGAAATTCATTTAAAATAATTTTAAAAATCTTCTTCTTCTGACCATGAGGGCTTAGAGCCTTGATAATTTGCATGAAAGATCAGTGTATTGACCTCTTTCAAAATAACTTAAATCATGATCCTCGGGTCCCCAGAAGCAGAGCCAAAAGGGGTGTGGTTTATTTAGAAATAAAGAATAATTTTTAAAGGACATCTCATCCCACATCACTGTGCACAAGTGAACCAAATTTGGTAGAAATGTTCCAATCGTAGTCCACTTTAAAAATAGCTTAAAGAATTGAAATCTGTTTAAACTCTGGTTTCCATGGCAACTAAAGTGAAATTTTAAAATAATCTTTTGAAATCTTCTCCTCCTGTTCCAGACCGCCTAGAGCCTTGATATTTTACATGAAGCATCAGTGTGTTGACCTCTTTCAAAATAGAAAAAATCATGATCCTCTGGTCCCCATTGATGGAGCTCAAGGAGGGTGGGGTTTATATTGAATGTAAGAACGATTTTTAAACAACATCTCCTCCAAAACCACTGGGACAATTTGAACCAATTTTGGCAGAAATGTTCCTTAGGTGGTCCCCTTTAAAAATAGCTGAAAGAATTGAAATTCATTTAAAATAATTTTTAAAAACTTCTACTTCTGACCATGAGGGCTTAGAGCCTTGATATTTTACATGAAGCATAAGTGTATTGACCTCTTTCAAAATAGCTTAAATCATGATCCTCCGGTCCCCATTGACAGAGCCCCAGGGGGATGGGGTTTATATTGAATGAAAGAACAATTTTAAAACAACTTCTCCTCCCAAACCACTGGGCCAATTTGAACCAAATTTAGCCTAAATGTTCCTAAGGCTCCCCTCTAAAAATAGCTGAAAGAATTGAAATCTGTTAAAACTCTGGTTGCCATGGCAACAAAATTTTAAAATAATCTTCAAAAATCTTTTCCTCATGAACCAGATGGCTTAGAGACTTGATATTTTGCATGAAGCATCAGTATATTGACCTTTTTCAAAATGGCTAAAATCATGATCCTCAGTTCCCCAGGGGCGGGACCGGGTGGGGGGGGGTTATTTGCGTGAAGCATCAGTTCACTGACTTCTTTCTTATTTCTGAAATTTTAACCCATGGATCTAGAGAGAGGATTTTTGGGAGAGGGAGTTTTCTCCTTCTATCAAATTTGCCCTAAAGCTTCGGAATTTGTAAATTAGACTTTTGGATCCCCAGGTACAGAGTCTATATATGTTTAAAGTATGGCCCACTTGTATCATAATCCTAACCATAACAATAAATTAAACTGTTGGAAGAAAAAGAGCTTTTATCTCTGGTGAGGGCCCCAGGGCCAACAGCCCTTTTGTTTGTCTTGTAGAGCAGCAAGGGTCTTTGAGGTGCTCCTGTAAGGAATATTTTGTATACAAACATGTGTACAATGTCATTTGTATCTACATGTATTGACTGATTACTCTTGTTTCTCAGGAAAATATTACATTGCATTGAAGCTTTTTGACGCTCCTGAAGAAGAACAACTCAAAAAACATTGTGTAAAATGATGCAATCACTTTATTTTCAACAATGTTTTCTTCCCAGAAAATTGAACAAAATTGGACTTAAAATTGTTGTCTGCAGCCCCTGTCAATTCGGACCAGACTAATATTTGGCTATCTGGTAACTGGTTAATGAAGGACCCTCCTGGGAGTGTCTTGGTTCTATTCTGGGAGTTTTAGACAGAAAGCTCATTTAGCGCTTTGTTGTAGTATATGATACCCAAATGGAATACAAAGTTGAAACACCTAAACGCTTAACCCAGTCTCGCCTTTTTACTTCCCTCAAGGAAATAGTGAATGAAAACAATGTGGAAAATGAAGAAATTGCTTTGTACAAATAATGTCTTCAGTTTTTACAATTTTTTCTATCCAAAAAGCCACAGATTTTTAAAAAAATTCACAGAAATGTGAAATTCGTGTTACAAATGTGTGTCTTGAAAATCTTTCAATTTTGAACAGTCTTAATAATTTCACGTGGGAATGAGTTAAGACAGTTATTTGAAAGGTCACACTTGGAGAATTTAACTGGAATATTTTTCATGCTATTTATCCCAATGATGCTTTAGATGAACAGTAATATCAGCATGGAAAGTTTCATCTGGAAAACATTGTGAGAAAAGGAGAAATTGCTTATCATTAGCAATTTCTCCTTTTCTAACAATGTGTTTTACTCTTTTTGGCACTTGTTTTTCAATTTTAGCACAATTTGAAATGTCATCTGCAAATTCTTTCAATTTCGAGCAGTCTAAAATTTTGTAATCTGGTAGTTTATGAATTATAGATTGCCAATACATAGTAATGAGATTATCATTGATGATAGAGTAAAAGACAAATTGTGGACAAGTCCAAATTAATGGGATTTTCAGAGTCTGAAAGCAAGTAAAATTCATGGCCCAAGAGATGATTAATATGCTATAAGGAGTTAAAACCAATGGCTTACATTAAGGAAAAGGCTGCTCACTTGTATTTGGACGCGATTTCAATGCAGCCCCACCAGAGATATGATTTGCTGACCTGAGAAATCTCTTTAGCATGGTTTATTATGCTCCCCAAAAAATTTGGGGGGGGGGAGCATATAGCTGCCGGCTTGTGCGTGCGTGCGTCCGTCCGACGTCAAATGTCAGGAACCCCTGGGCCTAATTGGATGAAACTTCATATAATCTTCCTAGGAAATTTCCAAGACACCTGTTTTGAATTTTCTCAATTCAAGGCTGCATCATGAAAAGGGGCCTTAATGTACAAATAAGTTTTTTGCCAATTTCTCCTAGTCTTATTGTCAGAATTTTATCAAATTTCATATTTGAGTAGCAAATCAGATCCTCTTGACCTTAAACTATTGAAAATTTACGTTTAAAAAAACATGTCATGGGAAAAGGGGCCTTAATGATATTTGCTTTACGTAAGCTCTCTTTTTGTCCTGCAAAAAACTTATATTGGCCATAACTTTTGATTGGTTACAGAATGATATAGTCTTCATATTTCACATGTGCATTGCTTGTGACAAACCCTTTTTGCTTTCCCCGGTTTTGGAATTGAGAACTCGTAACGGAAAAAGGGGACTTATTGTAAAATATATTTTTCTCAAATTTCTCCTAGTCTAATGGTCAGAATTTGATGAAATTTCATATTTGAGTAGCAAATCAGATGCCCATGAACTATTTGAAATTTGCGGAAATAAGATGTGTCGTGGAAATAGGGGGCTTAATGTTTGATAGCTTCGTAGAAATAGGGGGCTTAATGTTTGATAGCTTTCAGTTAGCTCTACATTTCTTTGCAACAAACTAACATTGGCCATAACTTTTGATTAATAAGAGATATAGCCTTCATATTTCACATGTGTATTGTTATTGACAAACCTTTCTGTTGGTACTAAGGTCAAGGCGGTTTATCAAGGTCAAAATTTAAAAAATTCTAACTTACATTGTCCATAAGTTTACAATGGTAAGTGATATAGCCTTCATATTTCACATGTGCATTGCCTATGACATGAATTTTCTGTTGGTATTAAGGTCATCTGTCAAGGTCAAGGTCATTTCTCATCATCAAAGATTTAAAAAAAAATACTTTAACATCACCCATAAGTATACAAGATTAAGTGATATAGCCTGCATATTTTATATGTGCATTGCTTATGACATGACCTTTCTGTTGATACTATATTCAAGGTCATTGGCTAAGGTAAAGGCCATTTCTTAAGATCAAAATTTCAGAAATTTAACTTTAACATTGTCCATGATTTTAAAATGGTAAGTGATACAGCCTTCATATTTCAAATATTTATAACTTGTGACAAGACTTTTCAGCAGATACCAAAATCAAGGTCATTGGTCAAGGTCAAATTGTCAAGGTCATTAATTTTCAAATATACCTCCTTTACAAGTTGCCTAAATGTCTTGTTACTTTACATAAATGTTGTTTATTAAGTTCCTTAGGTAATTTTTATTTCAATTTTTGACTCAATGAACCTCAGCATGCTAAAAGGAGGCTTAATGCCATGTAGCTTTACATTTTGTATATATCCTACTCTAAAATAAATCAGTCTATTGTTTCTGTAAAACTACTCAAGTTAGAGTCTTCATTTTTTGTATGTAGACTTTTTATGCCCCCTCGCATCGATAACATCGGGGGCATATTGTTTTACCGTGTTCGTCTGTCCGTCTGTCTGTCTGTCTGTCTGCAAAACTTAACCTGCCAACTAAACATTTTCCTATAACTTCAACCCTGATTAAGTTACAATGCTAATATTTGGTATGAAGATAGGTCTCAACAAGGCGCAACTGGGGAAGGTCATTTCATCAAGGTCAAGGTCAAATATTTAACCCTTTTCCCTAAAACAAAGAAAAACACAAAAAAATCACCTGTTTCTAAAGAATTCCTGTTTCGGGGGCATTGTGTTTCACAAACACATCTTGTTCATTTATAACTTTGATGGTCAAGGTAAAATATTTAACCCTTTACCATATAATAATATTGAATTTTACTAGAATCAGGCCTGTGAAGACTAACAGATTCCTTCAGTGTTTGTCAAATTTCCAAAATTTCTTGTGAACTGAACTCTCAAACTAAAGTTGCATTCAATGAGAAGTTTTTTGTCCAATAATGGCATACAGTTTTGTGACAAAGCCTTATTTGGGGAGCATAATCCGTCTCTGACGGCTCTTGTTATTGAGATTGTAGGAAACAGGAAAGAATATTGTGACTGCTTATTTCAATATATTTGTCTGGACATCACTGGTTAAAATAGCCAATGAGAGCTCTTTCGGAAATAGTTATAGAACAATATTTTCCTGGAAAAGACATATAAATGCTATGATTTAATGCTGTGATACAAAACCTTCATATTGGATTCAAGCAGTGTTGAAAATTTGGATATTTCTCCAAACCAAAGGTCATGTGAAATATCTTGAATTATTTGTAGTTATTTTTATTGGATTTGACCTTCAGTCTCATCCATTAATTAAAAGATATGTACACACCATTCTCGAGCACAAAAACAACAAATAGAAAAATACACTGTTGTAATATTCCCTGTATATTACAGTGAATGGATCTGATGACGAATATGGTGTCAACTACGAGGATCTTTCTGTGTATTATGATGAAGATTTTGGTAATGACCTTGTGACCTTCAACTATAGTATTGGGTTTATGACCTCAGGATGTTATTTCTGGGACATACATAGGGAGATATGGTCAACTACTGGATGTCAGGTGAACATCTCATGAGCATTTTTTCTCTGGTAGGGGTGTGTTTTTCCAACCCAAAAAGCACTTGTCCTATACAATTCATCAGTTGGTGAACAAAATGTTGTAACAACAGCTTGAACATAAGTAAGATAATTAAGTTTGAACAAAAATTGAACAGGATTGAAATCTGGTTATAAACTAGGGTTATAAACTAGGTCACAGAGTCAAATCTAAAAAAAACACTTTTGGTCCTTATAATCATAACTAGGCCACAAGGTCAAATGATGAAAAAACTGTATGGTATAAATGCTTAACCCATTCCCACTCATGGACGCTTTTAGATGCCTCCAACAAATACAGCTTTGGAAAACATTGTGGAAAATGAAGAAATTGCTTGTGACAAGCAATTTCTTCATTATCCACAATATCTTCTACCCCATAAGTAAAAGATATCCAAAATTTCATAAGCTTTAAATTGTCGTCTGCAACTCCTTTGAGTTTGGACAAGTCTACAATTTTGCTGAGTGGTAATGGGTTAATCTGCTGATGTGTTAGTAAACATATTTATTTAAGGAATGAAATGTGCAAGTCTTCCAAACCACATACTAACACATTATGTTAATATTGTCTTACTACATATCAGCCTAATCACCACTTGTATCTTAACCCATTACCACACAATGATGCTTTTTGACACCCCCAAGAAAAATCTTTGGAAAACATTGTTGAAAATAAAGAAATTGTAACAAGCAATTTCTTCATTTTCCACGTTTTTCTTCCAAAAGAGAAAAAGATTTTTAAAATTTCATCAACTAAAAAATGTATGCAACTTCTTTGAATTTGGAACAGTCAGATAAAATTTCATATGATAATGGGTTAAAACTTAAAAAATGTTCAAATATTAGCACAAACTTGATATACAAAATTATTATTTTGAAATCCTTTTTATTTTCAAAACTTACAATCATGAATAATTTTGGCTTTAATTAAATTTGACTAAAGAAACAATATGTAAGTCCACAAAAAAGTCAAACAGATTATAAAAAGGTGGCATGGAGGTAACTTATCTTTGCCCATTCCCACATAATGATGCATTAGGACTTCACTAAAAAAAACAACAACTGGAAAACATTGTTTAAAATAAAGAAACTGCTTGCAACAAGCAATTTTTAGCTCGGCTGTTTTCAGAGAAAACCCAAAGTAATTCGATAGCCTCCTTGTTGTTGTCGTCTTGCGAAAACTTTGACATTTTGTGATATCTCTGGATCTACTAAAGGCAGTTGCTTGAAACTTGCTACACTTATTCACTATCAAAAGAGCAACCTATGCTATCAAGGGGTATAACTCTAGATGCATTTGGTCCATTATCCAGCACCCAACAGCTGAGCATGGGCACCCATAGGCGGTGCTCTTGTTTTTTAATTTTCCACAATGCTTTCTACCCAGAAAATTAAAAAAATATAAAATTTCATAAATTTTTAAATGCTGTCTGCAACTCCTTTCAATTGAACAAGTCTAAAATTTTGCCGTCTGGGAATGTGTTAAATGAGGACTAAATTTTTTATGACAGGTCAGTTTAGATTCTAGTTCATTCATCACACGCTGTCGCTGTAACCACCTGACTTCTTTTGGAGCTGACTTCTTTGTACCCCCAAACAGTATACAGTTTGAGACGGTGTTTCTGAATATGGAGGATAATTTAAAAGACAACCATTGTGTACTGGCCATGTTATCCTCCTTCTACGTACTCTTCTTTATTGGCATCGTCTGGTCTAGGTACCAGGATAAAAAAGATGTACAAAGGGTAAGTTGAATTGTCTTATATGAAATTACGTTTTGCATATACTCATGCACTCACATTTGTATTTTGCCAAAACTAATTATATTAACCCATACAAACAAAATGATGCTTTTTTACATCGTAAAGATATTTCTTTATTACCCACAATGATACCTGCCATAAACGACAAAAATAAATTTCACCAACTTATATTTGTTGTCTGCAATATCTTTGAATAGGGTCTAGTCTAGAATTTTGTTGTCTGGGAATGGGTTATTTCATTTCCACACAGTGTGGCCTTTTGACGCCCCTCAATGAAAGCTATTGAGAAATCATTGTCAAAAATGAAGAAATTGCTTATTACAAGGGGTAATAAAGGTCAAAGGTCAATTGATTTACTTGATTGACAAAGTGCTGGTGGGGGGAATTAGTCAGCTTTTTGACAATTTATAGTTTACTCCTATTGTCTTAAATGTATGTTTAACCAATTCCTAACAATTACACTTTTGAATGCCCCTCAAGAAAAAAACCCGAGAAAATATTGTTTAAAATGAAGAAATTGCTTGTGACAATCAATTTCTTCATTTTACTCAATGTTTTCTCCCCAGAGAGTTAAAATAATATGAAATTTCATAAACATTATTGTCATTTGCAACTCTCAAACACATTCATTTTGGACCAGTCTAAAATTCTACCATCTGGGAATGGGCTAATTTGTAAGTGGCTTGATTTTATGTATTTAGCTTGGCTAATTTTAGAGAAGACCCAAGTTTATGCCAAAGCCATGCTGTCACCTTCTAAGTCGTTAGCTCACCTGAGCACAAAGTGCTCATGGTGAGGTAATTCGTTCTTCTTCTGTCCGGGATGTGTAGTCCTTCGTGTGTCAACAATTTTAAAACGACATCTCCAAAACTACTGGGCCATTTTTAACAATTTTGGCAGAAATGTTCCTGGAGCGGTGCCCTGTAAGAATTGCTAAAGGAATGGAATTTGAGTAAAATCTTTTAAAAATTATTTACACCCGGCCAAGATGGCGTACATCCTTGATATTTTGCATGAAGCGGGAGGGGGGGGGGGGCTTCTTATTTAGAAATAAAGAAGGATTCTTAAACAACATCTCCTCCCAAACCACTGGCCCAATTTCAACCAAAGAATCGAAATTAGTTGAAAACTCTGGATGCTATGACAACAAGTGTTAAAAAAAAATGGGAAAAAATCCTCTCTTCCTGACCCAGAAGTTGGAGAACCTTGAGTTTTGTGTGAGGCATCAGTACATTGATCTCTTTCAAAATAGCTAAAATTTCAGAGAAACAGGGTGATTGGGCTTACAAAGAAATAAAAGGGCAACTCATCCAAAACTATTTGGCCAATTTTAACCAAATTTGGTTGAAATTTACCTTAGGTTGCCCCCTTTTAATAATTACTAAAAGATTTAAAATCTGCTGAAAGCATTGGTTGGCATGGCAACATAAGTTGATTTCAGTTGCATTTTAAAGGAGGTCTTCTCCAACCCAGTTGTTATAAGGCTTTGAAGAAAAAGAGCCTTATCTCAGCTGAGTGCCAGGGCCGCTGGCCCTCTTATTTTTGTTGATGTCGTACAAAAATTTTTGACATTTTATATTATCTCTGGAAGTCCTTAAAATGTATGCTCACTATCAACCTAAACTATAAAATTAGGTAACCTTAATGCATTTTTGTAACAGGTATTCCCCTTTTATCTAATTAGATTTCACATTCCAGCAACAAACAGCCAATTTATCAATTGCTGATGTCAATCAAATAATCAGTCGACCAATGAAATCTTTCATTTAGACTGGAAGTTCAGTTTGAACTCTGACATTGACAGCTATTTTCATGAACCATTTTTGTTGGTTTAGAGACTTTAACGTCGTAACTACAGCTTTTTAAAGCTGTACTTACTATGTTTAGGTCGCCAACCAACTATTCTACTTTTTGTTACATGAACTGGCCATAATTCTTTCAAAATAATGCCATATAAAATTTAAGCTAGACTTCCTGCAGGAGTCAATGGGCAGGGCCAAGCAGTAAGTGGGTGGGGCCAGCGATTGGTCAATTGTAGGATACCTGTTCAGTGGTGAGTGTTACCATTAACAGAAATACTTCAAACATTTCTTCTCTATCCTATGTACATTAATATTGTATGTGGTTTCTTTTGATATTTTTCAGTGGGGAGTGTTACCATTAACTGACAACATAACTACAGATTCCTATTTCTATGAGATTACTGTATGTACAGGACTGAGACATGGTGCTGGTACGAGATCTAACATCAGTTTTATATTGGCTGGAGATGTAGGGGATACAGGAGTCAGACAACTCAAAGATGAGAAAGGAGTCAAGGTATTACTTTTATTTATCTGTCAAAGATTGGATATATTATCCCATTACCTGACTGGTCCAAATTGAAATGGGTGCAGATGACAATTAAAAGTTGATGAAATTTTCTTACTTGAAAACATTGCGTTAAATGAAGAAATTGCTTGTTACAAGCAATTTCTTTATTCTACACAATGTTTTCCTAATTGTTTTTTTTGAGGGGCGTCATTGAATGGGAATAGGTTATGGGACCATCCATTGTGTATGAGCAAATGTGCATTACCTTGTCATATTAACTGAGTAACAGTTAGCTGTATACAGTAAAACCTCGATAGTTCGTAGCGCAAGGGACCGGGGAAATTTATACGAATTAAGCGTAGTACGAACAAAACGGAGGACAAGAGGTCGACTTTTTGAGATACACGGAATCTTATATGGCCTTGTTCTGTCTCCTATTTTGGAATTGATTCTAAATTGGTTATTTTTTCTAAACAAGACCTTATATATTTATTGAGGAACATATGTTAAAAATTACTCGTCTTGTATTTTTTATGCTTTTATCTCTGTGTTAATTTTTTGCATTTTTTAAACATAGTGTTTGTATCAAATGGTAGACTCCATTTGGGGGATTTCCCTTTGTAATACATTGGATCAAATCACTCTGGGTATTCTATCATCGAATCATATAATGAAGGACCGACGATTGTGAAGAATGCAACCGCAGCATAAAATAAAGTGCTAGATTTTGTAAGAGACCAATAACACTGATACTAATTTAAAGTAAATTTTCGGCAATAATCTTTTTTCGATTAATTTCCCACCTTCCAAACCAAACAGCCCCTTTTAACTAAAGGTACATGATAACACATAATTGTCATATAGATCAGCAGGTGTGAAAATTAAGGTAAGTGGTGACTGGAGACAATTAGTTTATCACACCTACGAATTAAACATAGGAGTTTGTGCTATAATCATACTTTCGGGACTTAATGGCCTACGAACTACGAACCACTGACGTTCGGATTAGACGGAGTTTTCTAACAAAGATAAAGAAGGAAAAAGAACGTGACCGCGTAAAGTATACGAACGAACACATACCTACGAACCAGTGACGTTCGAATTAACGAGGTTCTACTGTATTTAGTTTTTCAATGTTGTCCTTCTGTACGTCCATTCTTCAGTTTCTTACTAACTCAACTCTTCCAACATTTATGGAGAAATTAGGATGAAACTTCTACAGAAATTCTTCATCTTGTGAAATACATGTCGTCATGGATTTTCATGCCTTGGCATCAAAAGCTTTTTTCTGTTGTCCGTCTGTCTGTCCATCATTGAGTCTTTCAGTCTGTCTGCCTATATGCAAAACTTAACATTGCCAATAACTACCAGCCTATTCAAGATACAATGCTCATATTTGGCATAATGATACATTTCCATAAAATGCATCTTTGTATGTCAAGGTCATGTAATAAGGTCAATGTCACATACAAAGGTCAAAGCCAAAAAAATGTCCTTGTCGCTTTCACTAAAATACTCTATTAAAACTCATGTACAATTCAACAACACTTTTCAGTTACCGGGTAAGTCCTGTTGCGGGGGCATTGTGTTTCACAAACACATCTTGTTTCATTTTGCATTACAACTCAGTAAAAGGGGCCTCACATAAATTTTCTTGGTAATGCAACCCCCACTCCCTACACTTATAAACAGATATTAGTAAAATTTTCACAGAATGTTTCTCATCAGGTGACCTATTAATAGCTCAAAGGGGTACAATAGTATTCTACTGTGTCATGGAAAATGGGGTTTCTTGAAAATTGTCTTGAGAAAGCAGCTCCAGCCACATTTTCTGTTGGGTGTGATGGAACTTTGTGGACATGTCACCCTTTTCATATTCTGTTTAGATCCCCAAGCATAAGGTACTGAAGGGGAGCTTTTAGGATCACCCAGTATCAGTTGTCCGTTGTGCGTCATCCATCATGTGTTGTCAATATTTTCTTTAACCCATTTCCACACAATGATGCCCCTCGAAAAAAAACTATTGGGAAACATTGGGAAAACTGATAAATTGCTTGATCAAGCAATTAGTTCATTTTCCACATTATTTTCAACCAAGAAAGTTGAAAAAATCTAAGATTTCTTAAACTTTTAATTATTGTCTGCATCTCCTTTCAATTTGGACCAGTCTACAGTTTTGTCATCTTGGAATGGGTTATACATCTTATTCTCCTTGACTTTTGTGCCAATTTTGATTCTCAAAAAAAAAAGGTGTGTGGTAGGGCAGACCTTTTCAGACTTGGAGAAATCATGATATAATTCTGTAAAAAACTCCTCCAAAACCACTGGTGCAATTTAGACCAAACTTAGTAAGAGTGGTCCTTGGGCAACCCTTTTCAACTATTGTTCATGAAATTTTGATTTGTAAAAAAATGGGGTTGTGGTAGGATGGGCATGACAGACTTAGAGAAATTATAAAGTATTTTTAGCTCGGTTGTTTTCGGAGAAAACCCGAGGTATTGTCATCATCTTGACATTGTGTGCATCGGCTTTAGCGTGACAAACTTTAACCTTGGTCATATCTCTGTTGTTATTGAAGATATCCTCATGATACTTGGCATGTGTATTGACCATCACAAGAGCTATCTAGACCATCAAGGGTGATAACTCTAAAAGCAATTTGTAAGAGTTATGCCCCTTTTTTGACTTAGAATTTTTGCATTATCAAGCACCTGCAGGCGAGCGTTGCTATGTGGGCGGTGCTCTTGTTTTTTTTTAAATCTTCACCTTAACTGCTGGGCCAAATTTGAACCAAACTTGGCAAGAATTTTGTTTTTGTGACCCTTTTCAAAGCTTGTTCATGAAATTATGATTTGTGAAAAATGAGGGCTTAGCAGTTTGGGTGTATCAGACTTCATGAAATCATGAAATAATTCTTAAAAAATCTTCTGCATCTAGACCACTTTCTGAATTGTCCCAAACTCCATAAACCTTACTAATGAAATTTTGAAATGTAATCAATAGGGGAGTAGCAAGGGTAGCTTATCAGACTTAGAGAAATCATGAAATAATTCTTTTAAAATTTCCTCCTCCTAAACACTAGGCCAGTTTGTCCCAAACTCTACAGGAGTGTTTCTTGGGTGATCCTTGTCAAAACTTGTACATGAAATTTTGATTTGTGAAAAAATGGGGGCTGTGCAGTAATCTTCTCAACCTAATCCACTAGGCCAATTTGGACTAAACTTGGCTTGAATTTTTCTTGAGTGGTCCTTTTCTTGCATGTGTGCATGGAATTCCATTTTTAAAAAAGGGGGTGTGGCATGTTTAGGCTTATTAGATTAGAGAAATCATTAAAAAATTCTCAGTTGAGCGATGTAGAGCCATTTTTCCCATTTTGTTCCAAATATGAGGGTGTCTAGGGATTCATTTCAATTTTTCTCTTATCTCAGTTTTTCTTATGAATGTAGTATGTAATAACAATAGGCTTTATTTCAATGCCTCTGCTCCAAAAATAATGGGATCATAATGTTTACCATCATTAACAAGATCATTTTCTTTTTCTCACAAAGTTTTCTACCCTCTCCAGAAATTTTAAAACAGGTTTTCCAGAGAAAAAATCTGGTTAATAGATTGGTCAATGTCAGTGGTGAGGGGTCTGCATGGCAGGTTTTAACTTTACTTTTTGTGTGCAACTACTACAAATCTTAGCATCGAGCAAATAAAAGAAAAACTTTATTATTTTTTGTACCTTTTTGTTTGGGATTATTTAGAGCGGAAGCATACAAAATCGCTGCATTCTCAAAATTTTGTTCATGGATATAGGGATATTTTTTTTTTGAATAATCAGAACACCTGTTTTTAAAGACAGAACTAAAATTTAAATTATCTATCAATGAATTTGGAAATGTTTTTCAAATGTAAGTGCTTGATTCATTCATTCTTTTTCACATCACTTTCTAACCCATTGCAAAATTTTATACTTGTCCAAACTGAAGGAAGTTTCAGACAATAATTCAAAGTTAATGAAATTATATATATTTTATATATATTTTTTTCAGCTTTCTGGGTTGAAAACATTGCAGAAAATGAAGGAACTGCTGAATGC